>CM077152.1:4877389-5240157 GCA_039583875.1 Platanthera guangdongensis
AAATATGATCGTAGCCCGCTTTGACCGATAAAAAATAAGTCCTCCCAAGCAGGAATCTTAGTCTTTTAAACTTTTACTGTGTGGGAGAGGAAAAACTAATGCGTGCACTTTCGTCCGCATGTGCTGCTGCTCATCAGCTGATGTGACATGACCCACGACCCCACCTCTGCCCTCACACTCTCTCTCTCTCTCTCTAAACTAACCTGATCATAACATTAAACTCTATTTAAATAATAGTTTTTGCTTCAAAAGTTTGTGGTATATCCCATTAAGTTAGACCATCTTATCCTGTGGGGCAGTCGAGCTTGCAAACAGTAAATAGAGTAAATATATGAGTACACAAGAAAATTTTTAGCATAAAACAACTTCTCAATCGGATAAAAAATCACGTGACCGATTCGGTGCCAGACAAACTTATCTATCAGGTGCAGTTTACAAATTGTCAATGAAATCAAGAGCGGCATGTCGCCACTCGTTACAGCTTTGAGATGAGTGAAAACACGGACGTGTTTGGTAGGGGTGTGTATGAAAAACCGAAAACCGACCAAACCGCCCCAAACCGCCCAAACCGAACCGATTTTACACCGAATCGAACGACTCGATTCGGTTTCGGTTTTCTTCTCTGAAAAACCGAACCGCACCGACTAATAATGCATGAAAAAATATTACCAATAATGATCTTTTAACTATTTTTATTAACTAAATAATGTACACAAATTATATCAACTTAATAATTTTAATATCATTTGAACTAAAATAAATTTTTGTAATGCATATTTTATGCATCAAGACGAATTAAACATTTTGTTGAACTGATTTTTTTTATATCTTTTTTATATTTATTACTCGATTTCAAAATAAAAATATTTAATCATTTTTAATGTAATATGAGCTATTAGCTATAATATATCATTTGTAAATAAAGTTTGATGATATTAATTTTTTAATTGTCATAACTTTTTTAAAATTTTCTTGAGATATTTAAGTACATAATTATTTTAAATAGTATAACTGAAAAACCGAAAACCGAACCGAGTAAACCGACCAAAAAACCGAACCGAACCGATAAACATCGGTTCGATTTCGGTTTGGGTCCAAACCGACCCAAACCGAACCGCTTGCACCCCTAGTGTTTGGTGGGCGACACACAGTCTCACACAATGCTCGGTTTCTATCTAGCTCCTTCTGAAGGTGACGCATGTTCTGGATCGAACGCTGCACGAATTCTGGGCACTGTTGCGTGGCGCGTAAGAGATTCGTCGGCGGGGACTTACGGAATGCTTCACATGTAGGACGCCTTTTGGAGAGGCTGGGGACGCGTTTTCTTCTCTGAAGCATTGTGAATTTAGACAAATTCTTGGGTTGCTCGACAGAAGGAAGTGCCTTGTAGGAGGATTTTGGCAGAGTTCCGGTCCGAGGAAGAAAAAAGCTGAGAGGAGAAAATGTTGGGGTTCAGCCCCTAAAGGTGCAGTTTTTTGTGCAGGATTTCAGGAGTTGCAACCTGGTTTTTGGGGTGGCTACCTTTTTAGTGCTGTCTGCTTTTGGGCTGAATGGGCAGTTTTTTATTAAAAACTGTGTGCAGTTTTTCTTTATAAAACTGCTGCGGGACCTTTTAAAATATATCTTCTTCCCGATTAGAGGCTAGGGTTATCGCAAGGAAGCCGCAGCCCCCTCCCGCGCGTCCGCCGTCCGCCGTCCCCGAGCGCCAGCACCGTTCGTCGGCCGCCATCGTCGCGCCCGCGCCGTCCTCGGCCGCCATTCCCGCTGCTGCAAGGAGTTTTGCCGCTGCTGTAGGCGGTTCTTCGCCGCTTGAAGGAAGTGTTTCCTCGGTGCTATTGGAAGGAGATTTCTCTACCGTTTCAAGGGCTTCTTCGTCTACGGTTTCAGGTGTTCCCTTTCTTGTCTTCGTTTGCTATTTTGCTTGAAGAGAGAGTAGGATTTTTATCCTTGTTGTAGAGAAGTTGTGGCTTGATCTTGGTGGTAGAGAGGAGTGGATTTGTGTGTCAAATCCGGAGGGCTTTCTAGGTTTTGGGCAAACCTAGATAAATCTTGTAATCCTTATTTATTATAGTGGATTTTCGTTGTGCCGTGCCCCGTGGTTTTTGACCTTCAAGTGGTGAAGGTTTTCCACGTATATCTCTGTGTTCATCTGTGGTGTTGTTTTGTTTTTGCTTCTTATTGCTTTGACTCTATTGATCGGTGGGGGTTGTCGTTATCTTCGGACCCCCGGTTCCCTAACAAGTGGTATCAGAGCCAGGTTCTTTGGCTAGTCGTTGTTATTTCTCGGTTTCTAACTTGGTGCGGTAGGTGACGACCATCGGTCCGCTCCCTATCCTCTCTTGTTAAGCCCTTGAAATAAATCGACTTGTGGACCGTAATAGAGTTGCTTGGTTGAGAAAGCAATGGAACAGAACACAAGGATGGTCAGTATGAATGGCAAGAATTGGAGCATCTGGAAGCCTCGGATGGAGGATCTCTTATATTGTAAAGATCTCCATGCTCCGTTGACGGGGAGACCTGCTTCAGTTAAGGATGATGAGGAGTGGAAGAAAATGGATCGAAAGGCAGTAGGGTTCATTAGACAGTGGCTCGATGACTCTGTTTTTCATCATGTTTCCACGGAGACCTCGGCTCAGGCACTATGGAAAAAGCTTGAAGCTTTGTACGAGCGGAAGACTGCAGGTAACAAGGCATTTCTGATTAGGAAGCTTGTCAACTTGAAGTATCGGGAAGGCTCACAGATGACTGAGCATCTGAATCTTGCTCAAAGTATTATCAATCAATTGGAGTCCATGAAGATCACTTTGGAAGATGAACTCCAAGCTCTGATGATCCTTAGTTCTTTACCCGAGAGTTGGGAGACTCTAGTAGTGTCGTTGAGCAACTCAGCACCTGATGGAGTGGTAACCATGGAGATGGTGTCTGGTTGTCTCTTGAACGAAGAGCTAAGAAGGAAGGATTCTGGATCTTCCACTTCGGGTGTTTTTCTCATGGAGGGAAGAGGTCGGTCTGTGAAGAAGGATGTGAAGCACAGGGACAGTTCTAGGAGTAAGTCCAGGGGCAAGTCTAAGAAGGATATCGAGTGCTACTATTGTAAGAAGAATGGTCATTTCAAGAAGGATTGCTTCCAAATGAAAAGAGACCTGAAGGGCAAGACCAAGGAGGTTGGAGAATCCAGTGGTGATGCGACGACTTCGATTGTGGAGGCTGAGCCGTTATGCTTGCAGTGCAGTGGGTCGTCTTGCCAGGACTGCGTTGACACAGACTGGATCGTGGACGGAGGTGCATCCTATCATTGCACTCCTCACAGAGATTACTTCTACACCTATTCTGCGGGAGATCTTGGTGTGATCCGGATGGCAAATTCCGGCGAGTCGTTGATTGTTGGTAGTGGTGATGTCCACTTGGAGACTGAATTGGGGAAGATTGTTCTCAAGGGCGTCAGGCATATTCCTGACTTGAGAATGAATCTGATTTCCATTGGTAGGCTTGATGATGGTGGTTTCACAAGCATTGAAGGTGGAGGGACCTGGAGGTTGTTGAAGGGTTCTTTGATAGTAGCCAGAGGAAGGAAGTGTTGTGGCCTTTATCGTACTAAAGCCAAGATCTGTGGTCCAAGTGTGAATGCGGCAGAGGGCGACTCTATGGAGTTATGGCATCGCAGACTTGGGCATATCAGCGAGAAGAACTTGAAGATCTTGGTGAAGAACAAGGTCCTTCCGGAGCTATCAGGAGGGCTTCCTGATATGTGTACGCACTGCTTGGCCGGTAAGCAGAAACGTGTTTCCTTTGCTGACTCTGAACCAAAGAGGAAAGCGGAGTTACTATACTTGATACACACTGATGTGTGTGGTCCTATTGAGCCCAAGTCTGTGGGCGGAGCTGCTTACTTTGTGACGTTCATTGACGATCACTCCAGGAAAGTTTGGGCATATTCTGTGAAGCAGAAGAGTGATGTTCTAGCAAAGTTTGAAGAGTTCAGAGCGAAGGTGGAGAAGATGACCGGAAAAGAAATAAAGCGAGTTCGATCTGACAACGGGGGAGAGTACACTGGTGCCTTCGACGCTTACTGCAGAAGGCATGGCATAGTACATGAAAGGACAATCCCGAGGACGCCGCAACAGAATGGGTTAGCAGAAAGGATGAACAGGACGATTATTGAGAAGATCAAATGTATGATTTCTCAAGCTGGCATTAGCAAACAGTTTTGGGCTGAGGCTGTGCAAACTGCTGTACATCTGATAAATCTGTCTCCTTCTGCACCTCTGAATGGTGATATTCCAGAGCGTGTTTGGTCCGGGAAGGAAGTGTCGTACGAACATGTGCGGGTGTTTGGGTGCAAAGTTCATGTTCATGTCCCCAAGGAAGAGAGATCGAAGCTTGATGAGAAATCCCGGGAGTGCATCTTGATGGGATTTCCCCATGAGCAGTTTGGCTATAGACTCTGGGATCCTGTGAACAAGAAAATGATCAGAAGCAGAGATGTGATCTTTGTTGAAGATCAAGTGGTTGGTGAGCATAATGCTGCGGAGTCACAGGTTCCACAGTTGCCACCTGCGGAGGAGAGACTCTATGCTGATGATGTGCCAGTAGAGACTGCTGCTGATGATAGGCATGCTGAGGAGGAAGTTGGTGAGCTTATTCCTGATGAGGAGATGATTCCGGATGCAGGGGGAGCTCTGCCAGTTGATGTACCACCTGTGGTGGAGGTTCCTCTTGTCAGATCTGAGAGAGTCA
Source organism: Platanthera guangdongensis (assembly GCA_039583875.1). Classification (NCBI taxonomy): domain Eukaryota; kingdom Viridiplantae; phylum Streptophyta; class Magnoliopsida; order Asparagales; family Orchidaceae; genus Platanthera; species Platanthera guangdongensis. The sequence continues at coordinate 4,882,127 of CM077152.1, forward strand.
GAAGGCCCAATACCAGGTATTCTCCTCATGAGTATATTTTGCTTACAGATAGTGGAGAGCCTGAGTCCTATGTGGAGGCTCAGAGTGCTGAAGATCGTGAGGCTTGGACAGCTGCTATGGAAGAGGAGTTGTACTCCCTTCAGAAGAACGAGACGTATGATTTAGTCTCATTGCCTAAAGGGAAGAGAGCTTTGAAGAACAAGTGGGTCTTCAAGTTAAAGTTGGATGAAAATTGCTCTCAGCCAAGGTACAAGGCGAGACTTGTGGTGAAAGGTTTCAGTCAGAAACAAGGTGTCGATTTCGACGAAATTTTTTCCCCAGTGGTGAAAATGTCCTCTATCAGACTGGTGTTGGGTATGGCTGCCTCCATGGATCTTGAAGTCGAGCAGATGGACGTCAAGACGGCATTTTTGCATGGCGATTTGGAGGAAGAGCTATATATGGAGCAGCCCGAAGGCTTTGTGGCTAAGGGGAAGCATCATTTGGTCTGCCGACTCAAGAAGAGCCTTTATGGGTTGAAGCAGGCACCCAGGCAGTGGTATAAGAAATTTGACTCTTTCATGATGAAGAGCAAATTCCAACGGACCAGGGCTGATCACTGTGTGTATGTGAAGAGGACTGAGAAGATGTTCACTATTCTGCTGTTGTACGTAGATGATATGCTGATTGTTGGGGATGACAAGGCCAGCATAGCTGAGTTGAAGAAGGAGCTCAGTGAGTCCTTTGAAATGAAGGATTTGGGACCGGCAAGGAAGATCCTTGGAATGAAAATTACCAGGGACAGGAGTGCGGGTCAACTATGGTTGTCTCAGTCTGAGTATGTGGAGAAAGTGCTGAAGAGGTTCATGATGGACAAGGTAAAACCCGTTGCTACTCCTCTGGCCGGGCACTTCAGACTTTCTAATTCTCAAAGCCCCTCGTCTGAGAAGGAGGTGGAAGAGATGAGCCAAATTCCTTATGCATCCGCAGTGGGGAGTCTGATGTATGCTATGGTCTGCACTAGGCCAGACATAGCTCATGCTGTGGGGTCTGTGAGCCGTTACTTGGCAAACCCAGGGAAAGTCCATTGGAGTGCTGTGAAATGGATACTCCGCTATCTCCGAGGTACCTCAGATCTTTGTTTACAGTTTGGTGGAGGTCCACCAGAACTTATTGGGTACTCGGATTCGGATATGTCAGGAGATGTTGACACGAGAAGATCTACTTCTGGATTCGTGGTCACTTTTGGAGGGGGAGCAGTGTCGTGGCAGTCAAGGCTTCAGAAGTGCGTGGCACTGTCGACGACGGAGGCTGAATATATTGCGTTGACTGAGGCGTCAAAGGAGCTTATTTGGATGAAAAAGTTCATGCTAGAGCTTAATCTCCGACAGGACGTGTACACAGTTTTCTGTGACAGTCAGAGTGCTATATTTTTGGCCAAGAATCCCGCCTTTCACTCCAGGACGAAACACATTGACGTGAAGTATCACTGGATTCAGGATGCTGTGGAGGAGAAGCTGTTGGTGGTGGAGAAGATCCACACGGATGAAAATCCCTCGGACATGATGACGAAGGTCGTCCCAAGGAAAAAGCATGATCTCTGCCGGCGGTTGATCGGCATGATTCCCACCTGAAGGAGTCAAGGTGGGATACTCTCCTTTATGGTCTGAAGGGGGAGTTTGTTGGGGTTCAGCCCCTAAAGGTGCAGTTTTTTGTGCAGGATTTCAGGAGTTGCAACCTGGTTTTTGGGGTGGTTACCTTTTTAGTGTTGTCTGCTTTTGGGCTGAATGGGCAGTTTTTTTTATTAAAAACTGTGTGCAGTTTTTCTTTATAAAACTGCTGCGGGACCTTTTAAAATATATCTTCTTCCCGATTAGAGGCTAGGGTTATCGCAAGGAAGCCGCAGCCCCCTCCCGCGCGTCCGCCGTCCGCCGTCCCCGAGCGCCAGCACCGTTCGCCGGCCGCCATCGTCGCGCCCGCGCCGTCCTCGGCCGCCATTCCCGCTGCTGCAAGGAGTTTTGCCACTGCTGTAGGCGGTTCTTCGCCGCTTGAAGGAAGTGTTTCCTCGGTGCTATTGGAAGGAGATTTCTCTACCGTTTCAAGGGCTTCTTCGTCTACGGTTTCAGGTGTTCCCTTTCTTGTCTTCGTTTGCTATTTTGCTTGAAGAGAGAGTAGGATTTTTATCCTTGTTGTAGAGAAGTTGTGGCTTGATCTTGGTGGTAGAGAGGAGTGGATTTGTGTGTCAAATCCGGAGGGCTTTCTAGGTTTTGGGCAAACCTAGATAAATCTTGTAATCCTTATTTATTATAGTGGATTTTCGTTGTGCCGTGCCCCGTGGTTTTTGACCTTCAAGTGGTGAAGGTTTTCCACGTATATCTCTGTGTTCATCTGTGGTGTTGTTTTGTTTTTGCTTCTTATTGCTTTGACTCTATTGATCGGTGGGGGTTGCCGTTATCTTCGGACCCCCGGTTCCCTAACAGAAAAGTCATACATGAGAGGGGTTTAGGGGTCTTTTTATAGACCCCGGGTGATAGTTACGGTAGTTATACCGCCATCCGCACACCGTAACCACTCAAATCACTAAGTGCAGACCATATTTATTATAGTTTTAATTGCGCATAATTCTCATAATAATTTTTAACTAAATGTTTTATTAATTAAATGATTTTCCCCCTCTAACGATGGTGGCTACGCTGGTTGTGTGGTGCATTACCCACGTAACGGACGGCAGTAGTCGTGATGGAATGATCAGAAAGTGGAGAGGGGGTTGGCATTGATGGCTCATGGGCGACGAGCACCTGGCGGCGGCCGGCCGGCCACGGGCGAGCAAGGCGGGACGACCGGCCTTAGCGCCGGCCGCGCCTTGCGGTCGCGGCCCGTAAGGCGGGCGGCTGGCCACAGTGCCGGCCGCACCTCACAACCATGACGCCGGCCTCCCCAAGTGGGTGCGGACAGCTAAACGCGCCCGGCCGAGGAGGCGTGTTGTACGGCCTAGCATGAACAAAAATACATGTCAAGATTAGTCTCATGCCGCCAACCCAAACAGTCAACTCGTACTTATAATAGGTGACACCTCTTCTATACTCTACCCAAATTTTAAAAATCTCTGGATTTGCTTGCTTTCTGCAAAATCTCCGGATTCCACTGATGCCTCCTCCTCCTTCACATCCTCCATTCGAATTAGCATATATATATATTGTAGAAATGGAGAAAGCCAACCTTGTATATATGTCCACTTGATACAAATACAAAGAATGAGTACATATATATAGATGAGAGAAAGAGAGAGAAAAGTCCTATACACAATGTGGGACTAAAGAGATGAGAGAAAAAGCAATAAATGCTATACAAATGGGCCTAATGTTAAGTGGGCTTTTCCAACACTCCCCCGCAAGCTGGAGCGTATAGGTCATATGCACCCAGCTTGGACAAACATTGGTAGAACAGAGTGCTTGATAAGGCCTTTGTGAGGATGTCGGCAACTTGATCAGTTCCTGGAACATGCTTTAATTCAAGTTTCTTCAATTGAACCTTTTCACGAACAAAGTGACAGTCAACCTCGATATGTTTTGTGCGCTCATGAAAGACCGGATTCTTTGCGATGTGTATGGCGGCTTGACTATCACAAAATAGAACAGCAGAGGAGGGGAGTTTTACTCCCAGGTCAGTAAGGAGACTTTCAAGCCATGTGAGTTCTGAAACAACTGAGGCCATCGATCTGTATTCAGCCTCTGCAGAGGAACGAGCCACCACAGCTTGTTTCTTACTCTTCCAAGTAATAAGATGCCCACCAAAATACGTACAGAACCCACTAGTTGACCTTCGATCGTCCAGGGAACCCGCATAGTCGGCATCAGAATAGGCAACCAATGCGGGAGCAGAGTCGGAGGTTTTGTAAACCAGCCCTTGGCCTGGAGCTCCCTTAAGGTATCGGAGAATCCGTTCAACCGCTTGGAGATGAGAAGCCCGGGGGGCATGCATGAACCTACTGACAACCCCAACTGCAAATGATATATCTGGCCTTGTGACTGTTAGATAGATCAACTTGCCCACAAGGCGTCGATAGTATTCCGGGTTCGGAAGTAGCAAATCGTCATCCGAAGCATGAGCGCATAATTTGTGATTTGCCTCCATCGGGGTACATGCTGGCTTGCAACCAGACTGACCAGCATCTTTGAGAAGATCGAGACAGTACTTTCGTTGGGAGAGTACCAACCCGTCCGGCCGCCGGGCGATCTCGAGACCAAGGAAGTAGCGAAGGTTCCCCAGATCTTTAGTCTGAAAAACAGTGCTCAGGTGTTGTTTGAAGTCTTGAATCCCCTTTGAGTCATCCCCAGTGAGAAGGATGTCGTCAACATAAACCAACAGAAGAATGGTGCCAGTGGCCCGGTGTCGGGTAAAGAGGGAAAAATCTGCAGAGCTCCGAGTGAACCCCATGTCCCGAACGACCTTGCTAAACTTGTCAAACCACGCCCGTGGGGACTGTTTGAGACCATAAATTGACTTTTTGAGAAGACAGACCCGAGACTCCCCCGTGGTCTCAAACCCGGGCGGCTGGCGCATGTAGACAGTCTCCTGAAGGTCGCCATTCAAAAAGGCGTTCTTGATATCAAGTTGATGAAGAGGCCAGCGGCGGTGTACCGCGACGGAGAGAAGAACGCGGACAGTGTTAAGCTTGGCCACCGGAGAGAATGTTTCCTCATAGTCGAGGCCCTCCTGTTGTGTGAAGCCACGGGCCACAAGATGGGCCTTCAGTCGGGCAATAGTGCCATCCGGAGCATGCTTGATGACGAAGACCCATTTGCATCCAACAGGGTGCTGACCGGGAGGTAAGGGAACCAAGACCCAGGTCTGGTTGGCCCAAAGGGCCGTCATTTCTTCGTCCATGGCAGCCCGCCAGCCAGGATGGTGAAGCGCCTCCTGCAAAGAGTTAGGGACTGAAACAGAAGATAAGGAGGTGGCAAAGTGAAGAAGAGAGGGGGAGAGGCGATGGAGCGAGACGTAGTTCGCCATCGGATGAGCGGTGGAGACGGGAGCCGGAGCAGCAGGGAGCAGAGCACCAGAGGGCGAAGCCGACTGCAGAGGAGCCACAGAATGAGGAGAGCGACGAGAATAGACCCGGATAACCGGAGGTGGTGGACGGACCGGAGGCGGGGAAGGGAGAGAGGCTGAGGAGTGAGGAGCAGGAATGACAGGACGAACGACAGGAGCGGGAGGCAGAGCGATATCCGGAGCAGGGAAGAAAGGAAGATCTTCACGGAAAGTTACGTCAGGCGAGACAGTAACCTTGCGGGTAGTAGGCGAATAACATACATAACCCTTCTGAGTGCGCGAGTACCGAACAAATATCTGCTTGGTGGCACGAGGGTCCAACTTGTCCGTGGAGGGACCGAGGTGGTGAACGTAGCAGGTACACCCAAACACCCGTGGCGGAAGAGGAAAAGGCGAAGTTGTGGGAAAGAGGAGGCTGAAGGGAGTAGCTACTGGAGGACGGAAGACGGGAGCCGGTTGATGAGGAAGCAGGCCGTGGAGAGAGCGTAGTTCCAGTACGGTTTGGGGACCTGCATTTGAAGCATAAGCGAGCGAGCGACATCAAGAAGGTGACGATTCTTGCGCTCGGCGACACCATTCTGTTGCGGAGTGTACGGACATGAGGTTTGGTGAAGAATGCCGAATTCAGAGCAGAGAGTGGCAAACGTATGGCTGGTGTACTCCCGCGCATTGTCAGTACGAATAGTGCGAATAGGCGCAGAGAACTGAGTGCGGGTCTCGAGGATGAAAGCCCGGAATACGCGGGGAAGTTCAGAGCGATCCCGAAGGAGATATAACCATGTCATGCGAGAGTAATCATCAATAAAAGTAAGAAAATAGCGATAGCCAGAAATACTAGTAACTTTGTACGGACCCCATATATCGGAGTGTACTAAAATAAAAGGAGCGGAGCTCCGAGTACAATGAGGGGGGAAAGAAGAACGGGGATGTTTGCCCAAAATACATGTGTCGCAACGAAAAGCGGGGAGAGTGACATCAGGAAGAGCCTTCCGGAGGACTGGAAGAGGAGCATGTCCCAGACGGCGATGCCAATCCGAAGAGGAGGTAGATGCGAGGACAGTAGGAGAGTCGTCAAGAAGATAGAGCCCATTCTGCAGCCGTCCTCTACCAATGATAGTCTGCGTCTGCTGATCCTGTATGAGAAAAGAAGAAGAAGTAAATGTCACTGAGTAATTAGAATCAGTAGTAAGGCGACCGACAGAGAGTAAATTGAAAGGAGAGCCCGGAACATGTAGAGTCGAGCGTAGGAGGAGAGAAGAGGTGAGAGAAATATCACCACATCCAGAGACGGGAACCGACGCCCCATTAGCAACAGTAATGTACTTCGGGTGAGGTGAAGACAAGTACTGTGGTGGCTTAACAGAGGTGATATGATGAGTGGCACCAGAATCAAGGATCCAGCGCGTGCCAGAGGATAGGCAGGCAATACCTTCATTGGAGAGAGAGGCAGCAGAGGCAACCGAGGCAGGCGGACGGCTGAGCAAGCCATGAAGATGCTGGAGCTGAAGACGAACCTCGTCGAGCTCAGTACGAGAGGAGGCAGAGTCGGTAGTAGCAGCAGAGGCATGTGGACGAGGAGGTCGGCCATGTTTACGAAAGCAAGTGGCCTCAAGATGACCAACTTTACCACAGAACGAGCATTGAGGCCTAGACCGGCCACCGCGTCCCCGGCCGCGAGAGTCAGAGCGGCCACCACGGGCAGAGGGGGAAGAGGTAATAAGGGAGCAGGTGCCTGTTGAACAAGGGCCGGAGAAGGAAGTCCGGGAACATCCGGAGGCGGGGAGACTTTGAGAAGCATTGAGCACACGTCGGAAAAGGACGGTGTAACAGTAGAGGAGAGGATGTGAGCCCGGACACTGTGAAGATGAGGGGGTACCCGGGCCATCATCATGGCGATACCCACAGCTTCCTTCTGGGTACGTTGAGCAGCGAGATCTAGAGTGGGAGGCTGATGGTGGATCCAAGCCTCAACCAGAGACCGGGCTTGAGCAACAAAGGACGTCAAGTCGGTTGCGTCACTGCTGTCAAGGGCCTGGAGAGCGGTGATGATATCATAGAGATGGTGGAGACTATCTTTGTCGGAGTAGAGGGTGTGTAGCTCGTCCCACATGCCTTTGGCCGTCTCATGATACATGGCCAGACGATAAGATTCGCCATCAAGAGAGTTGATGAGCCAAGTCTGCACACGCCCATCATTGCGTAACCACTCCTCAGTAGGGACACCAATAACGGTCCGGGTGAGATGATGAAGGAATCCCTTGTACTGAAGGACACGGCGAACTGAGTGTGCCCATTCCACAAAGTTCTTCTTGCCAGTGAGCGAAATTGTAGTGATCCGGAGCTCGTCGCGGACTTCCGGTATAGAGGCCGGGCGTTCAGGAGGAACTGCCGTACCGACGGAGTCTGCAGATGTAGACATGGAGGCCGCAGCGAGCTGGAAGGAGGCCGCAGCGAGTTGGATGAGACCGCAGCGGGCTGGAGGCCGCAGCGAGCTGGAGGAGACCGCAGCGGGCTGGAGGCCGCAGCGAGCTGAAGGAGGCCGCAGCGAGCTGAAGGAGGCCGCAGCGAGCTGAAGGAGGCCGCAGCGAGCTGGAGGAGACCGCAGCGGGCTGGAGGCAGCAGCTAGAGGAAGCAAACAGACAGCGGACTGGGTGAGGACGCGGCGACCTGGATGAGGTCGCGGCGAGCTGGAGGATGGTGCGGGCTGGGTCAGGTCGCGGCGGTCTGGGTCAGACCGCGGCGGACAGGAGTGCACTGAGAAGAGAAGACAAGCCGGGCTGACTTGCGACCTGGCGGGCTGGCGGGCTGGCGGGCTGGCGAGCTGGCGAGCTGGCGAGCTGGCGAGCTGGCGAACTGGCGAGCTGGCGAGCTGGCGGACGCTGCGCGAACGGCGGATGAAGGAGATCAAGGAGAGAGGTCGCCGAGGTCGCGCCGGACAGGAAGAGGCCGCAGCGGACAAGGGGAAGCAGTGGACCCCACAGGATGGTTATAAAAGGAGGGGGCCAGAGGAGGAAGGGAGAGGGGGGGGAAGAAGTGGATCCACGGGAGAGGAAGCGGACAGGATAAGTGAGGCCGCAGGAGAGATGCGACTAGAGGGTGCGGACTGGACAAGGGAGGCCGCAGAGACCGCAGGCTGCAGGGCGGACAGAAGAGGGAGTCCGCAGGAGATTCGAACCTGGCTCTGATACCATGTAGAAATGGAGAAAGCCAACCTTGTATATATGTCCACTTGATACAAATACAAAGAATGAGTACATATATATAGATGAGAGAAAGAGAGAGAAAAGTCCTATACACAATGTGGGACTAAAGAGAGGAGAGAAAAAGCAATAAATGCTATACAAATGGGCCTAATGTTAAGTGGGCTTTTCCAACATATATATATATATATATATATATATATATATATATATAGAGGGATGATTATATTATAGGTTGGGTTGGAGGGGGGCGGGGGTCAAAGAAAGCATGATACAGATCACAGATCAATGATCAATAGTATGACTTGTGATGAAAGAACAAATCTTTTCTGGAAACATGGATCTGCAGCAGCAGCAGCAGCACTAATTAATTATTTAATTAATCGCTTATGGCACCGCGCTGCTGCTATAAGCTGCTTTCCCGCACCCTGCTTTATTCCCTTCTTCTTTTCAATTAATGACTGGTTTTCATCTCTCTCTCTCTCTCTCTCTCTCTCTCTCTCTCTCTCTCTCTCTCTCTCTCTCTCTCTCTCTCTCTCTGTATCTGTTTTTTCTCGTGCTCCCATGCACCTACGTACGATGCAACCTATCCTCTGCTCATGAGCAAAGGTCTGATGCATGCTGCGCCTTTATTTGGATTTAAAGAGTGGTTATATTATTTGATCCCTTGGGTTTAAGAGGGTTTTGTCACACAGAAACGTTTACTTAAAAATAATAAATATATAACTCTTATTTAGCCTCCCTTTCAGCTTCAAAGGTATGGATATGATTTCATTGTTTGGCTTGATGTTGGATCAATAATTTCGCTTAACTTTCGTTTGAATCATAGAGTTTCTAGGTTACTTCTTCAAACTCAATTTCAATATTGTTTTCAAAGTCCAATTATTTGTTTACAATGCCCATGAATTAGTCATAAAGGGAATTCTTAAGAGTTGGTAATAATAAAATTTGTAATTTCTTTGTATTTTTCATGGTTTATTGAAACTAATACAATATGTATTGTTTATGCACTTGTACAAAAACTGTATATAAGTATGACTATAAAATTTTCTTGTGCAACTTAACTCTTGCATTGTAAATAGTTCGAATAACGTTGTATTTGCAATGTTTTTACCTTCAAGCTAGCGGTATCCCGGACGAACACATTCTTCGCAAGCAAAAATGGTGTCCATAGCAGAAAATGGCACTTCGAAACGAATAGGATTTCTATACACACCTGTGTATAACATTTTCTATACACACCCTTTTCGGATGCTAACACACGGCGGATCCACTCTAAATCCACCATATATATTTATAAAATGGATATCACCATATAAATTTATAAGATGTATATATAAATGGATGTGCATAATTAGTTTAGATCTCAACCGCTGAAAAGGGTGTATTGTAGATCCCAGCCGTCAAAAAGGGTGTATAACTTTTTCTATACATACCTGTGTATAGAATCCGCGTTCCTCCGAAACCTACCTACATCTACAGTAGCAATGCATTCCCTAGTAGAAAATGGCTTCCGACAAGCTAGATCTGGCGATTTCACGAGCAGAAATCAACAACCTCCGGGCGAGAAGAAGTGGGGTCTGGGCGAGCAAGACCCCGCTATCCCGTAAGTAGGAATCGCCCTCTAAAAGTTTCTCGTTTGGAGGCGAGCTAGCATCACACAAAAGGTTATTCTCGATAAGAGGGAGGTTCTCATTCCAGGAAACGTGGAAACTAGGACGAAGTCAGGGGCGAGCGATCACACAAGAGTGGATTGGCCGGGCGAGTGTGGATGATTTTAAAGTAATGCCCTTAAAAAAAGAGTAAATGTCATTACTAATAGCCAATATTGAAGTGATAAAACTGTTAGATATTTATATATATGTCCGCTCGTGTGTTAGACCGACTCAGAATAAGTTAACGGGTTCGTGTCATCCTAGGTCTTGCTTTATGCTGGAAATACTATAAATACTCATTTCATACTTGAATGAGATATTATAGAATACTTTGAGCGGATCAACCCTAACAAAAACTATATGCCCAAGTGTGAAATGACAAGTTCAATTGAGGAAATAAAATGTATAAAAGATTAAAAGCACATACTGTTGCATGGAAAAGATATATTGATGTTCTTCGAGGTGAGCCTGCCATTTCAACTCGCATGCATGAGAGAATCTACTAGCCCACTGCAACTTTGATTTCAGAGCAAGAGAGAAAGAGGTGATAGTCTTTGAGTCAAGCTGCTGCAAAAGCAGCAGCAGCAGCAGCGAGTAAATTAAATGAATATACCAAACCTATTTAATGGCATTGATCAGCAAGCTGCATGCAGCAGAGAGGGCTGCATGCGTCTCATCCATCTCTGAATCGCTTGAGCTGCATGCATTCATGCATGCTGTGCACTGACTCTGACTCAGTAGGGCTAGTTGATCACTGATAGGGCTGCATCATGATCTCATGCAAGCACTTGGATGTAAGAATCACACACGATGGGACGATTGCATCGGTCCGGTCTGACCCAGCCATATCAAATTTGAAAATACAAAAAATATCACCGTGATGTATGTTTGGCATGACAACTACTGAAAATCAGAAGAAAAATAATGATCACGTGTTCACAAACAACTGTTCATAATCATCGTGTGTTCAGGACCACCAATATAATGCCAAACTGAGTCTTAGGCTCCGTTTGGCACAGCGGTGGCAGTTGTAAACATACGAGTCAAACCGTCATTCATGAAGGAACACCTGACAAACATCATCTATTTGACCCTAAAGGTGGATGAAGTTCATTATGTGGGCGTTAACGAATGACAATTTAACCCCATGAACATTCATGACCGCCACCACCATGCCAAATGGAGTCTCTCTCAAAATCTAAAACCCAATTTGGCAAGACAAAAAACCATAGCAAATTTTTGGTCCACGCATACCGAATAGAGATTACGAACCAACATTCAAAGATACTCACCAAACAAGAACTAATGAAAGTATTTTGAATAAATACTTTAGAATTTTTACATTTTTTTGGAGAATTATTTTATAAAGATGAATGTTCTAATAAAAGTACAAGAAACATATAAATTTATGTCACTACAAAGTAATAAAATTTATCAATATATAAGATTTACATTACACATAAGAAAACTCTTTGCAACATGATCCCCTCTCCCCATCCCGTAAGGAGATAATGAACATTGCAGTTACAAACCATCATTCAACGCAGGTCATCGGCTAAAGAACACCATCCAATTTTATATTTAAAATTTTTTATTACAGTAGCAAAATCTATTTTCTCAGGCTTCCTCTTAAAAAAAGCAGAAGATATTTTTTAATAATCAAATTAAATATATTGACAATTATCATGAGACTTTCTTTAAATTAGAGGAAGAAAACCCATCAAAGATTATGAAGCAAAATCACAATATATTTCTCACTCAACAGCCTAAAGCCACCACCATCACCACCACTTATGATGAGATCTCGATAGTCTGAGGGCTCGAGTTATAGACCTTAATTAGGTGGTTAAATGGTTAATTGGGGAGACCTCCCCCAAGAGTTCACATAACTACAGGTTGCACCCTCTTTCTTTGAAAATTAAATTTACCTCCCATATTATTTTACAAAAATGCCCCCTTTGTTGGGAATATGAATGAAAAATGATAAAATGGCCTAAATTATTTTATAATATTCAATTTTATCTTTTGTAATAACTCTGCATTAAAAGATGTGATATTTTCCTTTAGAAATATAGATGGAAAGTAATCAAACATGCTAAACTATTTTATAATATTACATTTTTACCCTTTGTAATAACTTTACATTGAAAAGGGTGTGTTGCATTTTATCTCTTGCAATGAATCCAGAATCATTATAAAACAATACAATTGAAATATCATAAAATTTTCCATCCATATTTTTAATGGAAGGTGCATTTTTATAAACTAGGTAAACTTAGAGAGGGAGGTAAATGCAATTTTGAAAGATAAAGGGGTGCAACCTATAATTATGCAAACTCCTAGGGGAGGTCCAGGTAATTAAACCTTTAATTAAATAAAAAATAAAGAGAGAAGGAGATGGTCTAGAATTGCTTTGATGATCCACATCATTACACCGTAAGAGAATATCTTTATATATTAGTCTACATATAAGCCCGCGTTCCAGAATGATTCAAATAACAAGCTACATATAAGCCTTCGATCCGTTCCGCGGTATCTAATTTGGTAGATTAAACCTTCTGGAGTTCAAAAAAAAACTTGCTGAAGATGGAGTTGAAGATGAAGAATGAACTGCAGAGATAATGATTCCAGCAGTACCTGCACGGGTAGATAAAGTTTGAATTCTGGGGGGAGTTCCTCCTCGGAGTAGAGTCTGTCGGAGAAGTAGACTCTCCTCAGTCGGCAGTTTGCGTGAACCTGCAGCCGGAGCGTCTCCACGTAGTTTGTGCCGTACGCCCTCCGGGTTAGATCGGTCAGGTTTAGCTGGATATTGTTCCACCCATCTTCCAGCCTAAGAGGCATGGTGCAGATAAAAGGCTTCACACGTGTCAAAGCCTGTACATGGTCAGTATATCTTTAGTATATAAATATTCATACATATACAGGAATAATTACGAAAATATACCCGTGAGTTTGCATAGTTACAGAGACCTCCCCTCAATATTTTTAATATTGTCAAGACATTCCCTCTAAATTTGCATTGTTAGCATAGATGCACAAGAGAGGGCTTGGTAATTTTAAAAAGTCGATGACTTAAATACCTATACAACAACAACAGAACTCATATATTCCCCAATCATTGGGGGTATGAGCTGGAGAAGATTGGAAACACACCTAATATGCACAAAGTGGCTTCTCTAAGAGGAGAAAGACCAACCTTTGACAACAAATGCACAAAGTGACTGCTCACAGATACCACTGAAATAGTAGCTCCCTATACCGTCACGTTTGTTGCGGAATCATGCCCTCAAATCAAAGCCAAAGACATCAGAGAGGGCAGACCCAATGATCCATTTTGATTTATGTGTACATAACCATGCTTCCTTTGTTCTGCATCCATGAGTTATATACCTATACTATATTCAAAAATATATGGTGGTCTGACAATAAATATGAGTTCAAACATACATTAATTAATACTAGTTGTTAGATATGTCTCAAAAATACCACAGCCGTCGGATCATGAAGAGGAGTGGCCTGCAAATAGCCTTTTCACCAAAACCCCCTCCCTCAGATCCCGTTGAAAACCCAACCCCGTCTCCTGCACCCTCATTTCCGATACCAAGCAACATTCTCCCACGATGAAGCTTCCCAATCTCCTCGGTTGATCTCCTCCCAGATACCTTTATACGAGATTGACGACCACCTGCACGATTCCTTCCAAGACAGCAGCATTCCTAGACCTAATTCAGAGAAGGAAAGGGGGAAGCGGCCTGATGGGAGGGAGAAAACAGGCGGAGCTCGGACGTGGAGAAATCGAGATGCTCCAGCGGGATCCGAAACTCGAACCTCCTCCTGGAGGAGATTCCGGGGAGATTCATCGTCCATGGGGACGAGGCCACCTGTGCGCTAGGGTAGCAGAGGATGAGCTCGATGGGGGTATCAGATTGGCCTAACATGTCTATAAAAAGGGGGGGAGCTTCATCTAGACAGAAGGTAAGAAACCCGCCCTCCTCCGGTTCTTCTTTGGGACAGCCGGAGCTTCATCTCAACACCTACGGCAGGAGTCCATTGCAATGGAGTTTCATCTCTCCCTCCTCCCGATATGGTAATCTCTAAGCCTTCTCTAATTTCAACATTAATAATCTTGGATTATTATGGTTTTCTTCCTCTTCTCATCTTCATCTCCACGATCCGCTCTTTCTTCAAAACGCACTGCAATGATTTCCTCTCACCCGTCTACTTCTCCTTCCCCAATTTCTGGTAACCTCTAACATGACTTCATTCATAATTTATCCTGGGAGTTTGGCACCCGGTTAATACCTGAACAACTGAGTGAACTTAAGTAGTTTCCTTTGTTATTCACATCTGCACTATTTCTAGATGGGTATCTTATATGTGTGTATTTGTAATTAAATTGTTACACTTCTAGGCATGAAGTTAAGGAACAAATTATTAGCTTTAAATGACCGTTTTTTAAAATTTGTTATACCACAACATTATATTTGAGCTCCAATATTTCAGCGTAAAATGATCTTGATGATTTCCATCTTCATCCTAAGATTACATAATTTTTAGATTTAGAAGCATTACCCTCATCTTTACGTCCAACACTACTGCTAATATCGGACGTATAAACTACTGCTAATATCGGACGTATAAACTACTGCTAATATCGGACGTATAAACTACTGCTAATATCGGACGTATAAACTACTGCTAATATCGGACGTATAAACTACTGCTAATATCGGACGTATAAGCCTTCAATAATGTAATTCTAGTAGAGCAGAGAAAAATATATTTCGTTGCCCGAAATCGTGTCAAGCAGGCATACATATATATATAGGACATAAAGCACGTGACATATCACGTGAGAGAAGTAGCGGGAAAAATAAAATTTAAAATAAAAACGCATATAATGTGTATATTCAACTCTCCCCCTCAAGTTGAAAATATATATCTGTAGAGAAATGTGAAAAAGCTTGTATATACTTCTTGAATGCCAAAATACAAGTATGAGTACAAATATATAGGAGAGAGGAGAGGAAAACTAAGCTATACAAACAATGTGAGACTAAACACAAACTCATGTATGGGCCTTATTAATGGGTCAATACATCATATTTTTCTAATATTCTCTAACACTCCCCCGCAAGCTGAAGCGTACAAGTCGTATGCACCAAACTTGGATAAGAACTGATAATACATTTGTCGTGGTAATGTCATGGTGAGAATGCCGCAAACCTGCCCAGACGCAAGAACATGCTCCAGCTCTAACTTCTTTAATTGAACCTTTTCACGAACGAAATGGCAGTCAACCTCGATATGCGTGGTCCGCTCATGAAACACAGGATTCTTCGCGATGTGAATTGCAGCCTGGCTATCGCAAAACAAAGTTGCAAGTGAGGGTAAAGTGACCCCCAAATCACCAAGTAGACCATCAAGCCAGGTGAGTTCAGATACAACCGTCGTCATTGCACGATACTCAACTTCAGCGGATGATCTAGCAACAACAGACTGTTTTTTGCTACGTCAAGTAATAAGATTTCCCCAAAATTAGGTACAGAAGCATGTAGTAGAGCGGTGATCATCTAGGGAACCCGCATAATCCGCATATGAGTATGCAACAAGAGATAGGGAGGAAGATGACATATATATCAATCCTTGTCCAGGAGCTGTCTTTAAATATCTGAGGATGTGTTCCACAGCTTGAAGATGAGAAGTGTGAGGGGCGTGCATAAATCTGCTAACAACTCCAACAGCGAATGAAATATCTGGTCTTGTGACAGTTAGGTAAATCAATTTTCCCACAAGTCGCCGATAATACTCTAGGTTCGTGAGCAGGGAATCGGAGTCAGACCCATGAGCACACAACTTGTGGTTGGCGTCCATCGGAGTTTCTATAGGTTTACACTCCGAATAACCAGTATCGTGGAGGAGATCAAGACAATATTTTTGTTGTGACAGAACAAGGTCATTGGGTCGTCTTGCAACCTCAAGCCCAAGAACGGCGAGTGTAGACATGAATAAGGGGTGGTTTGAATGGTGGAGGGGGAACATGTGCCGGAGGAGTAGGAAGTAGTGGTGGTAAAGAAGACGTGACGGGAATAGTTGGTCGAGGAACTGGTGGGGGGAAAGGAGGAATGTCAGACGATGGATCATAAAATGGTTTAGCCTCCTGAAAGGTGACATCAACAGAGATAATGACTGTCATGAGGCGGAGAATAACACACATAGTCTTTCTGTGTCTGAGAGTAACCAAGAAATATACACTTGCGGGCTCGGGGAGCGAACTTATCCTTGATTGGGCCGAGAGTATGAACATAGCAGGTATACCCGAACACACGAGGCGTAAGAGCAAACTGGGAGTGGGATAGAAAGAGAAGGCTTAACGGAGTGGCATGATCGAGCACAGAAGAAGGCATGCGATTGATGAGTTGACATGTCGCAGAGACAGCAAAGTTTCAAAAACAAGTAGGAACATTCATTTGGAGCATTAGGGATCGCGCCACATCAAGAAGATGGCGATTCTTCCGCTCGGCCACACCGTTTTGTTGAGGTGTGTACGCACAGGAGGTTTGATGTATGATATCAAACTTCGTGCATAAGTTCGCAAATGTACAGCTAGTGTATTACTTTACGTTATCTGTACGAATAACTTTGAGAGGAGAGGCGAACTGTGTACGAATTTCACTCAGGAAGGCAAGAATGTGGCGGTAAGTTCAGTACGATCCTGAAGTAAGTACAACCAAGTTAAGCGTGAGAAGTCATCAATAAATGTGACAAAATAACGATAACAAAACATATTAGGGGTTTTATAAGGGCCCCAAAAATCAGAATGAACTAATGCAAATGGAGTATCACTCCGAGTACAATGGGGAGAAAAGGAAACACGATGTTGTTTGCCAAAGATACATGACTCACAAAAGAACTCATGCAGAGAGACATCCAGAAGAGCTTTCTTGAGAGTCTGGAGGGGAGCATGCCCGAGAAGACGATGTCAGTCGGTAGTGGAAACATTAGAGAAGGCGGAAGGAGGGACGTCGAGGAGGTAGAGCTCATTTGACAATCGTCCCTTACCAATGATATTTTGTGTGTTCCGACCCTGCACAACAAACGTAGATGGTGAGAAAGTAACACAACAATTTAGGTCTTGTGTAAGACGGCTAACGAAGAGTAAATTAAATGGGGAACCGGGAACATGAATAGCAGAGGTCAGAGACAGAGTGGGTGTGAGGGGTATATCAGCAGCACCAGAAACGGAGGTGGTATCACCATTTGCCACCGTTATGAACTTGGGGTGAGGAGTCCCGGAGTATTGCGGAGGGGGTTGCGACGTGATGTGATGTGTGGCTCCTGAGTCCACAATCCAATGAGAGCTTTGCGATAGACAAGAAATACCTTCATTGGAAATAGAGGCGACAGAGTCAGACGAGCGTGAGATCACCCCCTGCAGGTGTTAAAGCTGAGTGTGTAGAGCATCAATATCTGCCCAAGTAGAGGCAGCAGAATCTGGGGCAGGAGGAGCAGGAGGATCAACCAGAGCACCAGTGGCAAGATGTGGAGGCAGACCGCGTTTGCGATAGCACGTGGCCTCAAGATGGCCATCTAGGCCGCAATAGGTGCTCTTACACAGAGGTATGACAGACCGACCGCGTCCTCGAGTCGCGGTACGGCCGCCACGAGCTGAGGACCCCCGAGCAGGTGGAGCTGGTGAAGAGTTGTAGGAGCACTGGGGAGAGAGTAATAGGAGTATCGGGGGCGGGGTGACCTTCAGGAGCATAGAGCATACAACAGATAAAGATGGTGTGGTTGTATAGGAGAGAATCTGGGCCCGAACACTGTGGAGGTGAGAGGGGACCCGATATATCATAATAGCAATGCCGACTGTTGAAACCAAAAACTGGCCTCTGTGGAGTTCGGGGTCCCAAAAGAGGGGTGACCTCACACCTACTACACTCAAGAGAACGTCACGGACCAACAGGATCAAGAAGCTAGGAACAGACCCTCGGCTCTACCGCGGAGGTCCCACCTCACACCCGGAAGGCTACCTGAGCACTTCCCCTCCCTAGCCAATGCTCGAGCTAGGGTGCATTGAAGGAGCTCTCTCTACTCTACCAAGAAGAAGTTAAGGGAGGAGAAAGCAAGAAAAAGTCCTCTCCAAAGACACCCAAGGGGGTCTATTTATAGTTTTCCAAATCTCATGGGCCAAAATGACCGAAATACCCTTACGCCCAATATACCTCGGGCCAATAGAAAACAGTCACGCCGGGGGGCAAAGGGGTAATTCCCCCAAAGGGCAAAACGGTAAAAGCAAGGTCCACAGAGGTCTAGGGGGCGGAAGGCGAACCCTCCACGGACTAGCCTCCTGGGGCGAGAAGGCTGGCCGCCCGGTCTCGCCCCGCGAGCTCGCCGCCTGGGGCAAGAGGGCTGGCCGCCCGGTCTCGCCCCACGAGCTCACCGCCTGGGGCGAGAAGGCTAGCTGCCGGTCTCGCCCCCCGAGCTCGCCGCCTAGGGCGAGAGGGCTGGCCGCCCGGTCTCGTCCCACGAGCTCGCCGCCTGGGGCGAGAGGGCTGGCCGCCCGGTCTCGTCCCGCGAGCTCGCCGCCTGGGGCGAGAGGGCTGGCCGCCCGGTCTCGCCCCGCGAGCTCGCCGCCTGGGGCGAGAGGGTTGGCCGCCCGGTCTCGCCCCGCGAGCTCGCCGCCTGGGGCGAGAGGGCTGGCCGCCCGGTCTCGCCCCGCGAGCTCGCCTCCTGGGGCGAGAGGGCTGGCCGCCCGGTCTCGCTCCTGCCCAAGGCCAGGGTGTCGGGGGCGGGATCCTGATCTCCAGCCAGTCCTGCCATCCCACCTCGCGCCTAGCACGCCAGGGGGGTGCCGGCCATCTTGCCGCACCCGCCCCTCTAAAGGGCCCGGGGGAAGATGTTGATTTTTCCTCCTCCTACTAGTATGTTTCCAAGTCATAGCCAAAATTGGCCACCGAGAGTGCAAAATCTCCAAAAAGTTTAAAAACGCGTCTGCCTTGTTTTGGGCCCACTCTTCGCGAATACGGGGTTGTACGCAATCCCCGCTTTTTTCGAGATTGGCACAAGCTCGGAAAGAAACATCCAACCCGACGTATTCGCGGAGTGTAACTTCCCCGCGGGGTCAACCTGTCATGCCAGCTATGGGAGCCTGGGTGGCGAGACCTCCTCTGGGTGAAAACACTTAGCCTCCCCGAGGGGTCAACCTGTCAAGCCAGCTAATGGGAGCCTGGGTGACGAGACGGCCTCGGGGTGAAAACACTTAGCCTCCCCGAGGGGTCAACCTGTCAAGCCAGCTAATGGGAGCCTGGGTGACGAGACGGCCTCGGGGTGAAAACACTTAGCCTCCCCGAGGGGTCAACCTGTCAAGCCAGCTAATGGGAGCCTGGGTGACGAGACGGCCTCGGGGTGAAAACACTTAGCCTCCCCGAGGGGTCAACCTGTCAAGCCAGCTAATGCGAGCCTGGGTGACGAGACGGCCTCGGGGTCATCATCGGAGCAAAGGGACTTGGGCTACCACGAGAGATCAACCTGCCCTGCCAGCTAGTGGGAGCCTGGCCGCGGAATCATCATCGGAGCAAAGGACTTGGGCTACCACGAGAGATCAACCTGCCCTGCCAGCTAGTGGGAGCCTGTCCGCAGAATCATCATCGGAGCAAAGGACTTGGGCTACCACGAGAGATCAACCTGCCCTACCAGCTAGTGGGAGCCTGGCCGCGGAATCATCATCGGAGCAAAGGACTTGGGCTACCACGAGAGATCAACCTGCACTGCCAGCTAGTGGGAGCCTGGCCGCGGAATCATCATCGGAGCAAAGTACTTGGGCTACAACGAGAGATCAACCTGCCCTGCCAGCTAGTGGGAGCCTGGCCTCGGAATAATCATCGGAGCAAATGACTTGGGCTACACAATCAAACCTTACCAAATCCTACATCCTCAAACGGGGAAAATAGATGGGTTACATGATCCCCCCGACTCAGTTGGTCGGGGGTTGGACTCATTACAAGATAAGATATATACAGGACTCTGCCGGGGCGATGCTTCCTCAGGGGGTCTGGGCCCGGTGGTCGCCATCCGCTTCCTTCTCGCCGGACACTTCCATACTGCTCAGGCTCTCCATGACCTTCTCCATCACCTCCGTCTTGGCCAACCAAGAGATGGTGTTGACTGTCGTGACGTAGCACTGCCTTGTCATCCTGGAGTCTCCCTTGACTCTGACCTGGATTCCCCCTGAGTTGAACTTGAGGCACTGGTGGAACGAAGACGGCACGCAACGGAAGGCGCTGATGAGGGGTCTTCCGAAGATGGCGTTGTAGCTGCTTGGAGCGTCGACAATGACGAACCGGCAGTTCCTCGAGACTCCCCCCAATTTTACTTGGAGCCCCACTCCACCCTCGACCTCCTTCCTCTCCCCTGAGAATCCGAACAGGGGTCTGTCCGAGGCCAACACCCTCCTTGGCTCCACCTTCATCTCGTCAAACGTCTTCTTGAAAACGACGTTGACGGAGCTTCCGTTGTCTACCAGGATCCGGGAGACGGTGTAGCCTTCAATGGCCGTCCTGATGACCAGCGCATCGCAGAACGGATCCTCATGATCCGGCAGGTCCTTCACCGAGAAGGTGATCTTTTCCTCTGGGGGCGGGGTCTGGGAGGTTGAGGCGACGCTCCTTCGGTACATGACATGTAGGCTTGCCTTCCGAGTGGCATCAACCCCCACTCCACCGTGGATCACTCCTATACCACCTTGGGTTCCCACGTCGACCTGATCCTCACATATATCATCACTCCCTTCTCTGGGTAGAACCTCTTCTACCCGCACCGGCAGCTGCGGCTGGGCAGGGCCTCTCGCCCCCCTCATTCCAAGAACTCGGGGCAGGTAGCCGTGGCGTACCCCTCCACCTGGTGGAAGTCACAGTACAACAATGCTCTTTCTCCCCTCTTTCGGAGGGCTGGGCGTTCTCTCCTGTAACCTCTTCCCCCTCCTATCACCAAGGCTTGTCGTGGCGGGGGCAAGAGCTGCATTGGGGCTTGCCTCTGGAAGTTATACCTCCCTTGGCCGCCATGAAGGTTCCCCCCTCCTTGGATGAGAGCTCTTCCTGGACCTTGGGCAGGTCCTCCCTGCTGCCTCCAGCCTGGTTCCGGACCCTCCTGTCCTTGGAACCCCTGAGCTCTCTGCTCTTCTCTTCTTCTTCCTTCCTGATGCCTTGAGCCATCCTGCTCCTTTGACTCCACCTCCGTCAACTTTTCCAACCTCTTGATAAATGTCGGGTTGGCTGCCTCCATGGCAATCTCCTCTGCCGCCCTTTCCATCAGCTCCTCGAAGGAAAGGGGGGCCTTCTGGGTCAAGCTCATCTTGAAGAAGCCCTCCTTCAGCCCAACGGTGAAAGCCATCTGGAGAGCATACCCTGGCATCTCCTGGACCTCCGGGATCTCTTCTTGGAACCTGTCAACGTAACGGGCCAGCGACTCCTCGGCCCCCTGCCTTATCAGGAAGATGGACTCAGGACTCCTCTTCCGCTTCTTGGAGGTGGAGAAGCGAAGCTGAAAGCTTAGGCTCAAGTCCTCAAACTCATAGATCGACCTTGGAGGGAGTTGATGAAACAAGTCTCTTGCCTTCTCCTTCAATGTGATCGCAAAGAGGCGACACTTGAAGGCATCCGTCATTGGCATGATGGAGAAGGCATCCTCGAACCACTGCAGGTGCTGGACGGGGTCATCCTTCCATGTGTAGTAAGCCATGTCCGGCTCTCTAAACCCCTCGGGAACGGGAGCTGAGATGATTAGCTCGCTGAAGGGTGACCCCCTAAGGGGTGGTCTCGCCTGGTCCACTCGCGCCACCTGCTCGCCCGGAAGGGTGGCACTTGCCGGGCTGGAGAACAACTCCCGGCCGGTGAGGTCGCGCTCGACCTCATCTCCCATCCTCTCCTTCCCCGGCCTTCTTCCCGGTGCACTTTCTTCTCCCCCTGCTGGGGTCATCTCGCCTAGGCCCCTAGGAGTCGACTCGTCGAGAGGGGGAGCTAACTCCTGGGGGGTCGGAGTGGAGCTTCCACCCTGAGGGGCAATGCTTCGCAGCATCTCCATGATGTCTTGGATGGAGGCCATGAACTCTTGCCTCCCAACAAAGGGTTCTGGGCTGGGGAGCTCGTCGAGATCATCACTACCTCCCTGATCTCCAGTCATGACACTCTCCCGAGATCTTCTGTGCTGGCCACTCTCCACGCTCACCGCACCAAAAGTGTTCAAACCAAAAACTGGCCTCTGTGGAGTTTGGGGTCCCAAAAGAGGGGTGACCTCACACCTACTACACTCAAGAGAACGTCACGGACCAAAAGGATCAAGAAGCTAGGAACAGACCCTCGGCTCTAGCGCGGAGGTCCCACCTCACACCCGGAAGGCTACCTGAGCACTTCCCCTCCCTAGCCAATGCTCGAGCTAGGGTGCCTTGAAGGAGCTCTCTCTACTCTACCAAGAAGAAGCTAATGGAGGAGGAAGCAAGAAAAAGTCCTCTCCAAAGGCACCCAAGGGGGTCTATTTATAGTTTTTCAAATCTCATGGGCCAAAATGACCGAAATACCCTTACGCCCAATATACCTCGGGCCAATAGAAAACAGCCACGACGGGGGGCAAAGGAGTAATTCCCCCCAAGGGCAAAACGGTAAAAGCAAGGTCCACAGAGGTCTAGGGGGCGGAAGGCGAACCCTCCACGGACTAGCCTCCTGAGGCGAGAAGGCTGGCCGCCCGGTCTCGTCCCGCGAGCTCGCCGCCTGGGGCGAGAAGGCTAGCCGCCGGTCTCGCCCCGCGAGATCGCCGCCTGGGGCGAGAAGGCTAGCCGCTGGTCTCGCCCCGCGAGCTCGCCGCCTGGGGCGAGAGGGCTGGCCGCCCGGTCTCGCCCCACGAGCTCGCCGCCTGGGGCGAGAAGGCTATCCGCCGGTCTCGCCCCGCGAGCTCGTCGCCTGGGGCGAGAGGGCTGGCCGCCCGGTCTCGCCCCGCGAGCTCGCCGCCTGGGGCGAGAGGGCTGGCCTCCCGGTCTCGCCCCGCGAGCTCGCCGCCTGGGGCGAGAGGGCTGGCCGCCCAGTCTCGCCCCGCGAGCTCGCCGCCTGGGGCGAGAGGGCTGGCCGCCCGGTCTCGCCCCGCGAGCTCGCCGCCTGGGGCGAGAGGGCTGGCCGCCCGGTCTCGCCCCTGCCCAAGGCCAGGGTGTCGGGGGCGGGATCCTGATCTCCAGCCAGTCCCGCCATCCCACCTCGCGCCTAGCACGCCAGGGGGGTGCCGGCCATCTTGCCGCACCCTCCCCTCTAAAGGGCCTGGGGGAAGATGTTGATTTTTCCTCCCCCTACTAGTATGTTTCCAAGGCATAGCCAAAATTGGCCACCGAGAGTGCAAAATCCCCAAAAAGCTTAAAAACGTGCATGCCTTGTTTTGGGCCCACTCTTCGCGAATACGGGGTTGTACACCGACAGTCTCTTTCTGGGCTCGCTGAGTAGTCAGATCTGTAGTGGGAGGCTGATGTTGGATCCAGTCCTCCACCAGGGTCTTGGCTTCGGCCACAAAGGAGATCATATCACCGGGACCCCCAGGATGTAGGTTTTGAAGATACGAGATATTGTCAAACAGGTGTTGCAAACTATTCTGGCCCGAGTAGAACGAATGGAGTTCCTCTCACATGGTTTTCGTCGTGTCATGATACATCGCCATCCGATAAGGTTCAGTATCCATAGAGTTGAGTATCCAAGATTGGACGCGACCATCATCGCGGGGCCACTCATCAGTGGGAGCGGTTGGAGTAACCTTTGTGAGGTGGTGTAGAAGACCTTTTGTCTGCAGGACGCGACGAACCGAGTGAACTCACTCGACAAAAATGCGCTTCCCACTGAGAGAGATAGTAGTAATGCGAAGTTCATCGCGATGCTCGGAACTTCGGGCCGCAACACGATCAGGAAGAACCGAGGAGGTGTTGGAATTTTCGGACGTCATGAGACCGCAGAGGTTTGATGAGGGCAAGAGCTGGGCGGGCAGCGAGTAAAAGTCGGAAACCAGACCGGGAGGACGGAAACCGAGCGGCTAGAGAGAGCCCGTGCGGATAGCAAACCGCAGGAAAATCGCGGGGCAACAGACCGAACAACACGACAAGCAGGTCGTGGTCGGGCGGCGAGTAGCAAGTCGTAAGAGCTAGACCGGGCGGCCAGGGACAGACCGCAAGCGAATAGAAAGAAGCTCGGGCGGCTAAGAGCAGCCCGCACCAAGACACAACCGCGGCGGATAGACACCAGTCTGTGCGGTTAGAAGTAACCCGCAGCGGAGCTAAAAAGCAGTCTGCACGAGTAGGTAAGCTAGTCGCGAAGAGAGGAGTGGTAAGGAGACCGCGGCTAGGAATAAACCGCGCGGCAAGGAGGCCGCAGCGGTTTGAGCAGGAAGTTGGATAGAAGAAACAACGCGGGAAGCCGCCCGGCGAACAAGGGAAGTCGCAGCGGGTAGGAGTTGCAGCGGATAGAAAGAAACCCGTGATGGTTAGAAGACCAGTCTGTACGGGAAGGGGGGGCCACGTGCCAGAGAAAGAGAAGGCTATAAAGAGGCGTAGAAGATAAGGAGGAGGTGGATCCACGGGAGAAGAGATGGCAGCGGGTAGAAAGTGGAGAACCCGCAAAGCCGCGCGATTAGGCAAGAGAGCAAACCCCTCGGTTGACAGGAGACTTGGCGGTTTGAGAAAAAAACAGGCCGGATCGATGACTCTGATACCATGTAGAGAAAGGTGAAAAACCTTGTATATACTTCTTGAATGCCAAAATACAAGTATGAGTACAAATATATAGAAGAGAGGAAAACTAAGCTATGCAAACAATGTGGGACTAAACACAAACTCTTATATGGGCCTTATTAATGGGTCAATACATCATGTTTTTCTAATATTCTCTAACAATATTGATCATCCCCAACTTGACTGTATTGTTCATGTTGTTATAGCTTAACCCCTTGGTGAAGACATCGGCTAGTTGATCATACGAATTCACGAACAAAGTACATATATTTTCCTTGTCTAGATGATTTTTGATGAAATGTTTGTTAGCTTCAACATGATTCGTCCTATCATCTTGAAACGGATAGTGAGCAATACTAATGACAGCTTTATTGTTGCAATAGATAGTAACTGATTTGTTCCCTTGGAGACCCATATCATGGAGAATTGTCTTCAACACAACCCCTCACATACTCCTTGCGTCATAATCCTATATTCCGCTTCGGCACTTGAGCGAGCAACAACATTTTGTTTCTTGCTCTTCCAAAAGAGAAGATTTTCACCCACAAATGAACAATACCCAGTAAAAGACTTTCTATCATCTTGACTACGAGCCCAATCAGCATCTGTAAACAGTTCAATTTTAAAAGATTGGTTTGCGGAGAACAGAACCCCACGTCCTGGAGACTTCTTGAGGTACCTCAATATCCGATATGCGGTTTGTTGATGGCGAATTGTGGGAGAGTGCATGAATCTACTTAGGCCATCCACTACATAAGTAATATCAGGGTGTGTGTGAGATAAGTATATGAGTCTCTCAAACAATCGTTGGTGTTTTGAAACATCCACTTTCTCTTCACTAGTATCTGCATCAATCTTCAATAGGTGTATCCACGGGAGCACACTCAAGCATCCCAGTTTCCTCAAGAAGATCAAGGGTATACTTTCTCTGAAAAATAGAGATCCCCTGACGAGAGCGTACCACTTCAATTCCCAAGAAGCATTTAAATTTCCCGAGATCCTTGACTTCAAATTCCGTACTCAATTGTTCTTTCAAGTGCATGATCTCTTTTAGGTCATCTCCTATAATGATGTCATCCACGTACAAATTAAGCATCGATATTTAAGCTCCTCTCATCTTGATAAAGAGAGTATGATCAGCTTGTCCTTGAGTATAACCTAGTTGAAGCATGACCTTATTAAACCATCCAAACCCGGCTCCAAGGGACTGCTTCAAGGCATATAGGGATTTCAGCAGACGACAAACCTTTACATGGACCCTTCTTTGGTAAAGCCAGGAGGGATAATCATGTAGACTTCTTATTCCAGATCACTATACAAGAATGCATTTTTGACATCAAACTGTTGTAACACCCACCCAAGACAAGCAGCATAAGAGAGGATCACCCGAATATAATTCATCTTTACAACATGGGAAGATGTTTCTTGGTAGTCAATTCCTTAGGTCTGGGTATACCCTTGAGAGACCAAGCATGCACCCCATCTTGATTTTGCGTAACACTTAACAGAAAAAATCTACCGTGATCCAACTGTTCGTTTCCCAGGGGAAGACATGCAAGCCGTCATTTTTCATTTTTTTTCAAAGGCACACATCTCTCCTTCCATGGTCTGTTATCACTAAGGTATTTGAACAGCCTTTTGACAGGTCTTAGGAAGCACATTAGAGGAAAGAGATGTGACAAAAGCTTTGTGAGCCTGAGTGAGGTGATGGTAAGAGATGTAGTTGGCAATGGAGTGTTTGGTGTCATCAGTATTACCTTTAATACGGGCTAGGGGAACATGGAGGTCATTATTTGAATCTGGAGCGGAGGCAGGCACCGACACCGGTGGAACATCCACGATCAGTACTTGCTCAGTAATCCGAGGTCACGAGAATATGTATATAATATAGGAGGAATAGAGGTTAGAGGAACAAAAGCAGGACTAGGAGAACTAGGACCAGGAGGAGGGGGAATATAAGGAGAAGCAACAATCGGGAGAGGAGAGTCGATGGTCTCGTCACTGTTACTACTCGTCTCCCCCTGACGAGGGTTCGGTCTTTAATTCGCCGCACTCGCTGGGATCGACCAAAACCGACGTCATTTCCTCCTCCATACTCCTCACTCCTTCTAGGGCTGACAATCTCCCGTTTGGCCGCTTGACGGTCTCCCTCCTCCAGTCATCCCTGGCGGCTTGGCCCCTGATTTCAGAGATCGGTAACTACCGTCTTCTTCAAGAAATCGGTAAGTTCTATTTTTTTCGATTTTTTTCTTTTTTTTTTGCCGCTCTCGCTCGCTCGACCTCTTCATTTTTTTTGTTTTTTTCGTTCTTTTTTATCGGTAACTCCCTGTTCTCAGTCTCGCCAAACTCATTCCTCCTCCCCGCTGGATTCCGACTAGAGATTGGTTAGAACTTAGAAAGCCCCAATATGTGCCTCAGTGTCATCCCCGTTGCATCCCTGCTGGATTCAACTTTGCAACAACTTCAACTTGATTTCAATTTAGTAGTTACCGATTTCTTCAACTTGATTTCAATTTTGCAACAATTTTAACTGGATTTCAATTTTTTCCATTTGCCACGGGATTTTGCCACGGGATTTCAACTGGATTTCAATTTTGCAACATTTTCAACTGGATTTCAATTTTGCAAGTTATACAGAGCACTCAATTATTGTTACCTCTTATTAGTAAGTATTTCAATCACCAAAAGGCTACATTTTTTTGTTGCAACCTCTTGTTAAAACTGACAAATTATCTTTATGAATGATCAATGAATATTTGTCTTTATGAACACCTAAAATTATCTGATCCAGTGGGTAGTAGTAAGTGTTAGTTTAAAATTGTGTTGTCTGCATTATTTTGTTGCATTATATTTTGTTGTTGAGTGAAATTTAATTTATATGACGTTATATTTTTAGTTCACTAGTCATGGAAAAGTTTTTTAAAAGAAAAGCAAATGAAGAATCTGCAAGTTCTTCTATTGTGCGTTTACGATTAGAGCTTAATGTATATGATCTTCTTGCGGACCTTAGATTACGAAAAAGAATGCTCCTGAAAATCTTAAGTTATTAGCATCAAGCATTCAAAAGGATATTGTACAAGCTGCAGCAATAGAGACTACAGGTTCTATCATAAAAGATATTGTCTCAGCTAAATTATTTTCAATTTTAGTTGATGAAGCTCGTGATTCATCAGTCAAAGAGCAGATGACAATTGTTTTACGTTATGTTGATGAAAAAGGAAGAGTAATAGAGCGCTTTATATGCATTGTGCAAGTAGAAAATACTGCAGCTTCATCACTAAAGGAAGCTATTGGGTCATCTTTTGCTAAACATGGATTGAGTATATCAAGCCTGAGGGGCCAAGGGTATGATGGAGCAAATAACATGCAAGGTGAATTCAATGGGCTTAAAACATTGATTATGGCCGAAAATCCATTTGCATATTATGTTCATTGTTTTACTCATCAACTTCAATTGACACTCGTTGCAGTCACAAAAAAACACATCAAGGTTTGCACTTTTTTAGCTTGATAACAATTATAACAATAAATGAGGGAGGGGTGGACCAATAAAGACTTGGAATGAAATTGTAAGGAAAGACATGATGTACTTATGCATTAGTGAGATTATGACAAAAAATAGGGCACAATGAAGACAAAGGATCCATATAGCCAACCCCACTATAGTGGGATAAAGGCTTGAGTGTTGTTGTTGTTGATAATAATTATAACAAATATTGTTGGAGTATCACGCAAGCGTAGAGATATTCTCTGAGAGAAGCAATATACAAAAGTTATTGAAGAAATTTATAGTGACAAACTGGAAAGAGGAAGAGGCTTGAATCAAGAAAAAGCACTCACAAGGGCAGGGGACACAAGGTGAAACTCTCGTTATAGAACTCTCTTGAATTTAATTTGCGTGTTCTCCTCTGTGATTAATGTGCTTGAAGTAATTGAAGAGGATAACAATCTTTCAGAACATAGAGCTGAAGCAAGTGATTTGTTGGAGGCTATGCAATTTTTTGAAATTTTATTTTTGACTCATTTAATGAAATATAGATTAGAAATTACAAATGAGTCGTCGCAAGCATTACAAAGGAACGATCAAGATCTTGTAAATGTTATGACTCTTGTCATAGTTTCCAAAATACGACTACAAGCAATGAGAGACAATGGATGGGATCCTCTATTAAATGAAGTTACTATCTTTTGCAAAAAACATGATATTAATGTTCTGTTGGAGTTATGAGTATTATTCCTTTAGTAGAGTTTTTTAGGTGTGTATGGGTTTAGTCCCGCACCTTTAGTTTTGAGTTGGTGTGTCCATGTGAGTCTTATATATTGCCCCCTAATGGATGGATAAAATCAATCAAGTTTTTTCCTTCTTACTTCCAACATGATATAAGAGGGCGTAACTTTCTTTCCTCCGTGAGTGGCTAGGTCTTTCGATCCGCCTCACACTCATCTCCTGTTATTCTCTCCACTTCTGCTCGATTAGGATTCCTGCTTCTCGATTCGACTTCGTCGCACGCTGCAAGCAGTGGCGGAACTAGGATTTTGAAGTCGCACGGGCACAATCTAAGTACTGTCAATTAGGGGGGTTCGGGGGGCAGCGCATCTTGAGCGGGGGTTCGGGAGCAGCGCCCCCCAATTTTTTTTTTTTGCAGGCGGGTGACCCTCCTAACTCCTAAGCAAACTAAAACAGAAAACCGGGGAACAAGAGTAATTATCAATGGTGTGTTCCGGCAACAAAAGACGATTGGAGCTCCAAATCAACCCTTCACGATGAATTCCAGCAACACAATGGTGTGTACCTAACATTAAAATGCTAGAAGATTAGCACAATGGTGCGTTCAAATCAACCTTTCACAGAAATCTGGACTGAAATGATCAGTCCAGATTTCAGTCCAGATTTCAAGAAGAAGAAGAAGAACCTCCTGTCCAGAGCTAGTTCGGCCCAAAACCGGTCGGGCACGTGCCGAAAGAAGAAGAACCTCATGTCCAGGGCTAGTTCCGCCCAAAACCGGTCGGGCACGTGCCGAAAGAAGAAGAAGAACCTCATGTCCAGGACTAGTTCCGCTCAAAACCGGTCGGGCACGTGCCCTACCGTGCCCAGGGCTAGTTCCGCCCATGGCTGCAAGTCGCATCCTGCTTCCGTCCGTCGCATCCCATCCTGCTTTCATCAGCCACATCCCATCTCGCGCCTAATCCCGCTTCGTCTCGCACGCCCAATCCTGCTCCGTCCCGCGCGCCAAATCTCGCTCCTCCTCGCGTGCCTCATCCTGTTCTTCGTCATTTTTCATCAATCTTCTTCATCTATGATGCCTCCTGCAGCAACATCTTCTCCGGCACTGTCTGCAGCAACATCTGGTTCTCATCGGCTATTGTTGGGTCTGGGCTGCTCCATACGGCAAATCCCGAGTCGTTCTTGGATGCTTTCCCTGTCGACGGCTGCTCCGGATTGTCTCTCCCATCGCTACTTCTCCCTTTGTCTGCAATCGATAGCTTCTTTAGCCATCGTCTGCTGATCTGGGCCTGTGGCTGCTGCCTGCTGACGTCGTATCCCACCTGATGGCTTCCTGCATCATTGCTTTGACTGGAGCTCCTACCCGTCCATCCCGTTGCCAGAAGGACCTGCTGCTGCACTCTTCTTAGTGTTGAGATTCAGCATTTGCCTCCCTTACCGTTGCTCATCAACGAATCTCCAGCCACTACAGCCGCTTCTGAGGGTGCTGATATCACGCTGATGCTGAAGTTATGTTGTTTATCGGTCGTTTTATGTGGTCTTTTATTTTTCTGTTGTTAGTAATTGCTTTTGTTGAACCGGGTAAAAATGTATTGGAATATCTATTACAAGAAACTCACCTCTATATATAAAGGTGAATACAATCATAGGCAACAAAAATTAAAACATAAAAGATAATCTAACACTCTCCCTCAAGTTGGGCGTGTGATGTTAACCATGTCCGACTTGTCCATAATATTGCTAAATACGTTCTCACTCAATCCTTTGGTGAGAATGTCAGCTAGCTGCCGGTCGGAGGGCACAAAAGGTGTGCACATGATTCCTCTCTCAATGTTCTCCTTGATAAAATGACGATCCACCTCGATGTGTTTAGTCCGGCCATGCTGCACAGGGTTGTGCGCAATATTGATGGCTGACTTATTATCACAATACAGCCGGATGGGTCCTGCTTCAATAAGTCTAAGGTCACTCATCATAGATCGAAGTCATAACCCTTCACAGACCCCGTGAGTCATAGCTCTAAACTCTGTCTCAGCACTAGATCTTGCCACAACTTGTTGCTTCTTACTCCTCCAAGTAACAAGATTACCCCCAACTATGGTACAATATCCTGAGGTTGATCGCCTATCATCAACAGATCCGGCCCAATCAGCGTCAGTATAGACTTCAATATTTAGACCGGTATTGGGAGCAAACAGGATACCCCTTCCTGGTGTAGACTTGAGGTACCGGAGGATTCTGTGAGCAGCATCGACATGACGAGTTTTAGGAGCATGCATGAACTGGCCAACGACGCTCACCGCATAGGAAATATCTGGACGAGTGTAGGACAGGTATATCAATCTCCCCACTAATCTTTGGTACTCAGAGATATCAACAATTTCCTCTCCATCATTGCGCCCCAATCGGTGGTTTGCTTCAATCGGGGTGTCAGCTGGTCTACATCCACTCATTCTCACCTTCTCAAGAAGATCTAAAGTGTATTTACGCTGGGAGATGAAAATCCCCAGCTTGGATCGAGCAACTTCAATACCCAAGAAATACTTGGGTTTATCCAGATCTTTGACCTCAAATTCTCTAGCCAATTTTTGTTTCAACCTCTGAATTTCTTCGATATTATCCCTTGTTATGACAGAAAATCATTTGATGATGTCCTCTATTTCTGAACTCATGTGATTGAAAAGTCTTCATACTGATCTTGGTGTAAAGCTCTCCTCACAGGCCGTCCTATACTGGGATAGTCAATCTATCATTCATATCGCTCAAAATCCCATTTTTCATGGACATACCCAACATATTGAAATTGAATGTCATTTCATCAAAAAAAAGTTCAACTTCACAAACTTGATCTGCGACATGTACCCGCTGAAGAGCAAATTTCTTATGTTCACACAAAGGCTATACCGCGTTCTTTATACCGACAGTTCGTTTTCAAGCTTGACGCCTACAATCTATATGCTCCATCTTGCGAGAGAATGTAGAAGAACTATAAATTAGACCATGTAAAGGCCCTCTTTTTTGGCCCATTAGGTGATTTTTCTCATGTATAGATTAGTCTCACATCTTGGTTTGGAGTTGTTATTTCACTCCATTTTATAAATATGTGTACAAATACTTGTATTGTAAGTTGATATACGAAGTAATAAAAAAACTTTGAAGTTCGTATTTCACTTTTCTACATAAACCAAAAAAATAGATCACATTTTTGTTTTTTATTATAGTATAGATGTTATGAGATGGGCAGTAATTCTTTTCATATTAATTGAGGATGTACCTACTATTACAAATATATTTAGAATGTGCTAGTTAGATCATATATCTAAATTATATATGAAAAAGTCAATGGTGATTGTCATGTTTTCCCGGGCTATTGTTTAGTAGTTGTGGTGCAGAATTTCATGGAATGTATGTGGTGGTTATGCTGATTCGAAAGAAAAGAAAGGATAATGTGACTTTTTAGTTGGGGATTTCCTGAAATAAATCGTTGCATCTTTCTCCATTTCTTTCTGAAAGTTACCAAATCAATCAGAATGAAGGCAAAAGGAGATCTCGGTACATCTTAGTAGAACCATGCTGATAGGCAACATTTGATTCATGCGCTTCGTTGCATATCCTTGCTCGTATATCCACAACAACAGGGATACAATATTTGTCGCGGTACTTTAAGGTACCCGCGTCATCAATGGAAAAGTCTGGTAACTCCCCTTTCTCAGTTCGATTGTAGAGGTGCAGCAAATCAGGATCATCCTTCTGATGCAGCCTTGTGAGTGTAATCCAAAAAGGCTCGAACACTTCCAAACTACTGGGCGAGTCACTACTCTCAGCCGATATATCCATTAACAGAAACTCCTCCACCAAGGAGTCTACAGAAAGATTAAAGATCTGCGCGGTCTTTCTACTCAAGGTGTCGGCAACCACATTAGCCTTACCTGGATGATACAAAATGTCGACATCATAGTCCGCGACATACTCTAACCAACTCCGTTGCCGCAAATTCAGCTCTTTCTGTGTGAAGACATACTTTAAGCTCTTATGGTCCGTATAGATCTTGCACACGACGTCATACAATAGATGTCTCCACAGCTTCAAAACATAAATCACCGCCGTAAATTCCAAATCATGCGTAGGGTAATTTCTTTCATGAATCTTTAACTGTCTAGACTCATACGCAATTACCTTACCTTCTTACATCAGGACACATCGCAGCCCGACATGTGATGCATCCACATAAACATCGTATTTTACTCCCTCAGTAGGTAAAGACAAAACTGGAGCAGTGCACAATCTCTGTTTCAGCTCCTAAAAAGTTTCTTCACACTTATCACTCCAGATAAACGTTGTGTTCTTCTGTGTAAGCTTAGTCAGCGGCGCAGACAATATGGAGAATCCTTCCACAAATTTTCTATAATATCCTGCCAACCCTAGGAAACTTCTTATCTCTTTGGGTGTGGTAGGACTTTTCCAATCCAACACAGCCATAATCTTTTCCGGATCAACAGAAATACCATCCTTATTAACCACATAACCCAGAAAGGAAACCCGGGGTAGCCAAAACTCGTACTTGCTAAACTTGGCATACACCTTGTGCTCTCTCAAAGCAGACAGAAATAAACGCAAGTGTTGGGCAAGCTCCTCAGTACTCCGAGAATAAATCAGGACATCATCAATAAAAACAACAACGAACCGATCCAAAAAATCCTTAAATGTTTGGTTCATCATGTCCATAAAGACAGAAGGTGCATTCGTCAATCCAAAGGACATTACCAAGAACTCAAAATGCCCGTACCTAGAACAGAAAGTAGTCCGCGGAACATCCGACTCGCGGATTCTCAACTGATGGTAGCCTGAACGAAGGTCAATCTTCGAAAACACAGTACTATCACGCAACTGATCAAACAAATCATCTATATGCGGTAAGGGGTATCTGTTCTTCTTGTTCAATTCTCTATAGTCGATGCACAACCTTAAAGACTCATCTTTCTTCTTTATAAATAAAACGGGAGCACCCCAAGACGAAAAACTTAGTCTAATGAAACCAAAGGGGAACTTGACACAGAAAGCATCACCAACTTGCTCAAGAGTCAAACGATGGCGCTCCACAAAGGTACTAGCCACAAACGAGTGTATTGGAAAAGCCCATGTAAAAGGCTCATTTAATGGCTCACTTTGTTTATTTTCTTTCTCCTCCTTCTTTAGTCCCACATCATGTATAGGAATTATTCTTCTCTCCTCTCTCCTATATATTTGTATTCTCTCCTTGTATTTACATACTTGATACATACATACAAGCTTTGGGCACTCTCTACATGGTATCAGAGCCAGGTTCGCTCTAGCTGCGACCTGTCTTTTTTTGTCCGCCGGTCTCCTGCGGACTGCCCCTCTGCATCCGCTCTTCTGCGGACTGCTTTTCTTGTCCGCCTTCCCTGCGGACTGCCCCTCTACATCTGTCCGCTCGGCTCTCCTGCAGGCTGCCTTCTTGTCCGCTCCGGTCTCCTGCGGACTACCCCTCTGCCTCCGCCTCTCTTCTCTCTCTTCGTGGTTCCACCCTCCTCAGGCTTCTTATAGCCATCTTCTGCTCTGACTCGTGGGGCCCACCTCTTCTATCCGCTCCGGACGATCCTTCCTGTCCGCTGCATGCTCTGTTTGTGTCCGCTCGAGCCTCTTTGCTCGCGGACTGCTCCCCTCTAGCCTGCTCTGCTTCTGTCCGCTCGAGCCTCTTTGCTCGCGGACTCCCTATCCGCAGTCTCTTGCGGACTGCTCTTGTCCGCTGCGGGCTCTCCTCGTGTCCGTTGCGCGCTCCTCTTCTCTCTTGCTGTGTGGCGTCTTCTTCCACGCGGTCTCTTCTTCTGTCCGCCACGGGTTTTTCAGCGGCCTGCCCCAGTCCGCTGCGATCTTCTCCAAACTCCTGCGACCTCTGCCGCGGACTGCCCCCAGTTCGCCGCGCCCTCATCAAGCTCTGCTCCAAACCGCTGCGACCTCTGTCGCGGACTGCTCCAGTTCGCCGCGACCTCATCCAGTTCGCCGCGACCTCCATTCGCGGATTGCTCCCGTTCGCCGAGCCCTCTCCAGCTCGCCGCGACCTCCTTTCACCCGCTGCTTGCCGCGCGGTTTGTTCTCTCCGTGCCCTGTGATCTGCTCATCCTCAGTCGCCATGTCCTCCAGCGACTCCACTACCGCTCAACCCCCGGCCGATCACGTGGCTCCTCTTGAACTCCGCGATGAGCTTCGGATTACTACTATTTCCCTCTCTGGTAAGTCCAACTTCATCCCCTGGGTCCACTCCGTCCGCCGGGTCTTACAGGCCAAGGGTCTTGCACGTCACCTTACCCAGGGCTCACCGACTCCTCCTACTGATGATTGGCTCTGAAATGACGGTCGCGTCCAGACCTGGATCCTGAACTCGGTGGAGGGTGAGCCGTACCAGATGATCATGTATCATGAGACCTCCAAAGCCATGTGGGATGAACTTCATTCGTTGTACTCCGGGAAGGACAGCCTTCAGCACCTTTTTGACATCATCACTGATCTTCAAGCTTTGGATGTTGGCAAAGCTCTGGACATGACCTCCTTCGTGGCCCGTGCTAAAACTCTCACGGAGGCCTGGATTCAGCACCAGCCCGCGACTACTGATCTCGCTGCTCAACGCGCCCAGAAGGAGGCTGTTTGTATTGCTATGATTATGGCTCGCGTCCCGCCACACCTTCACAGTATCCGGGCCCAGGTTCTGGCTTCACCCACTACCCCTTCCTTCTCTGATGTCTGCTCGATGTTACTTCGCGTGCCACCTCCACCGGAGGCTCCTGCACCACCCTCGCCGGCCCTTCTTCAGCAGGCCCTTCCTCCTTTACTTCCCCCACCCTCTTTTCCTCGGGGTGGACGTACGGGCTCCCGTGGGCGGGGCCGTGGTGGCCGCGGACGGCCTAAGTGCACCTACTGCGGCCGGGATGGCCATACTGAAGCAGTCTGTCATAAGAAACATGGCTACCCTCCTCGCCCGCCTACTGCCGCTGTTACCGATAGCTCTCCTCCGACTGGTACGGATCTTGAGGCTCTTCGCCTTCAGCTGCAACAACTCCAGGGGCTCCTCAGCCCTCCATCTGCTTCAATTGCCTCCACCTCCCATGCAGGTATTGTCTCCACCTCCACTACAGGTACTGCCTGTCTTTCCTCCAGATCTCGCTGGATCCTGGACTCGGGAGCCACCCACCACATCACTTCCATGCGGCCGCCCCAGTTCTCTGCTGCTGCTCATCCCCCGTCTATTACTGTGGCCAATGGTGCGCTTGTTCCGGTCTCCGGATGTGCTGATCTCCTCCTCCCTCCCTCTCTCTCTCTCTTCGTTCAGTTCTTTATGTGTCGGCCTCACCCTTTAA
The DNA here is from genome assembly GCA_039583875.1 of Platanthera guangdongensis. Taxonomy (NCBI): domain Eukaryota; kingdom Viridiplantae; phylum Streptophyta; class Magnoliopsida; order Asparagales; family Orchidaceae; genus Platanthera; species Platanthera guangdongensis. Next base: position 4,918,363 of record CM077152.1, read on the forward strand.
TTTACTCTCTGTTGGTCGTATTACTACTGATATGAATTGCTATATCACCTTCACCTCTTCTGGTTTTTTGATACAGGATCGGCAGACGCGGATTACCATTGGTAGGGGTCGACTGCAGAACGGGCTCTACCTCCTCGATGTCTCTCCCACATCACTTTCCTCTGTTTCCTCTACTGCTTGGCATTGTCGGCTTGGGCATGCCCCTCTACCTATCCTCCAGAAGGCGCTTCCAGATATTTCTCTTCCTGTTTTTAAATGTGATTCTTGTATTCTTATCCCGCACATTGTACTCGGAGCTCTGCTCCGTTTGATTTAATACATTCTGATATTTGGGGACCGTATAAAGTTTCTAGCATCTCTGGTTATCGTTATTTTATAACCTTTATTGATGATTACTCTCGCACTACCTGGTTGTATCTCCTACATGATCGCTCTGAGCTTCCTCGTGTCTTTCAGGCTTTTATGTTAGAGACTCGTACGCAATTTTCTACCACCATTAAAACTTTTCGCTCTGATAATGCCCGGGAATACACTAGCCACGAGTTTGTCACTCTCTGCGCCAACTTCGGTATTGTTCACCAGACCTCTTGTCCCTACACCTCTCAACAAAACGGGGTCGCCGAACGAAAGAACTGCCACTTGCTTGATGTTGCTCGCTCCCTCATGCTTCGCATGCACGTTCCCAAAGTATTCTGGAACTTTGCGGTGTCGACTGCATGTTTTCTTATCAACCGTCTCCCATCTCCGGTTCTCCAGAACGCTACCCCCTTCAGCCTTCTTTTTCCCTCCGCACCCGCCTTCCCCCTCACCCCTCGGGTTTTTGGTTGTACCTGCTTTGTCCATAACCTGGGCTCCACTCTTGACAAACTGGATCCCCGTGCGGCCAAACACATTTTCGTCGACTACTCCCGCACCCAAAAGGGCTATGTTTGCTACTCTCCGGTCACCCGGAAGGTCTCTGTCTCGGCTGATGTTACTTTCCGGGAGGATCAACCCTTCTTCCCTCCTCCTTTGCCACCACTTCTACCACCACCTCCTACCCCACCCTCCCTCCCACGACCGGTGATCCCCGTCCAATCACCTCCCACCATCCCTCCGCCTCCTCCCACCATTGACCCTCCTCGACCGCCCGTTATTCGGGTCTATACTCGTCGCCCTCTTCCTCTCGTTGCTCCTCTGCAGTCGGCTTCGACCTCGGCTTCTCCGTGCTCTGCTGCTCTGGTGTCGGCCTCTACCGCTCATCCAATGGCGGCCTATGTTTCTCTCCATCGTCTCTCTCCACCTCTTCAGACCTTGGCTACTTCGCTATCCTCGGTCTCTATTCCTACTTCTGTCCAGGACGATCTTCAACATCCTGGGTGGCGTGCTGCCATGGAAGAAGAGATGGCTGCTCTTTGGGCCAACCAGACTTGGACCTTGGTGCCCCTTCCTCCCGGCCAGAAGCATGTTGGGTGCAAATGGGTCTTCGTCATTAAACATGCTCCTGATGGGACCATTGATCGCCTCAAAGCTCGCTTGGTTGCTCGTGGCTTCACCCAGCAACAGGGGCTGGATTATGACGAGACTTTCTCTCCGGTCGCTAAGCTCAACACGGTCCGGATTCTCATTTCTGTTGTTGTCCATCGCCAATGGCCCTTATTTCAACTCGACGTCAAGAACGCTTTCCTAAATGGCGACCTTCAGGAAACGGTTTACATGCAACAACCTCCCGGGTTTGAGACCACGGGGGAGTCACGGGTTTGTCACCTTCTCAAATCGCTATATGGTCTCAAACAATCCCCTCGGGCATGGTTCGACAAGTTCAGCAAAGCTCTCCGGGAAATTGGCTTCACTCGAAGCTCGGCTGACTTCTCATTGTTTACTCGCCACCGGGCCACTGGTACGGTTCTCCTGTTGGTATATGTCGACAACATCATTATTACTGGAAATGACTTGGACAGCATACAGGCCGTTAAGCTACATCTGAGCTCCGTCTTCCAAACTAAAGATCTGGGACATCTTCGGTACTTCCTCGGTCTGGAAGTAGCCAGACGGTCAGATGGTCTGGTTCTCTCTCAGCGAAAATATTGTCTGGATCTTCTTCATGATGCAGGCTACTCTGGCTGCAAACCTATTAACACTCTCATGGATGCAAATCACAAAATATGTGCTCAGGGCTCGGATTCTGACTCTCTTCTACCAAATCCAGAATATTACTGTCGTCTAGTTGGGAAACTTATCTACCTAACAGTAACAAGACCTGATATATCTTTCGCTGTGGGACTCGTGAGTCGCTATATGCACTCTCCTCGAAGCTCTCATCTCCAGGCTGTGGAACGCATTCTCAGATATCTTAAGACAGCTCATGGCCAAGGACTTGTATACAAAACCTCATCTTCCATTCCTACACTAATGGCATACTCTGATGCCGACTACGCTGGCTCCCTCGACGATCGACGATCTACTAGCGGGTTTTGCACCTATTTTGGAGGACATCTGATTACTTGGCGAAGCAAGAAACAAGCAGTGGTTGCTCGATCCTCAGCAGAAGCAGAATATCGGGCAATGGCTGCTGTGGTCTCTGAACTCACATGGATTGAGAGTCTCCTTACCGACCTTGGAGTTAAACTACCTTCACCAGCTCTCCTCCTATGTGACAGTCAAGCTGCCATACATATTGCTAAGAACCCGGTCTTTCATGAAAGAACGAAGCATATTGAGGTAGATTGTCATTTCATCCGAGAGAAAGTCCACATGAAGAAGATCGAGCTCAAGCATGTTCCGGGTACTGAACAGGTTGCTGACATCCTCACCAAAGCTCTACCTAGTACCCTCTTCTACCAGTGCCTATCCAAGCTTGGCGCATACGACTTGCATGCTCCAGCTTGCGGGGGAGTATTGGAAAAGCCCATGTAAAAGGCCCATTTAATGGCCCACTTTGTTTATTTTCTTTCTCCTACTTCTTTAGTCTCACATCATGTATAGGAATTATTCTTCTCTCCTCTCTCCTATATATTTGTATTCTCTCCTTGTATTTACATACTTGATACATACATACAAGCTTTGGGCACTCTCTACAGAGTGGATAGCACCGGAATCAAAAAGAACGAGCGCCCAACGGTTCTTTACGTTAAATTTTCATATAAAATCGCATACATAACAAACCGAGTAACAGTGGAACTACAACTATGAGCTAAAAACAAACTAGGTTAGGATCTAACCTGAGATCACCTGGGTGGATGTCTGCGCTTCCTCCAAGATCACCACGTTCAGCTTGTCCTTCCATTTGTCCAATCGCTGCGGCGGCGACAAGGCTTGAAGTGGAAATGGCTGCAGCGCGGGCTGAGGCTGCGGGCACTTCGACTTGAAATGTCCTTTATGTCTGCACTGAAAGCAGACTTTGTCCTTATGCCAACAATGGGTAGCATTGTGCCCCTTCCGTTTGCACAAAGTACAAACAAGTTCTCATTTTGGAGCGCTCTGAATCGTATGGACCTATTCTTGCTTCTGAGCTCCCAATCGCTTGAAACATCTCTCGAACAGATGGCCTGACCGGGCACAGAAACTGCACACTTCCCTGCTTTTCCTTGAAGCAGAACCAGACTCTTTAGGGTTCTTACCCTCATCAGACTTCTTTTTATCTTTCCTCATCTGCTGGCCTCGAGTCTTTGCATTGTCGATTGTTTCGACCTTTAAGGCGGCTTCTACGACTTCCGCATAACTTCCAAACCCATAAGCATTGACCAGCTGCTGGATGTCATTCTGAAGATCACCGAGAAAACACATAACTCTATTAGCTTCAGAGGATACCAAGTCAGGGGCAAACCGGCTCAACTTACTAAATTCCATCTCATACTCACTCACCGTGAGTTGCCTCTGCTTCAGATGCAGAAAATTATTCATTAAGCGGTCTTGCTCGACCGACGGCAGAAACTTTCTCAGCAATAGTTCCTTGAAGGCTTCCCACGAACATCCGTCATTCAAGTTCTCATTTTCTCTCAACCACCAGCTCTTAGCCAGACTCTTTAGCTGTTAGGCAGCGACCATCACTCTCTGGTCGGCAGAAACCCCTGAGTAAGAGAACATCTCCTTGATTGTGATGATCCATTCGTAGAGCCATGAAATCAGCCTCCCATCATAGGTACGGGGTCCCAATCGCTGAAAATGAGTGATAAAGGTCATATCTGGTGGCAGCACAGCTGGGGGCACCAAAGGAGCAGGAGGAACCGGAACAGTTAGACCCACAGCAGGGTCCTGCACTCTCAGCGGTTGCCCTGACACAACAGTCACCAAGCCTTGGATCTGTGATTGCATCTCCACCAATTGCCTAGACAGAGCCTCATTACTCTGTAGCAGTCCTTCTATCACGGTCTCATTCTACGCTCCAGACGACTCGCCCTCAGACTGGGGAGTCGACCTTGTCGCAGGACGCTTCAGCGGCATTCTAAAACACAACAAACAACTATTCAATACCTAGCTTACCGCTAGAACTACACAACTTAGTTCAGACAATACATGTACAAATACTTGCTCAAGCTGCTAACTTGCTCTGAGATTTTATTAATGATGTCATGCTTAAACATAGGATGATATATCATCATCTCACTGACCCATGTGCATAGACCGTGAATGCATGCATTGTTTATTCCTAATTGACTTGAAATCATGTGTGTACATGTGTCATCATGTAAATCTTTACCTTGTCACATGTGCTAATGCAATTCTATGTCATGCATGTTGTGTTATGCAATCTAATAAAGATCTTAATGCATGTTATGAGTGGCGTATACATGAAATATTATGCATCTCATACTACATAATATCGCATGCAACGAAAAGAAAAATCTAACGTGCATTCATGTGATGATTGTTATGCATCTCATACTACAGAACAGTCACATGTTGCCTCCTATGAGAATTCATATACAAACACATATTATGCATCTCATACTACATAATATGCCTCATATACTTCTTGTCATGTTTATGAGTGTAGTGTTCATATTTCAGCCAAGACGTACTGATGACACATCGGTGTGTGGATGCAATGTAACAAGACAACTCGAGATGTAGAAATCAGAGGAGATGGAGTCATTCCCTTGACTTGTACTAAACTACTAATGAGAATTTTCCTACACGAGAATTGGACAAAAAACTACCAAATTGTCCTATTTCTTGTTCGTGCAGATTGAAGTATTCTGTCATCCTCAAAACCACCAACAAATGAATTATCCCATTGGAACCCTCGTTTAGTAAAAATTGGAAAAAAAAAATGCATCATGAAAGGAATTGACATGAATGAATTGATTCATTAGAACTAATTACCACTTTCTTTTATTCGAACATGAAGTTGAGCATGACACCTCAATGATATAAGCTCGCAAACAACGTCATCAATATATATTTGAGAAGAAGATACTAAACAAACATTACTCTTTTGAAACCAATTTAAAGGATATGGTCTTGGATGAAAGATAATGATCAGTTTAAATATTCCCACATGTTTTGAATCAGCTATTCTCACTTTTAAGATCCCAAGCACATCGACGTGGCTAGAGTTTTGCCGAATTTTGAGGTATAAAAGCTCCCTCCGAACTTCATCATTGGAGTGAGCTGACATCAACAAATTTACAGTACCATTTGTCAATTTGGCCTCACTTGTCTTAATAGTATCTTAGTAGTAACAACAGTGACTCTCTTGAGCCTCTACGCCAACCAATTTGACATCCTCTCCAGGTGTAAATACCAGCAATAATTAACTTCATGACCTAGCTTTTTGAAATTATTACAAAATGATGTATTGACCTTCTCTTTTGCATTTGTATTTCGATCTTCTTGGAAAACTGAGATCTTTAACCAATCTAACTTCTCAAAAACTTACAATAGTTTAAGTTCTGTCGCAAGCTTCTCATGATGCCCCACCACAAAATTCATAAATATTGAATTCTCACTCAACAAAATTTCAAAAACAGGTGCATGCCATCTAATTATGTTTTATATTCTTAGATAATTGGTTGCTAAATTGCCTATAAATTCAAACATTGGGACCACTTTTTTCAAACTACGCTTTCAGCAAACTTCTAAAGTTAATCATCTACTCATAATCATCACTCATCATCATCAATATAATTATCCTAACTATTTGTATTTGACTTTCTAAATCCACATTTCTCATTAGTTCATGTCAAGTGCTAGTTCAGGTAATAAATCTAAACTATGTAAATCATTTTGAAATTTTTTTGTTCATGTTCCCTTCTCGTACATAATGATTTGATACCAAATCCATATATTCATCTAAATAGAGCATTATTTAAATTCATTGGTCATGCCCAAACCACCTAAATCCCATTTTTAAATTATTTTATCTCTGATAAATACCGCTTTCATTGTTCCTCTAAAATAATCATTCCTTAATTTTCTTTTCAAGTTTTGTAAAGAATGCATCTTAGCCTTCTCAGTTATGCAAATAGAAAGAGCGTTTCTACTCCAGAACGCTCAAATCCATACAATGCCGTCAATCTAACTGGGGTTCATAAAATTTACCTATAAAGTTCCGCTATATTCCTAAATCCTACGACATAGTACTTTTGAGCCATTTCTACAATTAACCACTTAACATTAACTCCGTCTTTATATCATGATTAACATATTTATTATTATGAGTAATCAATCCAAGATACATAAACTATAGCACCTAGGTATCTCTTTAATTTTGAATATAATAATTGTTATTAACAAAAATTGCATATTATGTACCCAGTCTTTTGTTTTACCAAATTTTAGTGCTTAGGTCAGATTGAACCTACAGACCTCTTGTAGTTTAACTGAAGCTAAAGTTGGTATGATAGAGAAAACATAATTTTGTATTGACCAACTTACTATCCCACTCCCTAGTTTGGTGTTCAGAGTGTATGAGTGTGCAGAATTTTTTTTGTTTCCAGTTCTTTTTGTGGGGGACTGTGTCAGTTTTTAAAACAAATTTGAGATAAGCGTTAAGCAAGTATGCCAACTTTGAGTTCATGAATGATAAATGAACTGATGAAACCTATCAAGCTTTACAGATTTTAAATTCAACAACAGTTGTAATATACTTAAATCACCAATTCAAAATTTCCCTTCATGTGATAACAAAATAGTCATTTATATAAGTGTAATGATCGATATGAACAAAAGGTCAAACTTACACACTTGAAAATTGGATGCTCTAAAACGCCGCCTGACATTCTTATCATCCAGCACCTGTATCTCAAAAGTAAAATATTTTTTCAAATTCTTTACAATCATAACCAAATATGGAAGCTTTATGCCAAGTGTTGCTGCGGGATCAGCAGGACATGTGATGTATGCTGACTGAACATTTGATCCAATTATTTCAAGGACGCTGGATTGAATATCTTCATCATGAGGTCGTTTGATTTGCCCATTAACAACTGCAACAACTCAAAAACTGTGTTATGTGGCAAACCTCCAGAGTTACTATGGAATGAGATGCAACAAAGTTACAGAAAATGTAAAATGAAAAACTAGAAATATCATAAATATTCATTAAATGGGCAAATTATACAAACAAAATACTGGCAACTTTTTTGCATAGGGTATGGATCAAATTATTAGCCACCTTGGAGTCAGCTGAAAATGACGAGAAGTAGTATGATGCTCTGGATCTAAGTTGACTAAATAAGTCATAAGTATCGAATTTTCAGGGTGATCAGATCAAAACAAAAAAATTCTAAGCATGGGCTTTGTCAAATTATGGAAAGATTAAACAGGTTTTGAACTGAGCCTGAAAATCAAATTTGTAAAATAATAAGAATGGGTACATAGTTATCAATTTGCTAAATGCAGAATTTGTACGGAACTTTATAACAGATTCACAATTAAGAGTGCCCTAAAGACATGTGCTACATGAGAAGCTTTAACAAGAAAGAATCATGGAAATCATCAAATATTAAAAAAAACACAGAAATTCATAGACCTTCTTTATCCCATATCTGCAATGGTTTGCTCCTGTAAAGAAAGAGCAAAAATGGGATAATCATCTACTTGATGAGAACAATCACTATTTTTGTCTGCAAGATCAAGTCAAGGATTGCATACCCAAGACTGTAAAGAATGGACAAGAAGCCAGATTGAAACGTGTTCTTAAACATATTTCCCTGCAAAATCCCCTGGAGATGTAGCCATAAATAAACCAAAACCACAATCCACAATGAAAGAAGAAGATCATTTCTTAACGACCAGTTAATCAAAAAGAAGATACTCCATTGATAGCTATTCATTAGTGGCATTCTTCTAATTGTAATTAGTGTTAATAATGTATGAATAGACATTGTAATAGACTGCGGTAATCAGTCAATAAATTATTTTTTATTCTCAAATCTGCCTCTACAGATATCTCTCTCGCTCGTTCATGGCTATGAGTTAAAAATGAAGCCCTATACGCCTTCTCGCTGGTTGGTACTCTCCTCATTATGCCTTGGAAAAATTTAAAGAGCTTCTGATTTCACTGAGCATATTCATTTTGTTACTACATGTGCAAACTTATTTATTTACAGAGAACATTTGATCTAATTTCCTAGTTCTCCTGCTATGAGTTTTATCATATTTGTAAAAACTACTTTTTTCATCGAATTGTGCATTTTGACAGAAAAAATTGTAGGAATGATGATGAATACCTTGAGGTTATGCAGCGGCGAAGGAGGGGTGCTAGAGTTTATGTTGAATTTGCTGAAGAATAAAGAAACCAACCATTAAAGGATTAGGGAATGAGTGCCTTTTTAGCAGAAGAATAAAGAAATCAAGACAGAAAAGCGATCTTCTGCGGCCACTTACCGAGAAGAAGAATGAGTGAAGGAGAACAACGAGGAGGGTGAGTGCGAGCGAACTCGGGCGGACCTTGCCCTTTGGAGGAGAAAAAGTCGTGCGAACACCGGGGAAAAGGCGGGCAGACCGTGGATTAAGGGTTTCGGGTTTGGATGAACGGGCGGGGGAACGAAGAGGAAGAGGTAGTGCGAGAGTAGGGAACAGCCAGCATACGGGCGAGTGGCGGCGGCGGCGGCGGCTCTAGGGTCAGGATCGACGGACGGGGGAAAGACGTGATCCGCGGAGTTCAGGGGCGGGTTAGGTTGGAGGGTTTTAGCAAGGGGAATTGCAATTGAAAGAATAAATAATGGTAATTGTTATGGGCAAATTTATTTTAGATAGGTGCAAATCAATTTTTTGTGCAAATCAAAAAAATATATGTGCAAATCAAATTGTTATGGGCAAACCAAAATTAAAACTTTCTAAATCAGATAGCAAACTTTAATGTTTAAAATAACGTTTTAACATCAATATTACAAATTTCAACGTTTTACAAAAAAACCAATTTATTGTAGAAATCTTTGTTTAATGACAATTGTTTGCTTCAATTCTTGTATCTATCAAAATAATAATAATCAAAAATTGAAAACATATACATATATGGAAGTATAATATTACTGTGTACGCCGTATAGTACCTTTAAGTTCAACACATTGATCGAAAAACATCGTTAATTAGAACATCAATTATTTTGGCACCTGCAATAAAACACATTACTTAGGATGAACATAATGTATGAATAAATAAAAAATACAAGTAGAGCATATAATTAAATTTGTACCATTTTTCAACAAGTTCTTCATGATATCTCCCCCAAATCGAGATTGTTGGAGGTAGTGGGCAGTCATCACGCATACTTAGTTGTACAAAATGATTTTCTTGAATAAATCTCATAAATATAGTTCTTCGAAGTACCGATGGTGGTGAATGCAATGACAAGAAAGTGAAAGACTGAAACATGCTGAAATGTACTAATTTGATGTTGTAGCAAGAAGCAATGATTAGCCTCATATCAAGCATTGTCATCCACTTATCCAAAGGAGTTGGAACAACCACACAATCTAGTGAATCCAACAACTCTAGTCTTCTTATTCTCCCAAAAATTTGGTCATATAACTACTCTTTCTCACGAATCTCTTGTGATAGTTCTTTACGTACTTGCATCCAATTATCCCTCATTTTCAATCACTTACTGATTACTCGGTATCCACAATGCCCATCTCCCAGTACATCTACAACATCGATAATATACTTTGTTATGTGTGGTGGCATTTCTTTATGAACGGCACTAAGTATTCTTTTTTCAATCTTTGCTATTTTTTTGTGCTATGTTTTGTAGTATTTGCCAAGGTCAATCGCTCACTCATCAAAACATGTTCAAATAGGGAGGGATCTCGTTTCGTCGATGAGTGTTCACAAGCAAATTTTTGGAATCTTCCTCTCGGCCAACCCTTTAATTTAGTAGGTACAGATGGTTCCAATGTTTGACTTAAAGTAGGATCCGTAAGTTCACAAAGCTTTCGTTTAATCTCTTGTTTTTGAAGTTCAGAAGTATTGTTATATCTTCTAAGGATGACCTCAAATTCCACATCAATTTCATTAGGCTCAGTGACCTCAACTTTAATGTCCTGATCTTCTTTCTCATCATGCATAGAAAGCTTTTTCCAATGATCATGTATCATCCATATTGGAAACGAATTATTTTGTGTTATGTAGGGTAATAATTCGTGTGCACAAAGTAATCCCAATGTATATTTTGTTTTTTGTGCGCATTCTCCAATAAATGATTTTTTCGTCCTTGCTAAAAATTCTTCCTTTTTAATGTAATCCAAAGTTGCAAATGAGATACGTCCCACTAACTCGGAATATAAAGGAGTGTTGAATACCTTGTCAATTTGAATGATGCTTTGGCCAAAAGCCCTCTTAATTTCTGTATGTTGTAAAGTAATCATCTGATTAAAAGTTTTTCAAATAGTGCTAAGGTTGTCAATTGAAACTTCCAAAAAAATTTTGAGTTGACTATGACTACCCTCAACGCGATTTGTTGTACAGTTGGATAGGTGCAAATGCATGTCAACCCATGCAGACACAAAATATTCTTTGTATGGTGTTATCCACGTGGTGACCACATAAGAGTAGACTTCCGGGTAAACACACTCGTAGTTGTCTTTAAAATCATTAAATTGTCGATAAAAACAGATTTTCTGTTAGAGTTCACTAATAGATGTCATGTCACTATAGACTCCTCCCATTCTTCTCCCTTTTTAAACAATCTCTTACAATGTCCTAATATATTTCTGCTTATGTGAAACCTGCACAAAATATTTTTTGTTTTTGAAAAGATTACTGCAATTACATTCATTAATGCAATTTCTCTATCTGTTACCAATACGGTTGGCAAATTTTGTTGATCTAGGACAGATTTAAAGCAATCAAGAGCTCATTCATAACTTGCTTGTACTTCATTTGACATGAACGCAAAAGCAGCATAAAAGGAATTATTGGTTTAAGTAACACCATACTACATAATAGTGGCAATCTGTATCTGTTTGTTTTGTACGTACAATCCAACAAAAATTCACTTGAAAATATTTTGCATAATTTAACTGCAACAGGATGAGCAAAAAAAAAGACTTATCAATTGATCAGTAGCAGCATTGAATTTGTTAAAGTTAATGTATCCACCACTAGTAATAAGCGTGTATAAAAATTGAATTTGCGTGCCCCCATCCAATTCAGCTCTCTGCATTTTTGCTCTTTTATTGTAAATTGTTCGCATTGTCGTGGTGTTACCATGATCTCTTTTTTTCAAAGCTGATAGTATTTTCCTAGGTTTTACACTGACCGAGTACATGTCCTACACGATCCTTTCCTCTGCTTCATCTAGTTTACATGCATAGGAATGAGCTTCAAGATGAACCATGTCATGGTTGTGCGATCCGCACATAACTTCAAGTGACCACTCATTTACATGTGCATTTTTCTGACCTTTAAGCGAAAAGGAACAACCACACCTCTTTGTGGTAGTTCTTCGCAAATTTTTCTTCACCCAACCTTTACCTTTTTGTTTCTCACGATAATAATCTGCTTTTTCACATCCCAAAAAAACTCGAGACTTAAGTCTACTATTAAGCTTGTCAGTACCTTGAATTGTCGCAACAAATCTTAATCCCCTCGCCTTTTCTTGAACCCAAGATACTAACTCCTCCTTAGACTCAAAACATTGTGGTTGAAGCCAAATTTGACCTCTGTGGAGTTCGGGGTCCCAAAAGAGGGGTGACCGCGCACCTACTACCCTCAAGCGAACGATCTAGGCATAAGATTAGGAACACAAGGGACAGACCCAAGGTCTCAGCGTGGAGGACCCACCGCATACCCGGAAGACTAACAAACTCTTCCCCTCCCAAGCCAAAGGCTGAGCTAAGACACCTTCGGAGGGCGCTCTCGGCCGACCGGAATATCTAAGGAGGATCTCGAGATCGACTCTCTCCTATCCAGATATGTCTCCTTGGGTCTACACAAAATGCTCCTCACCCGCCCTACTAATGGCGCGAACTCGCCGAGCAATTCCACGACACGCTGCCCAAGTTGGGTCACTAATAGCGTAATTCCGCTATTCTAACAGGCTGTCAACAGGTCATGAGGGGCTTCCCGGTAACTATACCTCGGGGCCCCTACGGGGCGAGCGGTTCTCGAGAACACCGCCCGCCTGATACGAAGAAGAAAGCTACACATCCTCAGAGCATCACAGATATTAAAAGAATATTACAGGAATATGAATTCCATACTTCGGCACGCATGTCGGCAATATAAATATAAATAAAAAAGGCCTTCGAGGGTCGGCACAAGCTTGGGCTTAAGCCCGCTACTCCCCGCCTGGTACTGCAACACCTGTACGTCAACGTCTCGACAAGCGGCGGTCAGCTAAACGCCAGTTGGTTAACATAAGCTGGCCGAACACATTGCACATACCCCTTTTTCGGGGCTATGGTGCGCATTCCCTGCAAATGGAAAATATACAACATCCTCGGAGTCTTCTCCGGGATCCCCAGAACATCACCAATCCGGCTCACACGTCCGGATGGGCTTCACACAGCATGCCTAAACTCGTACTCACGCTTCCGGGTGCTAACACAATTAATTGCGGGGACGTACACGTCAACCCGTCGGAGAGCTCCCTTCCTCCACCCGTTGGTGGAGAGGGGCTTCCATGCAAATATGGAAACTGAGGGATTCACCTGCCCAAGTAGAAATTTCGTTACCCTTGACGCGTGTTTGGCGGGGCCGCAACCGCGCTCATTGCCCGAGGCTCCACGTCTACCATCCGTAGTGGTTGTCCGTGCCCGGATCCGACCACCGTTAACTGTTGAAAGCTCCGAATGATTTTTCCCCTCCATGGCCGAGCCTCTCCATGGCCGACCGTGCTCCAAGTGGTCGGCCGCTGCTGTACGAGGCCGATCCCGGCTCCAAGTAACACTGAGGAAGTCGATCTCGGCCTCCACAACTTCAGGCGGCGTCGGGGAAGCTGATCCCGACTGGCCTAGCTCCAAACGGCGCCGGGAGAGGAGCTCCCGGTCGACCTAGCTGTAGGCGGCGCCGGGAGAGGAGCTCCCGGCCGGCCTCGCTGTAGGCGGCGCCGGGAGGGGAGCTCCCGGCCGGCCTCGCTTTGCCCTAGGCGGCGGCGACGAAGAGAGAGAGAAAAAAGAGAGGGACGGGCTTGTTGTTGGCCAAGAGAGAGAAAGAGGGGGCGGGCTTGCTGCTGTAGACGGCCGGAGGGAGAGAAAGAGGGGGCGGGCTTGCCGCTGTAGACGGCCGGAGGGAGATGCGCGGGGGCGGCGGTCTTCTTCCCCTTGGCCGAACCCTAGCTGGGCTCCTAAAATCCTGATCCACCTTGCTTCCCTTCCTCTTTTCTTTATTTCTTCTCTTTTCTTTTTTGCTGCTGCTCTCCTGTACCCTGTCCCCCCCCCCCCCCCGCCCTTCTCTTTCTTTTCCTCTTTTTATTTCTTTTTCCTGCCTTTTTTGTGTACCCGATGGCTTCCTCCCCCCAAACTCAATCCAGGTGTATATATATATATATAATATACGCATAATAATATTAACTTTTATTTGTAAAAACCTTATACGCGCAAAACCTCCGCATGCGTGCACGAGTGCTCACATGAGCTCGAACGGGGCTGCACCAAATTATCGCCCATAGCACGCCCCAAGTCCGCCACTTGGGGAGGATCCCGCTCGACCGGATATGGGGTTGTACACAATCCCCGCTCTTTTCGAGGTTGGCACAAGCTCGGAAAGAAATGTCCAACCCCAAATATCCGGCGAGTGGGAGCCGACCCAAAGAAAAATTTTGGGAGAAACTGAAAATTGCTCTTATGCAGCTATGCCCACTAATATTTTCATGCCCTTTTGATCTTTTTGAACCACTCGAAACCTGAAAATGCTCCCTGCTATTGGATTGCATTTATACCTCTACCTACAATAAGTACAAAGTTTCTCAAGGTATCGTGAAAAAATGAAACCAAATATTTTGCAATGTGCTGAACACATGGAGCTAATCCTTTCCCCCAGGTGTGCCCACCGCCGTGCCCAGCTAATGAGAGTCTGCGCAGCGGGTCTGCCTGGGGCCGAGCCGAGCTCGAGGTGCCGATGACAATCTCAAACCAACCAAACCTATCCCCCACAGGCGAGCCTTCGGACCTGCCAGCTAGATGAGAGCCTGCGCAGCGGGTCTACCTGGGGCCGAGCCGAGCTCGGGGTGCCGATGACGATCTCAAACCAAAACCTATCCCTCACAGGCGAGCCTACGGACCTGCCAGCTAGATGAGAGCCTGCGCAGCGGGTCTACGTGGGGTCGAGCCGAGCTCGGGGTGCCGATGACGATCTCAAACCAAAACCTATCCCCCACAGGCGAGCCTACGGACCTGCCAGCTGGATGAGAGCCTGCGCGGCGGGTCTACCTGGGGCCGAGCCGAGCTCGGGGTGCCGATGACGATCTCAAACCAAAACCTATCCCCCATAGGCGAGCCTATGGACCTGCCAGCTAGATGAGAGCCTGCGCAGCGGGTCTACCTGGGGCCGAGCCGAGCTCGGGGTGCCGATGACGATCTCAAACCAAAACCTATCCCCCAAAGGCGAGCCTACGGACCTGCCAGCTAGATGAGAGCCTGCGCAGCAGGTCTACTTGGGGCCGAGCCGAGCTCGGGGTGCCGATGACATTTCCACAAACCAAAACCTATCCCCCACAGGCGAGCCTACGGACCTGACAGCTAGATGAGAGCCTGCGCAGCGGGTCTACCTGGGGCCGAGCCGAGCTCGGGGTGCCGATGACGATCTCAAACCAAAACCTATCCCCCACAGGCGAGCCTACGGACCTGCCAGCTAGATGAGAGCCTGCGCAGCGGGTCTACCTGGGGCCGAGCCGAGCTCGGGGTGCCGATGACGTTTCCACAAACCAAAACCTATCCCCCACAGGCGAGCCTACGGACCTGCCAGCTAGATGAGAGCCTGCGCAGCGGGTCTACCTGGGGCCGAGCCGAGCTCGGGGTGCCGATGACGATCTCAAACCAAAACCTATCCCCCATAGGCGAGCCTACGGACCTGCCAGCTAGATGAGAGCCTGCGCAGCGGGTCTACCTGGGGCCGAGCCGAGCTCGGGGTGCCGATGACGATCTCAAACCAAAACCTATCCCCCACAGGCGAGCCTACGGACCTGCCAGCTAGATGAGAGCCTGCACAGCGGGTCTACCTGGGGCCGAACCGAGCTCGGGGTGCCGATGACGATCTCAAACCAAAACCTATCCCCCACAGGCGAGCCTACGGACCTGCCAGCTAGATGAGAGCCTGCGCAGCGGGTCTACCTGGGGCCGAGCCGAGCTCGGGGTGCCGATGACGATCTCAAACCAAAACTTATCCCCCACAGGCGAGCCTACAGACCTGCTAGCTAGATGAGAGCCTGCGCTGCGGGTCTACCTGGGGCCGAGCCGAGCTCGGGGTGCCGATGACGATCTCAAACCAAAACCTATCCCCCACAGGCGAGCCTACGGACCTGCCAGCTAGATGAGAGCCCGCGCAGCGGGTCTACCTGGGGCCGAGCCGAGCTCGGGGTGCCGATGACGATCTTAAACCAAAACTTATCCCCCACAGGCGAGCCTACGGACCTGCCAGCTAGATGAGAGCCTGCGCAGCGGGTCTACCTGGGGCCGAGCCGCGCTCGGGGTAGTGCAGAACCAAGAACCAGGACCTCTCCCCCACAGGCGAGCCTACGGACCTGCCAGCTAGTAGGAGCCAGGCAGCAGGTCTACCTGGGGCCGAGCCGCGCTCGGGGTAGTACAGAACTAAGAACCAGGACCTCTCCCCCACAGGCGAGCCTACGGACCTGCCAGCTAGTAGGAGCCAGGCAGCGGGTCTACCTGGGGCCGAGCCGCGCTCGGGGTAGTGCAGAACCAAGAACCAGGACCTCTCCCCCACAGGCGAGCCTACGGACCTGCCAGCTAGTAGGAGTCATATAGCGGGTCTACCTGGGGCCGAGCCGCGCTCGGGGTAGTGCAGAACCAAGAACCAGGACCTCTCCCCCACAGGCGAGCCTACGGACCTTCGAGCTAGTAGGAGCCAGGCAGCGGGTCTACCTGGGGCCGAGCCGCGCTCGGGGTAGCTCTACCCAGTCAATCTCTACCCACTACGGGGCACATCTACCTGCTACGTCCACCCTCCTGAGAACGAGGATCGATCATATAATATTCTCCCTAAGGCACGTTTTGATCTCCAGGACCGAACATCCTAGCGACAAGAGGGGAATGTGAGGGGACTTCTTTCATCACATGACCCTGGTCGTCACTTGGTTCCTCTTCCATAGCCATGACGTTCGCCTGAGTTTTTCTGTACTGGTCACTCTCCACGTTCACCGCACCATAACTGTTGAAGCCAAATTTGACCTCTGTGGAGTTCAGGGTCCCAAAAGAGGGGTGACCGCGCACCTACTACCCTCAAGCGAACGATCTAGGCATAAGATTAGGAACACAGGGGACAGACCCAAGGTCTCAGCGTGGAGGACTCACCGCATACCCGGAAGACTAACAAACTCTTCCCCTCCCAAGCCAAAGGCTGAGCTAAGACACCTTCGGAGGGCGCTCTCGGCCGACCGGAATATCTAAGGAGGATCTCGAGATCGACTCTCTCCTATCCAGATGTGTCTCCTTGGGTCTACACAGAATACTCCTCACCCGCCCTACTGATGGCGCGAAATCGCCGAGCAATTCCACGACACGCTGCCCAAGTTGGGCCACTAATAGCGTAATTCCGCTATTCTAACAGGCTGTCAACAGGCCATGAGGGGCTTCCCAGCAACTATACCTCGGGGCCCCTACGGGGCGAGCGGTTCTCGAGAACACCGCCCGCCTGATACGAAGAAGAAAGCTACACATCCTCAGAGCATCACAGATATTAAAAGAATATTACAGGAATATGAATTCCATACTTCGGCACGCAGGCCGGCAATATAAATATAAATAAAAAAGGCCTTCGAGGGCCGGCACAAGCTTGGACTTAAGCCCGCTACTCCCCGCCTGGTACTGCAACACCTGTACGTCAACGTCTCGACAAGAGGCGGTCAGCTAAACGCCAGTTGGTTAACATAAGCTGGCCGAACACATTGCACATACCCCTTTTTCGGGGCTATGGTGCGCATTCCTTGCAAATGGAAAATATACAACATCCTCGGAGTCTTCTCCGGGATCCCCAGAACATCACCAATCCGGCTCACACGTCCGGATGGGCTTCACACAGCATGCCTAAACCCGTACTCACGCTTCCGGGTGCTAACACAGTTAATTGCGGGGACGTACACGTCAACCCGTCGGAGAGCTCCCTTCCTCCACCCGTTGGTGGAGAGGGGCTTCCATGCAAATATGGAAACTGAGGGCTTCACCTGCCCCAGTAGAAATTTCGTTACCCTTGACGCGTGTTTGGCGGGGACGCAACCGCGCTCATTGCCCGAGGCTCCACGTCTAGCATCCGTAGTGGTTGTCCGTGCCCGGATCCGACCACCGTTAACTGTTGAAAGCTCTGAATGATTTTTCCCCTCCATGGTCGAGCCTCTCCATGGCCGACCGTGCTCCAAGTGGCCGGCCGCTGCTGTACGAGGCCGATCCCGGCTCCAAGTAACACTGAGGAAGTCGATCCCGGCCTCCACAACTTCAGGCGGCGTCGGGGAAGCTGATCCCGACTGGCCTAGCTCCAAACGGCGCCGGGAGTGGAGCTCCCGGTCGACCTAGCTGTAGGCGGCGCCGGGAGAGGAGCTCCCGGCCGGCCTCGCTGTAGGCGGCGCCAGGAGGGGAGCTCCCGGCCGGCCTCGCTTTGCCCTAGGCGGCGGCGACGAAGAGAGAGAGAAAAAGAGAGGGGGCGGGCTTGCTGTTGGCCGAGAGAGAGAAAGAGGGGGCGGGCTTGCTGCTGTAGACGGCCGGAGGGAGAGAAAGAGGGGGCGGGCTTGCCGCTGTAGACGGCCGGAGGGAGATGCGCGGGGGCGGCGGTCTTCTTCCCCTTGGTCGAACCCTAGCTGGGCTCCTAAAATCCCGATCCACCTTGCTTCCCTTCCTCTTTTCTTTATTTCTTCTCTTTTCTTTTCTGTTGCTGCTCTCCTGTACCCTGTCCCCCTCCCCCCCGCCCTTCTCCTTCTTTTCCTCTTTTTATTTCTTTTTCCTGCCTTTTTTGTGTACCCGATGGCTTCCTCCCCCCAAACTCATATATATATATATATATATATATATATATATATATATATATATATATATATATATATATATATATAATATGCGTTATAATATTAACTTTTATTTGTAAAAACCTTATACGCGCAAAACCTCCGCATGCGTGCACGAGTGCTCGCATGAGCTCAAACGGGGCTGCACCAAATTATCGCCCATAGCACGCCCCAAGTCCGCCACTTGGGGAGGATCCCGCTCGACCGGATATGGGGTTGTACAATTGTGACGTGACAAAATGAATTTCAAAGTCATTTTGTGTTTGTTGAGATGATTCTCCACATGTCAATAATTCAATATTTTCCATATTCAATTAAACTACAAGATATGAAAAAAAAGTAGAGGAAATCAACACTTGATGATAAAAACTTGCTTTCAAAAAAAGAAATGAAGTGTACAGATCAATTCAACAAAAACTACTAACAAAAGCTTGAAATGAAAGCAAATAACAAAAACTCTCTGTCACTTTGTCACTGATTTGTTCAATTAAATGAGCTTGAGCAGGAATGCTAGCATATCGGAGTTATGAATGATTTGTTCAATTAAATGCTAGCCTGGGTCCGGTTCTTGCATAAGAATTTCACACTAGAGGATAAATCCGTTGAAAATAAGTCCCCCCCCCTAAACGGAGCCAAATTCTGGTAATTTAAATTTTGTTATTCTTCTTGCAATCCTTATCAATGTGACCTAGTTTGGAGCACTTGTTAGAATAGGCATTGTTCTTCTCAAAAGTATTATCACAATATAGGGCAAAGAAAACATATAGGGTAAACACAAATCCCGACTAATAGGGCAAAGAAAACAAAAGGCCAAGAAAATGCATCTGCTCACATTCTGATCTTTATTTGGAGCACTAGAACAAATCCTGACTAATAGGGCAAAGAAAACAAAACGCCAAGAAAATTATCGAAATCACGCCGGAGAGGGAAGAGGCGACCGGGAAGGACTGCGCGCAGTCCGGATGCTCGCCGGACGCAGAACGACTCAGGGGGAGGCTCGCCGGAGGATTCACGCTTCAGATCGCCGACGCTGAATGACACTGGACGGTGTAGGAGAAGAATCGCGATTCTAGGGTTTACGCTCCCGGTTTACAGCGGAATCGAGTGATACAGGAGTAAGTGGTTTGCCCCTATAAAATTTTCGGTAAAATAGAAATTAATTCCTAAATAATTTGTTTTAAAATTTTTGGTTTGCACCTATCAAAAATAGGTTTGCACGTAACAATCGCCTTAAATTCCAGAATGTTTGGTTACTGTAAAAATTAAGGTTTTATTTGGCTCGGCTGCAAGGGAGAAGTGGTGGATATTAGTGCTGGAATAATCAGTTAGTTGTTTGATAGGGTGATGAACGGTGATAGAATCTGTTTGGACGAAATGCCTTTGTCATGCTATATTGTTGTTTATTAATAATAATAATAATATTAATAATATTATTATTATGTAATAATTAAAATAATAACATAACAATTAAGTAACAATATAATAAGTTAATAGCATAATAATAATAGGGAATTGTTAAAAGCACCGCATTTTTGGCTAATCGCGCCGCACTGTTAAAAGCACCGCACTTTTTCACATATTGTTAAAAGCAACGCACTTAACCTATGAATTAAAATAGGTTCTCATTCAATTACAACATTAATATAAACTCAATAGAGAAAATATTTGATACAAAAAACCATCAAATGTGTTGTTCAAATTGTTGTGGTATTTTCTAGAAATATTTGTGATCTTCATCAACGACATCTATAATATGCACCAATAATACTTGAAGCACAATTCATGATGAGAACCAATAATATTGCAACAATGTACTTCTAAACATAGAAACACTGATGAATCATTTGCAGGTGCGATTAAAAGGATTTGCATGATGATTTGGTGTGTTTTATTTGGTTTACGAGCCTTATAATTTGACATCATAGTGCAGGAAACAACACTCAACCAAAATGAGAATCATTTATAAGAAACATCAAGGGATACAGAGTGTGCTTGCAGAAGAGAAGCTTCTCAAAAACAAAATGAGACGGGATAGAACCAAAGACAACAACTGTGCTCGCAGGGCAGGAGAGAAACTTCTATAGAAGTTGTTCGATCCTCCGAGACGGGAGGAGTAACCAGCGGCATCAGAAGGCGGGAGGAGAGGCGGCGTCGGAGGCGTGAGGAGAGGCGGCGTGGGTGCTGATATCTGCCGGTGTCGGCGACGGAAAGGGTTGGAGGGGGCTGGAGGAGGCGGGAGGAGCCAGCGGCGTCAGGAGGTGTGAGGAGAAGATCGGGTTTTTAGGGTTGCGGTGCGAGAAAGGAGCAGTGCGGTGCGGGAATATTTTTACAGAGACAAATTTTAAGTGTTAAAAGACCTAAATGCAGTGCGATTAACCAAAAGTGCGGTGTTTTTAATAATTTCCTAATAATAAGGTGTTGTTACTAGCAAATCCAATTTGATTTCTAGCAAATCATTACTATTAGCAAACTCTCATTTTTTTTCAAAATGGTTATTTGAAAACCATTTTGTCAATAGCAAACCAACATAAATTTTTTAAAAAAAAATTATATTTTGTTTAAAACATTCACTCTTTCAAAATAACTCACTGCATATAATGACATTACAAATTATTTTAAATGTATTCATTCAACCACTTATGTTAGCACTAGAAATGAGTCAAAATGCCTCAAAATTTTGTTTAGTATGTGCAAAACTCTTTTTTCAACAAAATATCATCATTTACACCAAAATCTTTAAACAAAATATTTCTAATCCAGGCAATACTAATAAACCAAAAATTTCGCATTCAAACCCCACAAAAAAAAATAACTCACTCCTAACCTAAACAAGGGAGAAGTTTCGTCACTTGCACAGTTGCACTATCATAAACATGGAATTAATTTGGAAAATTGAATATTTGATTAGGAAAATTTCAGGTATTGATTTGGCAATCTGAAATGTAGACATTAACCACGAGAGTTTTGAGTTTTTGGAACTGCAATTGCAGAAATGATTTGAAAATTGGAAGTCTGCAATAGAAGTATTGGAACTACGAAGGTGAAAATCCTGCAAAAAATGGAACACCTCTGTCCGTCATATGAAATATAACAGAAGGTCCGGTCGGGACCCCACGGCATATTCCACAGACAGTCAGAGACATTATTTATGAATATCAAAACCAGTATACGCATCCTAACGCTCAGAACATTCTAGCAGAAAAATTCGGGATTAAACTTGAACTCATTAGTCAGGAATGTCCACTATATATACAAATCACCATATTTATATATATATCACAGGAATATATACAACTTACACTGAAGAGTTTGGCCTTACGGCCTTACATGTGTTCTTAATAAGTGTGGATTACATACATCGGCACACATGCCGGTCACACATGAAAATCATAAAACATTTCCTTATTTAGTCTTCGAGGGCCAGCATAGCAGTAGCAGCAAGGGCTTCAGCCCATTATTTTCGGCTCGGCTCTCCAGCACCTGCATGGGGACAATCCACCACAACGGTGGCAAACAAAGCAACGGTCAGCATTCAACTGACCAATTTATAACGACCCTACCTCTTACCCGGAGCAGCGGTATTCCTTCCCTGCAGGCATAGTATTTCACAAGCAGATATATCACAAGATGTGCACTCATGCACCATCAATATATCACAAACGCCGACCACATGGCCCGACGCACTGTGCACTCAGGGCACATTCTCGGTGTACCGAAAAACCAGGGTCCCACCACCGTTCTCGGGCTTCAAACCCAACGGTAAACTTGAGCATTGCGCTCCACGACCTACAACCAGAGACTTTAGTCTTAATGGCACGCAAGCCTAACACTCTCATTATGTGTTACAACGAATGTCGAATAACCTGGGAACCTCAAGTTTACAAGCATAACGCGGAGACAGGTCAGCCGTTACCCGTTGCTCAAATCGCCACAAACGACGCGGGTCGGCTTCTCCCTTATCCGTTCGGCACGAAGCTTTTTAAGAGCTCAAAGCTCACAATAGCCACAATGTCCACCAAGGACTGGCTTCACAATCAAAAAGGGAGTTAATGCCAGCGTTCATCACAATCGCTTGGCGGGATCCACAAAACTCTCTTTCTACGCCCAAACTCAACCCAAACCCTGTAGTAACCTGCAGTGCCAGAACACTGGTCTTTCACATCACAAATAGCTCTCTAGGAGCTATCGCCGTTGGGGACACCCACTATCGCCGGGCGATATCAACAGTTACCAAAACTGTGATTTCACCCGGGTATTTTCCTGGAGATCCTCTCCAGTACTTCCTGCAAAATGAGCTTCATATATCAATTCATTTCTTAACTATCTCATATTCGGGACGCACAAACGACCATATTTTCGCAAACGACCGTCATCCCGGGAGAATTGGCCATTTACTCCATCCACTGCATAGTGTTGCAATCTTTCATCAAGTTCCGTTGTCCGCCAAACTCTATCCGCAAGATCATATTATACCTTCGTCCAGGTCAAGCACGCATTTGCTGTGGAATTCTTGTCAACACAAGAAATCTCTAAAGCTTTCACTCCTGGATCAGACGCTCATCATGCATTTGCAACCAATTTGCCCTTGCTGGAGTCCTCCGACTGAAGGCATCTGCGACCGCGTTTCCCTTCCCGAGAGTATAGTGTATTTGGAAGGTGTAGTCCCCGAGGAACTTCATCCACCTTCGTTGTCGCATGTTCAGATCCTTCTGATCCAACAAATATTTTAGGCTGTTTTGGTCCGTGAATATATCCACCTTCACGTCATATAAATAATGACGCCACAATTTAAGTGCAAAAATCACTGCCGCCAACTCCAATTCGTGGACGGGATAGTTCCGCTCATGCACTTTCAACCGGCGTGAGCCATAAGCGATTACCTTGCTAACCTGAAGAAGAACGCAGCCTAAGTCGCTCCCTGACGCATCACTATAAATTTCAAAGTCTTCCGTACCACATGACGACGTCAAGATGGGCGTCGTGGTCAAGCGACTTTTCAGCTCTTCAAAAGCTTGTGCGCACTCCGGCGTCCAAACGAACTTATGATCCTTTCTCGTGAGTGTGGTAAGCGGCAAAGCGATTCGTGAGAAGTTTTTTACGAAAAGTCTGTATTAGCCCGCCAGTCCAAGGAAATTCCTGACTTCGGCCACAGAAGACAACACTGGCCACTTCCGAATAACTTTTATCTTTGACGGATCCACTGCAATGCCCTCTCCACTCACCATATGGCCAAGAAAAGCCACTAACGACAGCCAAAACTCACACTTTGAGAATTTGGCATATAGCTTATTTCGCCTCAGGGTGTGCAACACCATCCGTAAATGGTTCGCATGATCTTCTTCAGACTGAGAGTACACCAAGATATCATCAATGAAGACGATCACAAACAAATCCAATACTCTCAAAATGTTCGATGCATTTGTTACGCTAGCTCACCCAAGAAACTTCATCCATTTTTTATGTTAGAACGGATGATATTTATTACGTGATTCTCAAAGAATGAAGGTTTAACCCATGCGTTTACGACCGCCGCCACCATGACAAACGGAGCTTGGGTTTCATTTTATTTCCGGCGACAATCTAGCGAAGAAGAGGACAGTTTGATGAACCATCACCATGAGAATGAGCTTCCCGAAAATTGTTAGGAGATCCGGCAATTGTCATGTCTAGTGGCTGCAATTTGACATTATTTCCCGGCATTCGGAACGATAATCATCAGTGATCTTTGGACAATCGGACGACATTCATTTTTCGGTGACACAGAGGCCACTGGTTGCCTCGAGTCAACATTCTTGTCTAGAGGGAACCAAACCAAGAAAACCTTATTTATTTCTATAAATAATGTCCTGTATATATTGGTGCATATGATCCGTGACTTGAGTTTTTCAATTCTTAGATAGAGCATAAATAATTGAATTTAGCTCAAAATGAATTTCATGAAATTCAACTTGAATTCTTTTAGGCGTGCAAATGAATAACAGAACTAAATTTGATCCCTCAATTCCATTGTCAAGGTCTCAATTATGCCAAACCAAACTTCCAAAATGAATTTGATCCTGTGGTTTAGGAATTGTTTTGTTTAAAAATTAACTGCATTATACCCAAAAAAAATTAAGTAGTTGACGAAGGGAAGTGTCAATTGGAGGCAGCAGTGGCTGAAATGGGGTATGTTGAGCTGCAACCGTTTTTTGATCGATCGATCGAGTGTTTCTTCAGCGGAAGAGGCAGTAGGCAACGAGTCAAGAAAGGGGGTTTTAGGAAGACGGGAAATAAGCAGAGGAAGCGGGGGGTTCGGGGTTACCGGGATTCAAAAAGCAGAAGAGATCATGAGGGAAGAGTCTGAGGGGAGCTGAAATCAATATCTCCGGAGATCTTCTTGGAGAAGGGAGTGAGATGAAGCAGCAGAGGGGATATTGTGAGGAGGGAATCTTTGATTTTGGCGAGGAGTAGTTGCGAGAGTAGTATACATATAAGTTCTCTTTATAAATTTAAATTGCGGCATAAATAACAAATAATAGGTCTTCAAATGTAAGTTTATTCAAGTAGTTACGCCTCACCCTAATAGTTTTTGAATGAAGCTTCTGCTGCAGTCACAAGTTCTGAATGAAGTTTCGTCAATACCACCCTGACTCCTCAAAAGTTCATATATTCAATTCAGTGATTTTCATAGTCTCATATCTCGAATCATTAAATCCATTCTATGATAATTCAACAAATTATAGATAACTCAGGACAGAATTGAGCAACATTAATGAAATGAAAGCACAAAAATGGTTAATTTTCAAGCTACAGCGCTCTAAGCACTTCCCAAAATAACTTTCACAATCATTCATCACCCGCTACAATGGCAAAATAATTCTTAAACGACGGCTGAAACTACTCCATGAGATAGAGGAACATGAACAGGAGATTAAATGCATGCTCAATCAAGAGAGTTTAATTTGTGCTAAGAAATGTACAGCTAAGAAATACATGAGCCGTATCACGTTTAAAGACGAAGAACAGATTACTTCTGGTACGCAAAAAACTAAACATCTTGTCTTCTGCAAGTTCTTCACTCCAGCTTCTTCGTTTCGTTGGCGAATTCCTACTGGGTTTCGATGGGGAAGTACTTGATGCCCACAAGATCGCCAACCGTGCTCAGGACCTGATCAAATGAAGAATATGAAAGCCGCTTAGCAAAGTAGTTGTGATTAAATTTAAAAACAGCGAGGATCTGATCTTACATCCAAGGCTTTTATCATGTCTTCTCTAGTATGTGAAGCCGATAAACAAATACGCGCTCTTGCCAGGAGAAGTGGAGTCGCTGGAAATGCCACTGTCACCACCGCAAGCTGTTTTTTTTAATAATAATAATAATAAATGAATTTAGCGTCAGATCAAACAGGTCGGGTGAACAGCTTTAAAGGGAAGTGCATCCAGTGTCGATTTATTCATATTTTCTTGTTTGTGAATGTTTAAATAAGTTTAAGAAAGTATGGCTTCGTCTGGCACGACTTATTTGCTCCGTGGAGTTTGATCAATCAAAAACGCCGTTATCATAGAATGTATGCTTGGCAAGACAAAGATTATGACCACTACCAAGAAAATAAACTAGTTATCAGCATAAAATGCATGAATTTTTTTAGATGAGGTCGGGTGTTCGCAAACGACGTTTCATGACCACCGCGTTGACGATCGCCACCACCGGGCCAAACGAATCATATGTCTCCGTTTGGCGCAGTGTTTATGCTCAGTTGAGTTTCACGTGACAAAAAAAAACTAATTTTGAACATAAAAGTGAATGGAGTTCCTTAGGTGAGGTCGAATGTTCAAGAACGACAGTTCAAAACCACATTGTTCATGACCGCCACTGCCATGCCAAACAGATCATATATAGGCTCTATTTGGGGCGGCTGCGGCGCTTGCAAAATCAGTGGTGACAAACTGTGGTGGAAAAATGAGCTGTGCAGGACAGCTGTGAAAAAATAGGAAAATTGTTTGGATGTACTCCATTTTATAATAAATCTTTAAAACAATTCACTGCATTCATTATCAGTTCCCAAAAAAAATTAACAAATTCTTCTTATACTAGAACAGTATTGTATACTAATTTTTGAAAAAAAAATCAAAAATTTGTATCAATGTTCTATCTAGATGCAATCACTGTATCAATATTTGCATTCACTGTAAGCATCTAGACGAGGAGATGAGAGAGGCTCCGGAAAAAAAATGAAGAAAGAGGAGAGAATCTGGAAACCTGGAATCGAAATAGAGTCGAGAGGCTCTGCATTTAGATGTGAAGGCGAATGACTCGAGATCTTGCCGGATGAAACTGGATCCGACGGAGAAGAGGTTGTAGCTTGATACGCTGGATAGGAGAAGGGAAGGAACTGGATAGAACGGAGAAGAGGTTACCACCGCTCTTTGCTCTGGATCAGAGAAGCGACAGAACTGGATTCGATGGAGTCACTCGTCTCTCCGGAGGAACTAGATTCAATGGAGTCACTCATCTCAACGGAGGAACTGGATTCAATGGAGTCACTCATCTCACCAGAGGAACTGGATTCAATGGAGTCACTCATCTCACCAGAGGAACTGGATTCAATGGAGTCACTCATCTCACCAGAGGAACTGGATTCAATGGAGTCACTCGTCTCACCAGAGGAACTAGATTCAATGGAGTCCATATCAAGAAAAAATGAGAAAAGTTGTGGGGGATCAGGAAATTGGATGTGTAGTAGCGAACCCCCACAATGCTAATATCGTTGTTTTTAACGGTGCGTTCGTTTGGTAGGTTTTGATTGACAGAAATTGGTTTTGGCCGAAAAGATACGATGCAGTGGTTTTGGAATTGGGTCAAAACCAATTGTTGTGTTCGTTTGCAGGAAGGTTTTCAATCACGGGAATTGAATCTGTCAATATTTTTGTTCGGTGAGAAGTTGGATCTTGTAGGCGACGGCGCCAATCTGGGCACGATGGTGAACCGCCCAAAGAAACGAGGCACGAGTTTGGGGCAAGGGCGTTTGGCGACCGTGAGTTGGCGGTCTGGATGGAGCTTGATGAAAACCTTCTCGCTGACTTCGAAGGATAGTTCTCATCGCTTGAAGTTGGAGAAATATGTCATTTTTGCATGGGCCCGGCATAGGTGATGCTTAAGACAGTTCAGAATGATGTCTTGATCTTGTAGGTGATTTGCCAAACTAGACACGAAGCACTCCACGGGGAGGTGGCACACTACATCCTGTGGTGGTTGGCCGTAGAAGGACTCAAACAGAGTCGTTCCCGCAATATGGTGGTAGGCGGTATTGTACGAGTACTCGGCCCAACCCAACCACTTGGCCCACGTGTCCGGTCTCTCGCCAATGAAACAACGCAGGTAAGTCTCCAAGCAACGGTTGAGAACCTCTGATTGGTCATCCGTTTGAGGATGGTAAACGGAGCTCATGCGGAGGTGTGTGTCTTGAAGGTGGAACATGGACGTCCAGAAACTGTTCAGAAAGTGGGGATCGCGATCGCTCACAATCGATCGCGGAAATCCATGGAGTCGCACAACAACGGAAATGAAACTGTCGACTACTCCCGCGGCCGTGTACGGATGTCGGAGAGGAATGAAGTGCGCCTACTTGAAGAGTCGGTCCACCACGACGAGTATGCAGTCGAACCCGTTGGACCAGGTAAGGCGTGTAATGAAATCCATAACAATGTCCTCCAAAATACGATCCGGAATGGGCAGGTGCTGAAGTAACCCGCCCGGAAACATAGTCTTGTACTTCGCCTTTTGGCATGGAAGGCAGGCGGCCACGTGTGACTTGCTTGAACACGTGCAGCCAGTAAAGGGAAGCCACCAAACGCCGGTAGGTGCGGAAAGCCCTGGTGTGGCCCCCAGTTGGTGTAGCATGGAACACGGCGATGAGGCGTGGAATGAGAGCGGAGGTCGCGCACATCACTAAGCGGCCCCGGAAGAAGAGGCGACCGCCCACTAGGGAGTAAGGAGGGTGGCCTTCCGAGTCGGCGATGAGGGACGTTCGAATGGCAGCAAGGTGCGGGTCCATCTCCACATCATGTTGAATCGATACGGCATCCTCCCAGGCAGGACAGGAGATGGCCCGGAGTTCCGGAAAGTGTACTTGTCAGGAGAGGGCTTCCGCCGCTCGATTGGTGCGGCCCGGGCGGAATTTGATGTAGAAGTCGTACCCAAGGAGCTTTGCCACCCAAAGTTGCTATGTCGGCGTGGCGATCGTCGGCTGGAGGAGATACTGCAAGCTACGATGATCGGTGCAGACAGTAAAGAGGCGGCCCAGAAGGGGTACGGTAGCCGGTGTTGCTCTGCCAAGACCAGCGCCATGAGCTCGTTCTCATAAGCCGAATGGCTACGAATGGTGGTGGAAAATGCCCAACTGTAGTAAGCGATGAAGCGGCCGCCCGCATGAGAACCGCACCCACACCGATGTCCGAGGCATCACACTCCACAATGAAGGGTTGATTGAAGTCAGGCATGGCCAGAACTGGACCATTCACAAGAGCCGCATTGAGAGCGGTGAATGCGGACATGGCGGCTGGGGTCCACGAAAAAGTTCCATCTTCGATAGATTTGAGCAATTGTGTCAGGGGGCGAGCCAAAGTGTCGTACTCCCAAAAGAAATGCCGGAAGAAACCGGTGAGACCCAAAAAGCCCCGGACATCCCGAAGTGCTTTGGGAGTCAGCCAATGTAGAACCGCCTTGATTTTGTCGTCATCCATGGTCACGCCCTGGTCCGAGATCGTGTGGCCCAAGTAGCAAACGGCGATCACACCGAATAAACACTTTTTGCGATGGAGGACAAGATGATGCAGATGAATCGTCTCGAGTGTGCGGCGTACGTGGCATAAGTGCTCCTGCCAGTATGAGCTATAAATCAAAATATCATAAAAAAAACAAGGACGTGATGTCGGAGTACCACTTGAAAGATATCATTCATAGTGGCTTGGAAGGTGGTCGGAGCGTTGATCAGCCGAAAGGCATGAACAGGGACTCGTAGTGCTCATCATGCGTCTGAAATGTTGTCTTTGGTACATCCTCCGGCCGAACCCCAATTTGGTGGTACCCACCCGAAGGTCGAGCTTTGTGAAAAAGGAGGTGTCGTGGAGCTCGTCCAAAAGCTCTTGAATGATTGGAATGGGATATTGTCCAGGACCGTGGCCTTATTTAACTCTTGGTAGTCGACACAGAAGCGTCAACTCCCGTCCTTGCGCACAAGGAGGACCGAGCTAGAGAAAGGGCTCGCACGACGGATGAGGCCGCCCATGAGCATCTCCCACACCAAGCGCTCGATCTTATCCTTCTGGACATGCCCATAGCGGTAAGGCCTGACGGATACGGTCGAGGTGTGGAGCTGCAAGGGAATGGCATGGTTAGTGGCTCGCACCGAAGGTAAGTTCACGGGAACCGTAAACACGTCGAAGAACTCCTCGAGGAGAAGGTGGAGGTCGGGTGGAAGCACTGGGGTGGCCGTCGGCTCGGCATGCAGCTGTCAAAGCCATGCAGAGAATTCCACATCGGCGGTGCGTTGGATGGTACGGAAGGACACCGGTGTTCGGAGAAGAGCGGAGTCACCGACGAGGTGGCAGGGTGACCCCTCCCATAAGAACTGCATAGACATCTCAGCCCAGTTGACACGAACGTCGCCCAACGTCGTCAGCCATGTCACGCCCAGGATGATGTCAACGCCGCCCAACTCGAATAAAATAAATCTGTCGTCATAGAGCAAGGTCCCATGGCAACCCGCACGACGGTGCAAGATCCCGCGGTCGAGCGTCGACGTACGTCTCCCAAACATATGGTGAAGTTCGGCGACGGTGTGCACGAGATGGAAAGTTGCTGCACCAAGCGATGAGAAAAGAATTGTGGTTGGCGTCGCGATCGATCATAAAGAGAACTGGATGCCCATGAACAAAGCCGGCTAACTTCATAATCTGTGGTCTGGTGAGGCCGCCAACCGAGAAGCAGGGAAGGTCTAAGCGGTGGAAGGTGGCCTCGTCGGCTTCCGACGGGAGCGACTCATCGGCGAGTTCAAGAGCTTCAAAATCCTCCAATGTGATTTCGGGGGTAGAGTCCCTGATGATTGCATGAAACTCCTTCACGGTGCACTCGTGATTGGGAGAGTAGGTTGGCGGCACCAGAAGCATAACCCCTTCTTCCATAGCTCGTTGTAGTCCCCGCTGGAAAGGCGGTGTGGTGTCGGTGCGCGCCCCGGGCGAGACCCGCCAGGGGGCACTGGTCGCGGCCCGTAGTCACGCTGCGGGAGTGGCCGAGTATACGGAGGGCCGAATGTCGAGGAAAGAGGTCCGCCTCCACGACACACGCTGGGTCGAGCGCCTTAGAGACCGTGCGCGGCTGATGAGTGCGTAGGCGAGAGCGGATCGATGGGAGTAGGCCTTGCATGAAGAAACACAAATAGTGGTAAGGCGGAAGGTCGGGAACATGTGTAACCAAGGCGACAAACTCGTCGATGTAGACATCCAGACTGGCCGACAGACGAATGCTACAAAGGCGTTCAACGGCGGAATCGGCGTAGCGGGGCTCATACCGTCGGACCATTTCGTGCTTCATTTCGCCCCACGAGATGAGGGTCTGAGATTGCTGCAGTCATCGTGCCCAATGGAGAGCGGAGCCATCAAGGCCTACCACGGTCGTGTTGGCCTTGTCCGCCTCGGGCGTGAGGTGGAGATCGAAATATTGTTCCGCCTCGGCAATCCACCCAATGGGATCGGTGCCGGAAAAATGCGGAAAATCGAGGGCCAGGGTCGAGTGATCCGAAATGGGTACGGCAGATGCGGGCTGAGGGAGTGTGTCGAGCAACGACCCCCCATCGGCAGAAGAGGCGCAGCCACCGTTGGCGGCGAATGCGGGTGAGGCGGGGCGGCGTCCAGGCGTGTGACGATCGCCTGCAACATGGCCTGAATCGTGGCAAACTGGGAGTCGTGGGCGTCAGGCATCGTCGGAGGTGTCGACGGCAGTGGTGTCGGGATGGGCCCGGGTCGTTGGAGGAGACATGCGGAAATGCCAGGACCCCGATGCGGAGATCAGCGAGGGCGAATTGGCGAAGCCCGAGCAGCGACTGGATGCGGAAGTACCCGCGATGTCGATTGCAATTCGTGCGGCGACCAGATGCAACGACCACGAACTGCGCAAACGATGTGGAAAACGGGAACGGGGAAAGGAAAAAACCGACAGCTTCTAGGCGGGCGGAAAGGCATGTCGAACCAAATATTACCGAATGAGAAAAGATCTGGACTAGGGGGAGAGCTGGCGGCAAGAGTGAGATAAGGAGGCTAGGATTTGAGGGGAAACAAGGAAGCATCCATTTTCATAACACATCCAAGACAACATTACAAAGTCCAACATGCCCTTTTATAGTAGCGAAGTGCAAATAACAAAACCAAAATATTAAATAAATCAAAACATAATATAAGTCTTAATGTTAATTATCCTCTGCGCTCGTCATAGCTAGTTCATCTACGTCGGTCTGAGCCGCGCCCGCAGCCACCACCGCATGCGGCTCCCGCCACTTGTAGACCTGCCATGGATGCACCTCGTCGTGCATATCCGTAACAATGAAATTCAAATACAGGAATTGATATAACACCTTCTAAAAATCATCGTTTATTGCTTCCAATCAAAATGAGAAGTTGATTCTATCTAGGATTGGCAAGAATAAGACCAAATAAACACTCAATCATATAAACAGCACTGTATTGACTTATAATTTTTGCATGAACCACAACAAG
This sequence comes from Platanthera guangdongensis, assembly GCA_039583875.1. Lineage (NCBI taxonomy): Eukaryota > Viridiplantae > Streptophyta > Magnoliopsida > Asparagales > Orchidaceae > Platanthera > Platanthera guangdongensis. The sequence continues at coordinate 4,950,707 of CM077152.1, forward strand.
ATGCGAGGAATGAGAATCCTTCACCTTCGGTATTATTTCCTTAGGAATTTTGATTTCAAACTCTCTTGACCCACAAGACAATAAAGTTTCGATTCAGAATTTTTTTTAATATTCACAAATTACAAACTTGATAAAGATACAGGGCACTCAAAATATGGTCTTTAGAACCCTTAGTTGAACTGCATCCACTTTTAACTACCATATTAGAGAAAAAATAGTAAATTATTGAGGAACTCGTTAAAAATAATACAAGGAAAACTACTTATGACCAAAACTACTTATGACCAATAACCTTGTTGAGTTGTGCTAAAAATCATTCGTTTATGAGGATAGTGTTTCTACCTCCAGCCATTTTTTGTGTGTACACAAGCAATCATACACACACACAAAATAAACAAACATATAACATTCACGTACACAAACACAACCACAAACACAAACCATACATACACACAAACACAAACATCCGCATATACATTCACACACATACAAACATTCACAAGCGCAAACATACACAAGTGCAAACATCTACACACAACACACACATACAACCACACACAGACATTCATACAAAAACAAACACACATAACCACACACAACAAACATTCACACAAAAACAAACACATACATAACCACACACAACAAACATTCACACAAAAACAAACACATACATAACCACACACAGCAAACATTCACACATATACTGTTACGGATCCTCGTAGGAGGATCACCTACAAGCGCGGCGAGTCACGAGCCGCGCGCACTTGAACTCTTATTCCCTATTTCAATATTTTATGCTTGACCTTTTTGCTATTTTAACCTCATCTTTTGTTAAGCCTTGTGAGGGGGCACTTTTGTCTTTTATTTTATTGGAAGACTTTATGTTGTGTTGGGAGGGCAAGGACTAAGCAAGCAAGAAGTATTTTCAATTTCTCCCTCTCTCTCTCTCCCTCCTATTCTTTTCTCACGCCCGAGCCCTAACTCGCGCGCCCGACTCCGCATCCCCCAGCCGCCTCCCATTCTGACGTCGTTCGAAGGCCGCTCCCCCTCCTCTTCACCATTGCTCCCAAGGGTTTCAAGAAGGGATCCTCCTCCTTCCTCCAGGACTTCCCACTTCATCCTCCGTGCACGCGATCGCAGTCCCGGGCACGTAACAACTTGGTATCAGAGCCAGTGGTCTTTCCACCTGCCAACCGCTCCATTTCTCCACCAACGATCCAACACGTGGCCGGTGATAGTCCCGATCCGGGCTGCAGCAGTCCTAGCTGTGCCGCTTCGGGTTTTCTGCGACCGATCTAGACGGAAGTTGCTCTGATCCGCCCACTCTATGCCGATCCACAATGTCCGCCGCCGAGTCTCTTTGGATCTTTCTCCCGACGGGGGTTCTCTACTCGCCGCCTCCACCAGATTACTTCCCCTACCAAATTTTCCTCCGCTCCGGCCTTCTCACCTCATGGCCAACGACACTCAAAGAGCCCCAACCTTGGCCTAGATTTTGGAATCATTCAAAACCATGATGGCAGACAACCACCAAACCCTCCTCGCTGCGCTTCGGCCAGACAGCATGCCGCCTCGACGTACGGCCTCCGCCTCCTCTCCATCTGTCCCCGAGCAGCAACGCCACCCTCCGCCGACCGATCTACCGGGTCGCTCCGACTATTCCACAGTGCCATGATTTGTTAAGTTGGTCTTTCCGATCTTTGAGGGTCGCGAGAATCCCCTTACTTGGTTGACCCATTATGAGTATTTCTTTGTTGCACAGCGCACACCGTGGGAGGATTGGCTGGGCGTCGCCTCCTTCCACCTTATGGGGTCAGCACAACTGTGGCTCTCCTAGCTGCAACAGAAGAAGCCTCTACTTACATGGGATGACTTCAAGATTCAGTGCAACTTGCGTTTCGGGCCTCCACTCCGCACCAACCCCATTGGCGACTTGATCTCCCCGAAGAAGTTAGGCTCTATTAACGACTAATTGGAGCAGTTTCAGGTGCTCCTTTCCCGCGCCCCGCCGGTCCCAGCGACTCACCAGGTGGCCTTTTTCACTGCGGGATTACATGAGAGCCTCCGCATGGACGTGGAGTTCCAGAACCCGCCAGACCTCACTATCGCCATGAGTCTCGCGCATATCTGCGAGAGGCGCATCTTACTGAATAGTCCCCACATGGTACATCGTAACAGCGACACCCCGGCACCACAGTCATCCCCAGCTGCCTTCGGGGGGGTGGCACAACCCGGACCAAAGACGGGGAGCGTCCAACACATATCTGGCGTCTGTCCAATCAGGAGATGGCCGAGCGCCACGCGAAAGGCCTCTGTTTCAATTGTGATGAGGCATACACTCTGGGACACCGGTGTAAGCGTCTCTTTTGGCTGGAGGTCGACGATGCATCAGACAGGGAAGCCAGGATGACGAGCCAGGGGACCCCGCGATCTCTGTCAATGCCATGTCGGGAGCACATTATGGGGACACGGTGCATATTCTCATCTCTGTGGCGGGCCACCAGCTACTTGCCCTCATGGATACAAACAGTACACAGTTTCATCTGTGACCTCACTGCTCAGCGACTTCAGTTACCCATTACCACTCGCAGTCGCTTGCGTGTTGTCGTGCCCAATGGCGCTGCTATGATCTGCACCGGGGTTTGCCGGGACATTCCGATTATTATAGCGGACTATCACTCTCAGGTGGACTTCTTCGTCATCGCCCTGCGGAGCTTCGAGGACGTCTTAGGGACGCGCTGGTTACGCACCCTCGGCCCAATCTTGTGGGATTCGGAGGCCCTGACGATGTATTGGGGACAATGGCCCTCTATCATAGTGTGTAACGGCCATCCGAAGGCGGACGTTGGCCACGCCTTCTACTTTCAGCTTGATTCTTCTGCACAGCCGGATCTCTCATCCCTTCTTCACGAGTATAGCGACACCATGACCGCTCCGACCGGGCTTCCCCCCTCGCGCCGCCAAGATCACCGTATTTGCCTCCTTCCGAACACGGCCCCGGTGGTCGTCTGCTCATACTGTTATCCCTTCCTACAGAAGGATGAGATTAAGCGGCAGTGTACCGAGATGCTTCATCAAGGCATCATCTGCCACGGTGTCTCGGCTTTCTCCTCCCCGGTCCTATTTGTCAACAAAAAGGATGGTTCTTGGCGCTTCTGTGTGGATTACCGTGCTTTGAATGCGTAGACAGTGAAAGACAAGTTTCTCATTCCAATTGATGAGATGTTGGATGAGTTGCATAGGGCACACTATTTCTCCAAGCTGGATCTTTACTCGGGATACCACCAAGTCCGTATGTTCTCAGCGGACGTGGAGAAGACAGCCTTCTTGACGCATTATGGCCACTTCGAGTTTCTTGTGATGCCTGTTGGGCTCACCAACACCCCGTCTACATTTCAAGCCTTCATGAATGAGGTATTCCATACTCTACTTTGTCATTGCGTACTTGTTTTCTTCGATAATATTTTGGTATACATCAAAATTTGGGAGGCGCACCTCGACCATCTCAGACAGGTTCTCCAGCAAGTACGTTCTCACCGGGTCTACCTGAAGGGGTCCAAGTGCTCTTTCGGCACTGACAGAGTCGCCTACTTGGGACATGTCCTCGACCACGCCGGCGTCTCTACCGATCCAGCCAAGATTCAGGGGGTTCTTGTAACATCCCGACTTTTATTGGGTCACTAAAACCCTAGTGGACCAAATAAAAGTGACCCGAACCTCTACCCGAGACCCATAACGAGGTAAGAGATAATCCTGTTTGGGGATTTTGGCTAGAGAACTCTAATTTGACTTCTGTTAGTTCTTATGGCCTTGTATAGTCAATACAAGCGCGTTGGAACTTGTTGCGCTGCAATCCAAAGTCATGCAGCGAACATGACCGTTTTGACCTTTTTAGCGCGTCGTGATGCACAAATTTTAGATATTTAGCAAACGAACTCTGATTACACCTCAGTCAGTGGCATTTGATTTGTATGGTAATTAAGAAGTCAGCGGAGTTTGTCCCGGTCAATTTCGATAACGAGTGGTCAATCTATGGTCAAACCAAGCACTATTGTACACCGAAAAGCATGCACACACCAATTGTGGCACTTTACCCCAACATTGACCTGTCTCCCGATGGCGTGGACCGCAAGAAAGCCGCGGATATAATACGTCCCAGTACTAGTTCATTTTCAAGCTCAGTTCTCTTGGTCCGCAAGAAAGAAGATAGTTGACATTTCTGTGTAGACTACAGGGAGCTCAACAAGGTCATTATTTCGCACAAATATCTCATTTCAATCATACAAGAGCTACTGGATGAGCTGCGAGAGGCCACTTACTATTCCAAGCTGGACCTCAGCTCTAGTTATCACCAGATTTGCATACGGGAGAAGGATACCCCAAAGAAGATGTTTTGCATGCACGGCAACCACTATGAGTTCATCGTCATGCATTTTGGCTTGATGAATGTGTCTGTCACCTTTAAGGGACCATGAATGATTTATTTTAGTCGACTCTGCGCAGGTACATCTTGATTTTCTTTGATGACATCCTAGTTTACAGATTTTCCTGGCAGGATTACCTCCATCATGTATTCATGTGCGAACAACACTCGCCACCCTTCAAGAGCATGATTTTTTGGTGATCCCCAAGAAGTGCATTTTCGGTCAGACCAAAATCAATTACTCGTGGCACATAATTTCTGTTCGGGGAGTCGATATAGAGTAGGACAAGGTCCAGGCCCAACTTCAGTGGTGCACACTGATGAGTCTAATTTATATAGCGTTTTCTAGACTCATCTGGGCAATATTTTCATGGATATTCACTTCATGTTTGATGTGTATTTGCTCATATTTCACTAAAGCACAATTCACACATGAAGTGCACTATTTGCCCAAGTTGGTGTGCAATTGCGCACTTAACTGTTATCGAGGTGAGCATATTGTTTCCCCTCATAATCTTCATCACTACATTATGGCAAATAGTTGTACATGTCGGAGGCAATTGGCCCCAAAAATCTTGTATTGAACACATGGGGCAAACGGTTCTAAACAAATCGCACAACCGTGTGATTTTCCTACGCACTGGCATTTTGCCCGTGCGAGATCATGAACTCGTAGTGATCACTCGACGTTGCAATGAATACATTATCGCACGATCGTGTGAAATCCTTCGCGCGCGCGCTCTGGCTGCGCGCAGTAATTATGCTGAAAATAAGTGATCTGTCGTTGCCCGTGTGATTTTGCCTCGCACGGTTGATTTTGCCCGTGCGTGAACAAAATCACACGAGTAGCCTGTGTTTGTCTGAAAAATGGTGTTCTGTCGCTGCCCGTGCGATTCCTTCTCGCATGGTTGGTGTTCCTCGTGGGTGAGTAAATCGCACGGGCTCAATGTTTTCCAAATCTGGCAACTTAACAGAATAGGTCGACGAACGTTTGCACGCACGATCGTGTGATGGACCGTGTGCGACCAAAATCTGACAGAAATAGTATTTAAGCTGCAAATTTTGGCTGATTTAGGGGACTCCGACTTTTGACGGAAATTTCGGCCTAAACCCATCGAGGTAGATCTCCAGCACTCCTTCATCCTCCAAGCTAGGGCCTGAAGCCCTATGGTATTTCCTCACATCCAAGATCTAACTAAGGAAGTGAGTTTCTTCTCTCCGATCTCCGCAAAGCAAGGAAGAGCTAAGGTTTGACGTGAACGGCGTGAACCAACGAGAAGACGGGCGCTTATGAAGAGGTGAGAGCCTTCCCCGACCCCGGGCGCAACCGGCGAGTGGCCTACAGGTCATGGATTGACAACCCAGTGCAACCTACTACATCGATGGAAAAGTCTCGTCGTTGTTTGTATATTTATCCTTTTCTTTTGCATATCTAGGTTTTCGGAGTAGATTTTCACTATTATTGATGTTGAACTTTGATGAACCCTTGTGTTTTAATGCTATTAGAATATTTTGATTTGCTTGTGATGTTGGTGTCCATTCTTGGTTTTGGAAATTTTTGTGCTTGTAAGCGATGTTGAATGAGCAAGATTCGGCCGAGTTTTGTTAAAATTGTTGATTAAGCGAAGAGAAGTTTAAGACTCTCAATTCCACTTTCACACTCATACTCACCTCCACCCACGCTAAATAAGCGGTGTTAACGACCCGCATAGGCCCTCGTGTTTACGAAGAGGTAAAGGCGACTCGAATTGAATCGATTGAGCTAGGCTTGTGTAGCCATAAGAGAAGCGGTGAAGGCAACCCGCAACCAATTTATCATTCCGCGCACACACCACCACCACAAATTAACATCATTTTTTTTAAATCTTTCTAATTAGTTTTCTTAACAATTGAAGCACAACCCCAAACTGCATTTCTTAAGAGATTGATACTTGAGGAACTCTTCCCATTTTATATTACCTGAGCGACAGGTGCACTTGCCGATAGACACATCACACTCCCCGCTCTCTTCTTGGCATCTGAGACTTTTTGGGCATCACTGGGTACTACCGACGATTCATTAAGGGCTTTCCAAAATTGTCAAATCCCTTACTAGCATGTTGAAGAAATATGATGCTGACGCATTTCAGTGGACACCAGAGTTGGTCACAACATTCCAGACCCTCCAGTGAGCCCTCAGCACCGCCCAAGTCTTGACTCCCTTGGATTTCTCCTAGTAATTCATTGTTGAGTGTGACGCATTAGGCACTGGCGTCGGCAATGTGTTGATGCAAGCGGGACAACCCATTGCTACTTCAGTCGTATGTTTGCGAGCACTGTCTGTGACCGCATCGCTTATGAGTCTATGCTTATGGAGTTGGTACAAGATATATAGCTTTGACGTCTCTACCTACCTACTTGGTCAATGTTTTATGGTCCTGACAGATCATCATAACCTTTGGTACCTCCTGAATCAGAAGACTGTCACTCTGGTACAATAGGTATGGGTTGCAAAACTATTGAGCTATGATTTTTCTATCGAATGTCGCGCCGATTTCTCCAACCGTGCGGCCGACTCACTTTCTCGACAACCACAGATTGCTAGCTTAGTAGTTATTTCACGACCATTTTGGGAGGTTGCTTCTCCGCTCTAGCGCGAGGTTGTCGTCGACCCACTTCTTCAACCGATTGTTGCTTCCATACGGGCCGATGTCACCGCCTTGTCGCCATATAGTCACGCATGGAATCGCCTCCACCACTGCGATCGTTTGGTGCTCTCAGCTTCACCTCAGCTCATCTCACACCTACTCGTAGTGTTTCACTCAACCTCGGAGGGGGATCACACAAGTGCCTTACGGACATACCCCCACCTCACGACGTCTCTGTATTGGCCTCCTTCAGACACTTCTTATCCCAATCTAGATCTAGGAGGATATCTCCATAGATTTTATTTCGAATCACCCTCGCTCTAAGACGTGGGATTGCATATCAGGGGTCGTGGATTGTCTATCCAAATACGTCCACTTTATTCCCTTTCGACATCTATTTACTACACCAATGGTTGTTGCATCTTTCATTGATGGGGTGGTCCAGTTACATAGGTTCCTTGCTCCGTTGTGAGTGATCACGACTCTTTTTCTACCTTTTCTTGGCAATCGTCGTTCAAGATGCAAGGCACCCATCTTTGTATGAGTACAGCTTGCCACCCCAAGACAGATGGGCAGTACGAGGTGATGAACTGTTGTTTGGAGACATACTAGGGTTATTCTACCTTCCTCCCTTTTTCTCTCTTCCCTCAACCCACTTTCCCTCTCTAATTTTGGCAGCTAGGTTCCTATTTTCCGAATACCGATCACAAGTTGACCAACTTCATATTTTTCTTAGAAAAAAATGACACAACAGCATCATTTGGTCAGAACAGACAAGCCGAGAATACTAACTAGTCCTAGAAAAAAGAATGAGGCCTTAGGATCAGCATGCTTACATTGTGCCTAAGACACTCCCTTGAGAATGCTGGGATTTTTGCAGGGTTGTAAAGCATGATGGGCATAACCGGTGAATCATCATCCCCAAGAACTTCAAAACCCATCCTGTGAAGCTCGGACCGAAAAAAGTTGCTATTTTCACGAATTTGTGCAAGTTTCCTAGCACCTGCAATGACCATTCAGACAGTTAAGTTTACACAAAAGCAAACTTGGTTGCATTATAAATGATAGATCAAGTAAAAAAAAATGAACAATTTAAGAGCCAAAATTTTGGGAATATATTTATTGTCATGACCATTCAGACATTTAAGTTTACACAAAAGCTAACTCGGTTGCATAATAAATGACAGATCAAGCCAAGAAAATTAACAATTTAAGAGCTGAAATTTTGGGAATAATTTCATTGTCATGATCATTCAGACATTTAAGTTTACTCAAAAGCTAACTCGGTTGCATAATAAATGATAGATCAAGCCAAGAAAATTAACAATTAAGAGCCGAAATTTTGGGAATAATTTTATTATCATGATCATTCAGACAAAGTTTAAGTTTACACAAAAGCTAACTCGGTTGCATCATGAATGATCGATCAAATCAAAAAAATGAACAATTTAAGAACCAAAATTTTGGGAATAATTTTATTATCATGATATATCTCTGTGACAGAAAAAAATTACCTCTATCGGAACCATCTTCGCCAATAACAACTTTGATGGCAGAAATAACTTGCTGCACTGAAGGTGGTGACATTGATGTGGCATAGAAATGGGCTGGACAAGTGTTCTTTAGATGCCGAATAATTTCCTGGTAAATGGAGAAAACAATAAAGTCCGGGATAACGTGTTGCTTGAAAAATAAACAAATTGACATATAAATGAGCAAACCTTTGATGCTGCAATATAACCACCGCAAGATCCGAACGACTTTGTGAAAGTTCCCATCATGATATCCACATCAGCTGTATCTACTCCTAGAAGTTCACAAACACCTCTTCCAGACCTTCCAATTGCACCTATGCTGTGGGCCTCATCCAAGTATGTGTATGCCTGAGAAAATCATGGAGATGATAAGATTCCAAAATATTATTGGCTCTATTATATATTCTATAAAATCATAATAACTTCAAATTCTTGATAAGAAAACAACTGATAAATACAAAGTAGGTTTGCAGTTTAACTTAATATGGTCGCTTACCTCTGAAAATTTAAATTTCTTACCTACTTTTAATGTCATAGAATGGAACTATGAAGATGATCTAAAACAAAGACAAATGAAAATGTAATTTCATTTCAACCTTGTATTTCTTGCACACATCTATAATATCAGGAAGCTTGCAGAGTTCTCCTTCCATGCTATAAATTCCTTCTACAATGACAATGATCTTCTTCCAGGGCCGGTGGGTTCGAGGCTGTCCTTCAGCAATTTGCTCTCTGAGCACCTCCTCCAAGTGTGCCGCACCTGCAATTAACATAAGAAAATATCTATCAAATGTGCAAAAAATGTGAGACACCGAAACACTCGAATAAACGGTCACAAAACCCACTATTGTGTTGGAAAACTTGCACAGTTGCACCCGATCCTCGAGAACCATTAACAATCGAGTTATGGTTCAACGAATCACTAACTATCAAACCACCCTGCATCATTTTTCACTAGTAAGACAATATTCAATGGTTGAAAACAAATTTCCTTCATAAGGGGATCAATTTAAGCGCATGGAACTAACTTTCCCAATCAAAGAGGGAATAATAGCAGAATTTGTTGCATATCCCATGCCAAAAAGAATAGCAGCTGGCTTTCTAACAAATTGAGCAACTAGTTCTTCGAGCTCAGCATGTAATTTAGTCGTACCTGAGTAACAAAATTTGGGTGAGAAGAAACCTAATTGCACAAATTCTTGGTTGGCAAACTAAGAAGCAGATGTTGTACCTCCATCAACACGAGCGCTGCAGGTACTCGGCGAGTATTTCTTCAAAGACTCGATAACACGAGGTGTGCAGAACTCATCCGCTGCAGCAAAGCCAAGGTAGTTGTAGGAACCAAGGTTGAGACATTTACTAGTTTTTGAGGTTCGGCTGCATTCAATCGAGCACCAGAATCAGCAAACAAAATTATCCACCATATTAAAATGTTTATAACATCTGAGTGAATGGCTTTTTGTGATCAACTCAGTGTTATATCATGTATAATCAGTATCACTTTGGGTTGGCCAGATGATTTCAAGCGCACCTAGCTGTGTGAGCTAGGCGTATCAAAAAATTACTATGAAAACAAAGAATTAAAAACTCACTGAAGCGTCTTGTTATTGTCCTTCGAGTAGCGCTCAACCACATCAATCCAAGAATCCGGAGCACTTGCAATTGGTCGATTAAAACAGTCCTGGCAATTCAAAGTATTCATTATCGGCTTCAATTCAACTAAAGGCAAATTTGGTCAGTTGAAATCAGAAAAAAAAACACGTTCTATAACAAAATTGTGGAATTTTTTAAATCCACCTTTTGGTTGGACATACTTAAATCATATTCTGTTTAAGGAAAGAAGTATAAAAGCCCAAAACAAGACTCATTTGAAGTCTTCTTCATCTTTAGGATTTAGTCTCGCATCTTAGGTTGGAACTTCTTCCCTTCTGCCATTTGCTCTATAAATGTATGAGTGTACAAATTCAGGGTGTGGATGTAAGCATTTACTTGAGAAATTAATAAACTAATTGTATTTCTCAAATTTTTGTGCATTTTTTCTACATGGTATCAGAGCATTCAGTCCTAATTTTGTAGGTCATATTATCTTTGGGGGGCTAAATCTCTCCTAACCGCAGCCTTTCCTCCCAGGCTCTCAGGGCGGTTAGATTACTTTTACCCGCGGCCCTCCCCTATCTTCCCTCTCCCCCCCCCCCCCACTCTCAGCTCTCCTTTATAGCTTTTCTCTCCTGACATTGGGCCCCATAAATCCTCTATTCGCTGCTTCGCGCCGCTGTTTCCCTCTCCAAACCACCGACGTCGCTTCTGCTTCCGCTGTCCTCATCTTCCCACCAGCTCTGTTTGTTGGGCCTCTGCTGAGGATTGCTCGTCCCGGCTTCTCCGTCGCAACTGCAGCTCCTTGGCTCTAGGTCGCTGTCTACTCCAGGCCGTTGGTCCTTCCCGCTGCCTACTTCAGGCCATCATCAGTTTTCCTTCCCGCTTGGTTTTTCTGCGATCCGCTTCACTTCCTGGTCGTTGTCTGCCTTCTTCCTGCAAGGAGTCCTAGCCGCCAATTGTTCTTACGGCTATTGGCCGCAGCTTGCCTTGCCGCCACGGCTTGCTCTCACCGCTTCTGTTTGTCACAGTCGTTACCTCTCAGGCCGCCCTCCAGGCCGTTGTTTCCTCAGGACGCCTCCGTTTCCTCAGGCCGCCTTCCGTGCCCTTGTAGTCTCTTTGCTTCTTGTCGACGCAAGGCCTGCCTATGGTGGCTCTTGGTTGCTTGCCGCTGGCCGTGCTTCTTTCCTTCTTGTTGTAGCTTGCTCCTCCCGCAGTAACCGGTCTCCTTGTCGCAAGGTCTTCTCTTGCTTGTTGCAGCCGGTCCCGTCTTTGCTTGCCTTTTTTTCGCTGCAAGTCGCAGTGTTTGCTCACCGGGTTGCCTCCAATGGCCGATCAACATGATTACCCTCCAACACCATTCAACCTGACATTGATGTCTTGCACACCCAACTCCAGTAACTTGAAAGGATGATCGGCCGTTCTCATGGCTCTGTTGTGTCTACTTTGGATGGCGGCATCTCCTGTCTTGCCCATATTTCATCCTGGGTTATGGATTTCGGGTGCCTCACACCACATTAGCCCACGAAAACCCTCAAAATACTTGGACCCTGTGTATCCTAAGTTCATTATTGTTGCTAATGGGGACACCACTTCAGTCTTTGGCTCCGCAGATATCAATCTTACTCCTTCCATCACTCTTCGTCAGTTCTTCATGTTTCGGGTTTTCCTTTCAATCTTCTCTCTATTAATCGTCTCACTCAAGACCTTGACTGCTATGTAACATTCTCTTCCACCTCTTGTGTTGTGCAGGACCGTCAGACACAGAATATCATTGGTAAAGGGCAACTGGAGAATGGGTTCTACATCCTAGACCCCTTTTCCACCACGCTTCTCTCCTCTATTAGCTCTGTTGAGTGGCACCGGCGTCTTGGGTATGCTTCTCTGCACATCCTCTGAAAAGCTTTCCCGGATTTATCCCTCCATGACTTCGCTTGCGAGTCTTGTATCTATGGAAAACACCATTGATATACGTTCTCACCTCATCATACTAGAAGTGATGCTCCCTTTGTCCTCTTACATTCTGATATTTGGGGACCCTACAAAACTGTAAGGGCACGTTCGTTTGCACCGTTTGCATATTAGGTTTTCGTTTTGCTCCAAAACAAAAACACATGAAAAATCATGTGTTTTTGTTTTGGAGCAAAACAAAAACTTATGTTCGCTTGCAGTAAGTTTTTCAAGTCCGTTTTGAACCAAAACGAAAACTTATGTTCGTTTGCAATATGATTTTGCATCAAATATATGCAGGAAAAAAAATCAAAGCATCAGGTTATCTACCGCCGGGGTGAGATTGCAAACTTGTAAGAATACAAATTATGCATCACATTATGCAAGAAAAAGAGCAGGACCTAATATGGTTTTACAGTGGAAAATTAAAGGATATGCTGCACCAATACACCCAAATATAAGTCAAAATGCATTACAATTTTAGATCCACAGGAACAATGCGAAGAAAATACAAAAAACATGTTCGAATCTGGGAAATAAAACTAATAAAAACTAGCTTCAACAAAACTCCAGCCAACGAACGCTCATGAATATCTCAGTAAACAAGGACATAGAGTGTTGCAAAAGGGGTTGGCAAGAAGGGAGACGATGAGGAAAAGGTCATACGGGGGATTATAGTGGAAACCCTAAGGCGGGAGGAAGAAGGAAATTCCGTCAAAACCAGAGAGCAGACCTCTGGAGAGAAGAAGGAAGCGGGGAAGCAGAGGAAGAAGGAAGTAGAGCTGTCGAGGAAGAAGGAAGCTGATTCGCCGCCGCTGCACCGCCGGGGGAGATTTCGCGTGAGAGGTTTCGCGTGAGGCGCGAGGATGAAGATGAGAGGCTATTCCAAAACCACATGAAAACAGAGCTTAGGAGGTCTGTTATGAGGGGGCCTCTTTTACAAAGGAATGAAAACAACTCGGTTTTGGTTTAAAACCAAAACAGGTCAAAACGGAGCCAAACGAACATTTCTTTTTTATTTTCAAAAACTCAAAACCAAAACATGAGCCAAAACATAGCAAACGAACGGGGCCTAAGTGTTTTTGGCTATCGTTATTTTGTTACCTTTATCAATGACTACTCTCAAATGACTTGGTTGTATTTCCTTCATGATCGCTCTGACCTGACTCGTGTTTTTGCGCCTTTATTATTGAAACTCGCAATCAATTCTCTACTACCATTAAAACTCTTTGAACTAACAATGCCCGTGAATACACAAGTCATGCATTTACAAACTTGTGTGCTGAGTTTGGTATCATCCATCAAACATCGTGTGTGTATACCCCCCGAACAAAATGACGTTATCGAATGCAAAAATCATCACCTCCTTGAGGTCACCTGTTCCCTTATGTTTCAATACTTTATTGGAATTTCGCGGTTTCTACAGTTTGTCATCTTATTAACTGCAAGTCTTTCTTCATTCTCAACTTCGTGGCTCCCTTCAACCTTTTTTTCCACTCCACACCTCCCTTTTCAGTCACCCTTCGTGTCTTTGGTTGCGTGTGTTATGTTCATAATTTTGGGCCGTCCACTGACAAGCTTGCTCCACGTGCCACGAAATAGATGTTTCTTGGTTACTCTCGTGCTCAGAATGACCATGTTTGCTTCTCTCTCAAAGATCGCAAATTTGTTACTTCTACTGATGTCACATTTATTGAATATCAGCCCTATCATTCTCAACCAACTGATTCCCCAACTTCGTCTCTCCTTCCGTGGCTTGCTGTCCCTGTCACTTTTAACCTTCCACCTCTCCTTCCCATGCTCATCCCACCAAACCCACCTCTCCTTCCCATGCCGACACCACCTCTGATTCATGGGTATACTCGTCGTCCTCCTTCATCTACTACTCTATAGGAGATGTCCTCCACTGATGATATTTTGCAGCCTGCAGATCCGGCACCCGTCTCCACTGCTCACCCGATGACGAACTATGTCTCCTTACATCGCCTCTCTCCAGAACTCCGACACACTGCCCTTTCTTTATCCTTTATTACCACGCCTACCACTGTGCAGGAGGCTTTCCAACATTCAGGGTGGCGGATGGTCATAAATGAGGAAATGTCTGCTTTTTGGGCAAACTGCACTTGGAATCTTGTCCCTCTTCCTCTGAAACAGCCTTGCGTGGCTTGTAAGTGGGTCTTTGCCACCAAACATGATCCGGATGGGACGGTTCAACATTTGAAGGCTTGCTTTGTGGCTCGTGATTTTACTCAAGAACAAGCTTTAGATTATGATGAAACTTTTTCTCCAATCGTCAAACTCAATATTGTTCCTGTTTTGAACTCCCTCATTGTTCATGACACTGGACATTGCATCAATTGGATGTCAAAAATGCTTTTCTCAATGGCGATTTGCAGAAGATCGTCTTTATACAATAACCTCACGGGTTTGAGATCATGGGGGAGTCTCTTGTATGTCATCTGAAGAAATCACTTTATCATCTCAAACAGTCTCCTCGGGCATGGTTTGAAAAGTTCAGTCAGACTGTTAGTACTATTGGGTTCACTCAGAGTTCAGCTGACTTCTTTTATTCACTTGTCATCGTCCAACATGTACAGTGATTCTCTTGGTGTATGTTGATAATATTTTGATTACGGGAGACGATCTCACAAGAATACACATGATCAAACAACATCAAGCGATCGTGTTTCAAACAAAGGACCAGGAAAATCTTCAATTTTTGGGGTCCCGACGTGGCTCGGTGACCTGATTGGCATGTTTTATCTAAAAGAAAGTACTGTCTTGACTTGCTTCATGATGTGGGCTACTCTGGATGCAAACTTGTCGACACTCCCGTGGATATCAATCACAAACTCTGTGCTCATGCCTCAGACACTGATCCTCTCCTTCCTAACCCAGAGTATTATCTTCGTCTCGTGGGAAAGTTGATATATCTCATTGTTACAAGATCTGATATATCATTTGTTGTTGGAGTTGTCAGTCGATTCATGCATGAGCCACGAATCTCTCATTTTCAGGTAGTTGAGTGTGTTCTTCGATACTTGAATACTGCTCCCAAACAAGGACTTGTATACAATCCTTATTCGTCTCTCTTATCTCTGATTGCATATTTTGACGCTTATTATGCTGGTTCTTTGGATGATTATCGTTCCACAAGTGAATACAGTACTTATTTTGGAGGACATCTCATTACATGACGCAGCAAGAAACAGTCTGTAGTTGCTCGCTCATCTGCTGAAGCCGAGTATCATTCAATGGTTGGTGTTGTGTCTGAGCTTACATGGCTTGAAGGTCTCCTAGGTAATTTAGGAGTCAAGCTTTCCTCAACGGTCACTCTATTTTGTGACAGTCAAGTTGTCATACACATTGCAAAAAATCTTGTTTTCCATGAACGGACTAAACACATTGAAGTTTATTATCATTTCATTTGGGAAAAGGTTCAGTTGAAGAAGATAGAATTATAACATGTTCTTGTTACTGGGCAAGTTACTGATATTCTCACCAAGGCTTTACCTCGCCCACTATGGTACAACTTATATTCGTCAATGGTGGACTCACTCAGAGCCAGGTCAGCAAGAAGTCAAAGTCAACAGGTCAACGCAGAGGTCAGAGTCAGCATTCAAGACCATTGAAGGGCAGAACGAGTATGACGAGCTCTCCTCGCATACTCGCCAGATAGGCATCTGGGGCAGATAATCCCTCAAGCCGGGTGAGTTCCCCCAGAGGTCGCCTAGTCGTCGGTGGGGGTTGGGCTATAAATAAGACCCCCCCCCCCCACCCCTCACACACCCCTTGGTTTTCCTATAAATAGAACCCCAGGGTACAAAGATTCGGATTTCGGAATCTCGCAAAAGATCTCGACCACCTCTATTTCTGAACTTTTAGCTGGGTGTTTGGATCTTGCTCTCACGGAAACAAGCTGCGAGTAAGGATCATCCCTTGGTCACCACTTAGAGATAGTCGTCAGCTAGTGTCCCCCTTATACCTTGTTTGACCATCTTTGGTTGTGGAGGAGAAACTTCTTATAAACATTCGGGTACGTGGTGGGACCTCCCTGCCGCAGCACATAGGGTCCTTTTAGTGTTGTCTTAGTTTCTTTGTCCTTGCCCGTCAAGCCGTCAAGCCCGATGTTATGCCCCCGGACGATCTACGTTTCCGTGGATTCAAATACGCGTGAAGACCGAAGGAGACCGGGAATGAAAGCCGGGCTGAACTATCCGGTTCAGCCCGAACCCAACAATAAAGCAGAATGGGGGCTGAACCACATTGGGTTCAGCCCTAATGGGGCCGGCCGGCCCTAGGGGTTGGGTGGGAGCATAAATACCCAACCCCTCCTCCTTGGTGGTCAAGCAAGAATATTCCAGGTATCCTCTCTCTTCTTCCTCTCCTAAACCATAATCTTCTAGTCTTCTTCCTACTTCCTCTTTCTCCCCTATTTAGGTCATAACATTTTGTATCAGAGCATCTTTCCTGCGACAATGGTGACACGCACGGAGGCGGAGATGGCGCGTTTAGCCACCATCGAAGAGAACTACGTCGCCTTGGCGGATTCCGTGGCCGGGATCGAAGAGCAAGTTAAAACCTCCACGAAAAATCTAGAAGAACGCATGGAAGGACGCTTGGATGAGTTGAAGGCGCTGTTAACGCAAACCCTAAAAGGGAAAATGGCGGAATCAGGAGAATCATCGCACGCGGCACCGTCTTCCGCCGGAGGCACCACGGGAGGGCCGAGACTGATGCCCTACAGCGGCCCCAACCCGGAACCAGGCTGGACAGCCGGCCACGGAGGGCCGTCGGCACAGCCAAGCCCTACAGGGCCGACGGTGCCGATCCCGCACAGCCCAGGCGCGGGCGCTCCTGCCGCCAGACCATGGGTCCGATCGGGACCCAACCTCCACCAGCAGGTCACCGGGGGGTGGATCGGCCCGGGAGGGGTGGCCGCCGGCGGTGGAGTCGCCGGGGTGGCTGCCGGCCGCCCTTTTGGACCTCAGGAGCCTATTTGGAGGTCGCTGATGCACATGGGAGGGCCGAATGGCGCGGGAAATGGGATCCTCCCCAGACCACCGGCACTAGGGGCTCCTGCGAGGAAGGGGCAAGGCGAACAATGGCGGGGATATCCTCCCCGACACGTTTTCGACGAGGAGGGCCCTCTTATGGGAGGGGGATACGGAGGGGAACATTATCATGACTACTATGGTAGGCCGAATCCAGTGGCCGAACAACTCAGGCCAGCAGGGCTAGAGCCAGGATATGGCAGGAATGGAGGAGCGAACCAGCGGGCTGTTATGCAACCAAAGCGTACGAGGATGAATTTTCCGACATTCCGAGGTAGTGACGCGCTGGAATGGGTACAAAAGGCCGAGTTGTTCTTCACATACCAAGAGATCCCCAATGAGCAATGGGTGCAGTTGGCGTCGTTTCACTTGGAGGGCGACGCATACCAGTGGGCACAATGGTTCGTGCGAAGTTATGGGTACGCGCCATGGGCGCACTTTATAGAGGGATTCACAGCCCGTTTTGGCCCCTTGGAATACGAGGACGTGGAGGCCACCTTGCAGAAACTCCGACAGAAGGGGACCGTGACGGAATATCGCACGGAGTTCGAGCGGCTGGCAAATCGGGTAAATTGGGGGGAAAAGACCCTCCTCAGTTGTTTCATTTCGGGGCTGAAGGACCACCTGAGAGATGAGGTCCATGCCTACATTCCGTACAGTCTGAGCCACGCCATCAGTCTAGCCAGGATACAGGAGGAGCGGTGCAACCTCCAGCGGAATCGAGGGGGAGCACGCACTCCCGCAGCACCAGCAGCACCTGTAGCGGGGCGGCGTGAGCAGCCGCAGGACGGACGGCCGACAGTGACACGCCTGACGTGGCCTGAGCTGCAGGCCAGGAAGGACAAGGGGCTATGTTTCAATTGCGACGAAAAGTACACACCAGGACACCGGTGCCAAAAGGTGCAAGTATTCATGCTGAGGGAGGAGGATGACGAGGAAGAGCTCCCTACCTGTGATGAGGTGGATGGTTTGGACCTGGCGGAGTTTGGGGTGTCCATCCAGGCAATGGAAGGATGTTCAGCCCCACTTACGTTACGGATTGCTGGGAAGTTGGGGCACGAGCGGGTGACTATTTTGATAGACAGCGGGAGTACACATAATTTTATCACCCCCGCAGCGGCACAGAAGGCGGGACATGCAGTCGACAAGGGGGTTTCTTTCCAGGTTATGGTGGCAGATGGCAGCAAGTTGAGGTGCGAAGGGGTCCTGAAGGGGGTGGAGCTGCGACTACAGGGCTATGTGTGTCGGACGGAGGTCTACCTGCTCCTGATTCGGGGGTCGGACATGGTGTTGGGCGTGCAGTGGCTCCGCCAGCTCAAGCGGGTAACAACGAATTGGGAGAAGATGACGTTGGAGTTCTCGCACCTGGGGACAGAGCATTGCCTACAGGGGATACAGACGTCTCCGATCAAGGAGATATCACTCACGAGCCTGCAAAGGATGGAGAAAGAGGGTAGTATGATGGCCCTGTTGTGGGGGATAGAGGCTCTTGGGCCAACAACGGAACCAGCGCAACTGCAGGATCTATTGGTTCAGTTTGAGGACATCTTCCAGGCACCACATTCTTTACCGCCCGCACGGTTCAGAGATCATCAGATTCAGCTGAAGGCCGGAGCAGACCCGACGAATATTCGTCCATACCGGTACCCCCACATTCAGAAGACGGAGATAGAACGCAGCGTACGTGAGATGATGGCCTCCGGCATCATCCGACCCAGCACCAGCGCATTCTCTTCTCCGATCATCTTGGTCAAGAAGAAGGATGGCTCCTGGAGGTTTTGTGTCGATTACAGGGGACTGAATCACTCGACCATTAAAGACAAGTTTCTCATTCCGATGATCGAGGAGCTGTTGGACGAACTGCATGGGGCAAGCCTCTTCACCAAGCTGGATCTCTGATCCGGCTACCATCAGATACACATGCGGGACGAAGACATCCACAAGACGGCGTTTCGTACTCACGACGGTCATTATGAGTTTCTGGTGATGCCGTTCGGTTTGGCCAACGCCTCATCTACCTTCCAAGCCGTCATGAACGAGATTTTCCGACCACTGCTTCGTCAGTATGTGCTTGTTTTCTTTGATGATATTTTGATCTATAGCAGGAGCTGGGAGGAGCATCGGGAGCACGTTCGGCGTGTGTTCCACATTTTGCGGGAGCACCAACTGTATGCCAAGCGATCCAAATGCTCTTTTGGGCAGGCGGAGGTCGAGTACTTGAGACATTTGGTCTCCGCTCAAGGGGTCTGGGCCAACCCGCGGAAGATTGAAAGCATGGTGACTTGGCCGCTACCCACGACGATCCGGGTCTTACGAGGCTTTCTTGGGCTGACCGGCTACTATCGCCGGTTCGTGAAGGACTACGGGAAGATCGCACGGCCACTCACCCAGTTGCTGCAGAAGGATTCCTTCTGATGGCATGCGGAGGCCGAGGAAGCATTCAATGGCCTCAAAAGGGCCATGACCACCACCCCCGTGCTAGCACTTCCGGATTTCTCCAAGGATTTTGTGGTGGAGACGGACGCATCTGGCGTCGGCATCGGCGCGGTCCTCATGCAGGAGGGTCGGCCACTTGCTTATTTCAGTAAAGCCCTCGCTCCCAGGACCTTGGGGCTCTCTACGTACGAGAAGGAGATGCTCGCCATACTTCACGCGGTCGCTCTATGGCGGCCCTATCTTCTGGGGCGGCACTTCCAGGTCTGTACAGACCACCAGAGTCTGAAGCATTTCCTGGAGCAACGATTGGCATCCCCGCTGCAGCAGAAGTGGCAGACGAAGCTTCTGGGATATGATTATGAGATTGTCTACAAGAAGGGCAAGGAGAATATGGCGGCCGATGCGTTATCTCGGATACCAGAAAGCTCCCTTACTCACATCTCGGGGCCGGTGATTGCCTCCTTAGACGACATACAGGAAGAGGTTCTCCAGGACCCAGTTCTCAGCGACATTGTTGAAGCACTGCAGCAGGGTCGAGGCACAGCGGCTGGCTATCACTTACTGGGCACGCAACTCTACTACCAGGGTCGGCTCGTTCTACCGGCCACGTCCCCTTGGCGTACTACTATGATTCGGGAGTTTCACGCTTCCCCGACCGGTGGTCATGCTGGCATCCATCGAACCTTACAGCGGGTCAAGGCCAACGTCTTTTGGAAGGGGATGCAGCGGGACGTTCAGCAGTTCGTGCGGGAATGCGATGTCTGCCAGCGGCAAAAGTATGAGACGATCTCCCCAGCGGGCCTTCTTACTCCGCTAGAAATCCCACACCAGATCTGGGACACCGTCTCCATGGACTTCATCGAGGGTCTTCCCAAATCACAGGGCAAGTCAGTCATTCTCGTCGTTGTCGATAAATTGTCCAAGTACGGCCACTTCCTTGCTTTGAGCCACCCATATTCCGGCGAAACAGTGGCTGACCTCTTCGCCAAAGAAATAGTACGACTCTACGGACTTCCTCGGGCCATCATCTCTGATAGGGACCCTGTTTTTGTCAGCCATTTTTGGACGGAGCTTTTTCGGCTTCAGGGTACCACACTACGCATGAGCACGGCCAATCACCCCCAAACCGACGGGCAGACGGAGGTACTCAACAGAGGAGTCGAGACATACTTACGGTGCTTTGTCATGGATGAACCCCGCACGTGGACCAGGTGGCTACATTGGGCCGAGTATTGCTACAACACCTCTTATCACACGGCCAGCCGGCTCACTCCGTTCGCGGCGGTGTACGGGCGGCCGCCACCCACGTGGTCCTCCTATGAACCGGCCGGCACTGCCCTCCCGGCGGTCGATCGAGCTCTCCAAGATCGGGATCGGACCTTGGCTCTTCTCCGCGACAATTTACGTGCGGCCAAGACCGCATGAAGGTTCAAGCCGACAAGCACCGTACGGAACGGGAATTTGCGGTCGGTGATGAGGTGTTTCTCAAGCTCCAGCCCTATCGTCAGCTCTCAGTCGCCCGCCGAGCCAATCAGAAACTGGCCCCACGTTACTACGGGCCGTACAGAGTCATTCGGCGGGTAGGACCCGTCGCCTATACTTTGGCGCTACCGGAGGGGTCACGCATTCACCCTACTTTTCATGTCTCCGTCCTCAAGAAGAAGCTGGGGAACATTGTTTCCGTCACTCCTACCTTACCTGAGGCTACCAGCGGAGGCGAATTGCGACCCTTACCTGAAGAAGTTCTCATGACCAAATGGAAGAAACACGGCACGGAATACCGGCCAATGATCATCGTCAAATGGAAGCAGATGCCCGCGACGCACAATTCGTGGGGGGACCTCTTGGAGTTCCGGGCGCGCTATCCTGATTTTCACCTTGAGGACAAGGTGCTTCTTGATGGGGAGGGGAATGTTATGCCCCCGGACGATCTACGTTTCCGTGGATTCAAATACGCGCGAAGACCGAAGGAGACCGGGAATGAAAGCCGGGCTGAACCATCCGGTTCAGCCCGAACCCTACAATAAAGCAGAATGGGGGCTGAACCACATTGGGTTCAGCCCCAATGGGGTCGGCCGGCCCTAGGGGTTGGGTGGGAGCATAAATACCCAACCCCTCCTCCTTGGTGGTCAAGCAAGAATATTCCAGGTATCCTCTCTCTTCTTCCTCTCCTAAACCCTAATCTTCTAGTCTTCTTCCTACTTCCTCTTTCTCCCCTAGTTAGGTCATAACACCTGATCACTAAACCAGTAACCTTAGACTGCATTGATCTGAATATTTTGAAGTATGAATTTTCCCGGTTTCAACACTTTGGTGCGGTGAGCGTGGATCGTATCCAAGGAGGAAAGTTTTGCGAGTAGGCGAGATGGAGGATCCAGGCGAGAATATGGAGATTGTCGGCAACTCGGCGGGAGGAGGTGGTTTTGTGACCCTGGCGTTTTTCGAGGAGTTCGCGCGGAGGATCGAGAGGGTCATACTCGCAGGGTTCCTTCCTCGCCCGAATGTCACGACGAGCTCGCTTCGTCGTGTGACACCGTCCGAGGAAGAGAAGCCACCCAGGCGACCAAGGAAGGAGCGAGTGGGAGAGGAGCCAGAGCGACTAGTGCAATCGCGGTACTGTCCGGCGAGCTAAAAGAGCATCAGGTTTCGAGATGTGGAGAACCCGGCGAGGTTCCAGGATGCTCGGTAAGGTGGCGAGTATGGAGGAGATACTCGTCAGTATGAGGTCCATCATCGCCGAGGAGGGAGGAGCCCTTTCTGCAATGAAGTATTAGCAACCCCAGTTCCTGAAGGCTTCAGAGAGCCAGTCCTGAGCTACTATTCTGGAAGTGAATACCCGGTCAGGCATCTCTAGTGGTTCGAGGACGTGGTGTCCATCCGCAACAAGACGGACGCGTTCAAGTGCAGATTTTTCTTCATCACCTTCGAAGGGAAGGCCAGACACTAGTTCCACCAGCTGCCGGGAGGTTCCATCTACTGCTTTGAAGACCTGCGTCGGGGTCTGATGGCGAGGTTTGCAACGTCCAAGAAAAGAAATAAGGAGGCACCTGCTCTCTTCAAAATCCTGCAGGAGAAGCAGGAGAGGCTTGGCCACTACATCGATCGATTCCAGGAGGAGATTCTTGACATTGAGGAGGTGGATGGCTTTACCTTGCAGCTGACCCTGATGTTCGGCCTGAAGCAAGGTCTCTTCGGCATGGAGATCGATCAAAGCCCCTGGGGTCCTACGAGGACTTGATCGAAAGAGCGGACAAGCTCGTGCAAGGGGAAGAGAAGAACATCGATTTCTTGGCCAGGCTGGATGGAGAGACCCTGGGAGGCAGGGAAAGGGGAGGAACTTCTGAAGTGAGAGCCAGGGTTGTCCCAGGGAGGCAAGAAGAGAGAAGGGGAGAAGAGCCGAGGAGAAGAGAAGAGCCCAGGAGGGTGGAAGAGCCTAGGAGGCAGGAGAGGCCTCGCAAACAGGAGGAGAGGAGGCCCGCAGCGGCTCCGAAGAGAAGGGATGAGGTGCAGGGATTCCAGTATCCCATGAACCGACCCCAGTGGAGGCCGGCAGGAAGGCCCCAGTACCAAAATCGGGAGAGGAGAAACGCTAACCAGCAAGAGAGGAGGCAGGTAAGAGCGCGAGAGGAGGCGATTGTCATTGCCCAGCAAGGGAATAGGCGTCGCAGGAGGAACCAACCGGTGAGAAACCAGAATGAAGAGATTCCACTTTACTGTGAGCTGCATCGAGTAGAGGGGCACGAGACCTTGGTTTGCCCAGATTTTTGGGAAGCAAAGAGAAGGCTAGAAGCTGGAGCGGTGGAGAGAGAGCAAGAGAGGCATGAGCCCCCCGCAGGACCAGTAGCATTCCAAGCTCCGGGGAGGAGGAATGAAGACCGGGTTGACCAAGGCGATCGCGGGGAAGTGGTCCAAGGAGCAGGAAGAGGACAAGTAGGGGTGATCCACGGAGAAGCCGGGCGAGGAGCTTCCTGCAAGGGAAGCCTCCATCAGATCTACCGCAAGAGTGCCACTTCGACCTCTCAAACGCCGCCGCCATTGGAGATCACCTTTTTCGAGGAGAATATGTTGGGGAATGAGAATCCCTTTCATGATGCCCTCGTCATTCAAGCCGTCATCGAAAACTTCACCGTTGACCATATTCTGTCAGACAACGGGAGCTCGGTGAATGTCAACTTCAAAAGGACATTTGTCGGGTTGCAGGTGGAGGGGTCTAGGGTCCTAGATGCAGACGGACCCCTCTTAGGCTTCTTCGGAGAGAAGAAAGAGGTGGAGGGAGGAGAAGATCTTCCGGTAACACTTGGCAGCACCTCGATCAAGTGCAGGTTCGTCATTATGAACGCACCAAGCTGTTATAGTGCAAACTTCGGGAGGCCGCTCATCAACTACTTCAAGGCAGTCTCATCTTCCTATCATCAGTGCCTGAAGTACTGCCGAGGCGATATCCAAGTGAGGATCGGGGGGGATCCTAAAGCTGCAAGGGAGTGTTATCTCAGTCTCGTCAGTACCATCAGCTAGATGGAGGATGCAGAGAGGATGGAGAAGATCTTGGAAGAAGAAGACAGGCTGAGAGCTGCGGAGGAGCTGGAGGAAGTAGAGGTGATCTCCAAGGAGAGGGAGCCCAGACTGCTGAAAATCGGAGGATCCCTGACGCTAGAAGGGAAGGTGGAGATAGTGTCATGTCTACAAGAAAATGTTGACATCTTCGCCTGGAGCGCTGCGGAGATGTTAGGGATCGATGTAGAGGTTGCCTACCATCACCTCAATTTGGACCCGAAGGTCGCACCCGTCTGTCAGAAGCAAAGGAAGAGCGCAACCGCGCTAGCCGAGCCGATCAGAGAGGAAGTTGGGAAACTGCTGGATGCAGGTTTTGTTTTGGAGATCCAGTATCAGACTGAGTCTCCAATGTTGTAATGGTGAAAAAAACTGGAGGAGGCTGGAGACTTTATATTGACTTTTCTATGTTAAATAAAGCTTGTCTGAAGGATTGCTACCTCATAGCTCAAATCGACGAGCTAGTTGATTCAGCCGTCGATTTTCCTGTGATGAGTTTCCTCGATACTTTTTCAGGGTATCACCAGATCCGGATGCAACCTCCTGATTGTCGCGATGTCTTCTTCATCACCAACGATGGTTGTTATAACTATAAGATGATGTTGTTCGGGCTAAGGAACGCAGGCGCGGTGTATCAAAGTATGGTGGATCAAATTTTCAAGGAGCAAAAGGAGCGGAACCTGGAAGTGTACGTGGATGATCTTCTGGTCAAAAGAAGTAGTGTCGCAGAACACACTAAGGATCTGGTGAAGACCTTCGCGACACTTCAAACGTTCAAGATGTGATTCAATCCGGCAAAGTGCGTTTTCAGAGCAGGAAGAGGAAAGTTTTTAGGTCACCTCCTTACCCTATGGGGGTGGAACCTAATCCCGACAAAGTAAAAGCCATCCTAGAGATGGCATCCCCAAAGAATTCCAAGGAAGTCCGGAGGTTGACAGGAAGGCTGGCAGGTCTTAGTCGCTTCCTATCCAAGGCATGGGAGAAGTGTTCTCCGTTTTTCAAAACTCTCCGCGGCAATCAACATTTCAAGTGGATTGAGAAGTTTGAGGAGGCTTTTGTAAAGCTTGAGCAGCAGTTAACTCAAGCTCCTCTACTCCAAGGTCCCAAGGGGGGCGAAGATCTCCTCATTTACCTAAGAGTGGGAGCAGAAGCAGTCAGTTCAGTGATCATCAGGGAAGATGGAAAGAGACAACTTCCCATCTACTATGTGAGTCGAGTTCTCAGGCAAGCCGGGACGAGGTTTCCCATCTTGAAGAAGCTAGCCTTCGCCTTAAAGATTTCGGCGCGGAAGCTCCAGCCATATTTTCAAGCTCACTCCATCAAGGTCGTCTCAGATCATGCTCTTCGAAGTATCTTGGACAGAGTGGAACATTTGGGGAGGCTAGCGAAGTGGGCGGTGGAACTTAGCGAGTTTGACATTTCTTTCTCACCAAGGGTAGCAATCAAAGCCCAAGCAGTGGCGGATTTCCTGGCTGAGTTCTCGATCGAGGCTGGAGGAGACGAAGGCTCTTCTAGCCCCGTCTCTTGGAAGATGATCGTGGATGGAGCTTCTGAGAAGAATTCGGTGGGAGCAGGCGTCGTGCTAGTGAGCCCGCAAGGAACAAGGATCGAGCAAGCTGTGGAGATCCTCTTCCCCGTCACGAACAACCAGGCAGAGTACGAGGCCATGGTGGCAGGATTGCGTCTTGCCAAGAAGTTGGGGATTCAAGATCTCAAGACCTTCATTGACTCAATGGTGGTCGCGTCACAAATCAGGGGAGAGTTTGAAGTGCGTGACCCTGTCCTGCAAAGATATTTGGTAAAGGTGAAGGGCTTGGTTTGGAGCTTTCAATCTTTCTTCGTTGAGCGTGTGTCATGGGAGAAGAACTTGGAAGCAAACCGCCTATCCAAGTACGGCCCGAAGGTCGGTAGAACAGTAACAGAGTTGTTTTGACCGTCCATCGAAGAAGAGGAAATGATGGAGATCGAACAATGAGCTTCTTGGAAGGATCCATTCGTTATCATTCTATCAACAGACCGGTTTCGCGTTGGCGATGGTGACCAAAGGAAGTTTTGATATAAGGCAACCTATTATCTGCTACACGAAGGAGAACTATATCGCAAAACCATCTTGGGCCCCCTTGTCAGATGCCTGTCAGAAGCTGAAATTCCTCAGGTACTTGGAGAGATTCATTCAGGAGAGTGCGAAAGCCACTCCGGGACTCGTACTCTAGAGCAGAGAATTCTCAGGCATGGCTACTTCTGGCCAATAATTCGGAAAGATGCGGAAGCCTTCTCAAGATCTGGAGTGCAACTCTTCGCTCCCCTCCAATTGCAGCCAGCCCAACAACTTCGCTCAATCACCGTCCCTTGCCCCTTTCCCATATGGGGAATGTATTTGATAGACCCTTTCCCCCAAGCTAGTGGCCAAAGGAAGTTCGTCTTTGTCATGATCGACAACTTCTCCAAGTGAATCGAGGCAAAATCTCTAGCCAAGACCATGTCCCAGATCGTAAAGAATTTCATTTGGGGAGAAATTGTCTGCAGGTTTGAGATTCATCTCGCCATCATCACCGACAACGACCAGCAATTCGCCATCTTGGAGCTGAAAAACTTCTGCAAGCAGCTAGGGACGGATCTTCGATTTGTCTCTGTCCACCATCCTCGGAGCAACGAGCAGGTGAAAGCCTCCAACAAGCTGATTATCAACCTCCTAAAGAAGGTCACCAACCTGAAGGGGAACTTGGCAGAGCAGCTTCCTTCAATCCTATGGGCTTTGAGAACCACTCCCAACTCAGCCACGGGGGAAACACCATTCAAGTTGTCCCACTGGTTTGAGGCTCTCATCCCAGTGAAGTTCAAAGTCACAAGCCCAAGAGTCATTGCGGCATGGCTACTGGGAAGCACTTGTAGCGGTGATGACCTGAAAAGATTCTATCCCTAGCAGTCAAGTGTATGACTACATGTATGTAAAAGTTATTCATATTTCTTATGAAATCCTCGCCCCCCCCCCCCCTGAAACATGGAATTGAGCGAGTTGTCTTCTTTGCTTAAACCTTCTCTCGAGATAGCTAGAAGCAGTTAAGTCAACCCCCGCGATCGGTTTGGGAAACTTGCATTCGACCTGATTCTCCTAAAAAGCTTAGGGCGGGTGATGGGACAGTGTGTCGAGACTTAATGTGTTCTTATAAGACCAAGCTCTTGCATTGTCGGTCGAGATCAGCTTCCTCCTTATATGTTGGCCAAGTTACCTCTCGATCACACTTCTCTTTCGACTGGAGGAACTATCAGGAACAGTTCTGAACGTCAACCTCCCAAATTCGACGAAAGGTCGACCTAGCGAAGTGACCCTTTGCGTAAAGGCGTCCTTGGTCTTTAAAAAGACTAAAGGCCCGCTCTTAGTATCTTTTGCTCAACGATGAAGGATGCGTCTCTGTTGTTACCTAGGTGGGATAACCCATCGTGCTTTGGAAAGCGACTAAGCGAAGGCAGTCCAGGAGATGAGAACCCTTTGTGGGATGAAGGCATCAAGAGTGTGCGTCCTACGGGACCCCCCCCCCCCCCCCCCGCCGACTATCATTCCCTACCTCTGGGTCCCCTCAGTTCACTGTCAGCTGACGTGGAGCATAGGTCTCGAGAGTGTGCATCTGGCAAGACCCCCTGAGTACCACTCCTTTATCCAGATGGTTGTAATTAACAGATAAAGAAAAAGATTCCTGCTTTTCAGCGAGTGCCTTGGGCAAATTCGTCAAACTTGCAAACAAACGAATGTGATGAAGTTCCTTGTGCGAGCGTGGAGGTGCGAGCATGTAGTTGCAAACGTTGATGTGTGAGCATGCTGGTGCGAACAATGATGTGCGAGCATGCAAGTGCTAGTAACAATGTGTGAGCAACGTTGTACGAATGTGCGGATACGAGTATGCAAGCCGGGAACGCGCGTAACGAGCACTCAATCTTCTCGCGCCTATGAGTCTAGCGAGTATCAAAAATAGACGAGCATACAAAAGAAAAGGGCGACAAAATATTCTTCATATAAATTGGCGAGTATTACATCACAAAAAGGGCAATGACGTCTTGTATAAAGGTTCGTCCAAAGAATTTCCAAAAACTATTTTACATGAAATGTACATAAAGGCATGCAGGAGATCGTCGACCGACTAGGTCTCATCGTCGCCAGTATCAACCTTAAACTCGTCATCCTCGATTACGACGTCCTCCTCCTCGTTGGCATCATCCTCGCCGTCATCATCCTCGTCCTTGTCTTCGTCATCATCCGCGTCCTCGTCGTCAGCATCGTCTCCCTCCTCGCCATCGCTGTCCTCATCTTCGTCGGAGTCAGAGGTACAGGACAGGACACGGTTGGGCGAGTTGGACTCTTCGGCGAGCATCCCAGGGATGAGGTCCATCACCGTATTATTGGCCTCCGGGTCGTGGTAGTCGTCCATCCTCAGCTTCGCGAGTACGACGTCCACTGTGGCTCGCGCGATGCCACGACGGATCGCGGGCATCTCGTCGCCATGGAAGTGAATCTTCCTCCCCATCCCGGAGGTACTCGCCGCCGCCGGCTGCGGCTCAGCCAGGCGAGTTTCTAGTTCGGCAATCCGCACCTGAGCAGTCTCCAGCGCGGCCTTGGTATCCGCAAGTTCCTTCTTCAGCGCAGACACCTTCGTCGTCTCTATCACGGCTTCTGCGAGTAACAGTAACAATCGTCAGCGAAATAAGCAACAAGCGGTGACTATGCCAAAGTCGCGCATCCAAGCCGAGATTACCTCAAAATCCTTGCACGGCCTGAAGCCCCAGCTCGAGCATCTTCTTCGTCGCCACCATGAGCTGGTTTTGGGCCTCGAGCAGCCTCTTCGCGGTGTAATGACCCAACTCAGTAGCTCGCAGGAGCGAGCGGGCAGCATGGTTGAGTTCCTCAGCGCCAAATTGCAAATCTCTTGCAACGACTCGGCCTCTGCGCGACCGTAAAGGGCGAAGACGACGTCGTACGCCTCGCCCTTGTCCTCCTAGTCTTCTGACCAGGAGGGCAAATTGGTGATCAGCGTCACCTTGTGCTCACCCTTGGCCCATGTTACCAGCGGGCAGTCGAAGATGTCCTTGCCGCCGTGCCCCTGGTTGTAGTTCGGGTAGAAGTAGGGCTCGCCGACTTCAACGGGATCTTCCTTCTCGTCGAAAAGCTCGCGGGCGATCCTTGCTCGCTTCATCGCGTGCGCCGGGGATTTGACCTTTTCCTTCCCCTTGTCTGACCTCCTCTGCGAGCGACCTTTTGTGCCCGCAGGCGGGTTAGCCCCAGGAGTCGGTATCTCCTCGACGTCGCTCGGTGGGTTCACAGAGCTTTGGCGTGAGGGCGCGGTCTCCTTCGCCAGCAGGAGAGGTTCCCGCAGCAAGGTGCGAGTAGCTGCAAAGAAACAGAGGACAGTTAAAATTGCCGCAATTAAAGACCGATCAGCGCCAAAGGAGCGAGTATAGAAGAAGCTCGCCCAAATGTATACCTTTGCCAGAAAAGATCTCGCCCAGCTCGTTAATGTTCGATCGCAAGTAGACAACGTCAAACTTTCGGCCTCGAAAGGCCTCGACCAACTCCTTGTGCGGCCCCTTTAAGATGGGCGGTAGGAAGGCAACCTCCAGCGGTTGGTGCGATCTGCGCGAGGCCCCTTCGAAGTCGCCAACGACAACAAACAGATACTCTCCCTAGCGGTGGACCTTGTTCGCTATGTCGATGAGGGTGCAGACATGGTTGTTGAAGAAAATGATGTCATCGCTAGTCGCCGCAAAGGCGAAGTTCCTTCGGAAGACGGAAAGATCAAAGGCGATCTTCTCTGATCGCAGGAAACAGAGAAAGCTCTTGATCATCGTCACTCCGTTTGGGTTGATCTGGGCAGGGACCATGCCGAAATACCTGAGAATCTGACAGTGCTCCGACAATAGGGGAAGTCGCAGGCCGACTTCGAAATGGCGGAGAGGGAGGATGAGCTCGTAGTCTAGCGCGGTGTTAAGTCGCTCGGCCCTAGTTGGAAGTCTGGCTGAGTATCCCTTAGTCAGGAGCCTTTTCTAGAAATCCTCCAAGTCCTTTTCATCAGCAACGGACTTTTTGAAGACCGTGTCAGCAAAGTTTCTGGAATGGGTCAATTGGCGAGCATTGACATCATCTTCAACCATCTTGAGAGGCAAATAGAAAGAAGACGAGCGGTAGAAGAGCGAGAAGAAAGAAGGCGAGTGAAGCAAGCGAGAAAGAGACAGGTTGGACATACTCGCGAGTACGGACGGAATTTCGCAACATCATAATTAAGACGCACCTACCCCCTCCCCCTATTTATAGGGTTCAACAGGCATCCACAGGTCGCGAGTAGTCTAGGTACTCGCCAGTAATAGCTCGTTGAATAAGCGTTGGATCTTTTTTTTCGAGATCCTACGTTCCTACGTCACTCACAAAGAGTGGGGATTGTGTACAACCCATATTCGTCGAGGGTGGACCCACTCAGAGTCAGATCAGCAAAAAGTCAAAGTCAACAGGTCAAGGCAGAGGTCAGAGTCAGCATTCAAGATTGTTGAAGGTCTGGGCAAGTATGGCAAGCTCTCCTCGCAAACTCGTCAGGTAGGCGACTAGGGCAGATACTCGCCCTAGCCGGGCGAGTTCCCCCAGAGGTCGCATAGTCGCCGGTGGGGTTGGGCTATAAATAAGACCCCCACCCACCCCCCACCCCGTTTTCCTATAAATAGGACCCCAGGGGTACATGGATTCAGACTTCGGAATCTCGCAAAAGATGTCGACCACCTCTTTTTCTGGACTTTTAGCTGGGCTTTTGGATCTGCTTTCAAGGAAACAAACTGCGAGTTGCGATCATCCCTTGGTCGCCACTTAGAGGTAGTCGTCAGCTAGTGTCCACCTTGTACCCTGCTCGGCCATCTTTGGTTATGGAGGAGAAGCTTTTTCTAAGCATCCGGGTACGTGGTGGAACCTCTCTGCCGCAACACTTGTAACCTTAGTTTCTTTGTCCATGCTCGTCAAGCCGTCAAGCCCGACCGCTGGACCAGTAACCTTAGGTTGCATTAATCTGAATGTTTTGAAGTAGGGATTTTACTGGCTTCAACAACTATACTACTAGTTTTTGTCCAAGCTTGGTACTTACGATTTGTATGCTCCAGCTTGTGGGTGAGTGTTGAAGGAAAGATGTGTAAATGACCAAAATAAGGCACATTTAGAGCATTCATCATCTTTAGGATTTAGTCTCGCATCTTAGGTTGGAACTTCTTCCCTTCTCCCTTTTGCTATATAAATGTATGAGTGTACAAATTCAGGGTATGGATGTAAGCATGTATTTGATAAATTAATAAAATAATTATATTTCTCAACTTTTCGTGCATTTTTTTTTACAAATTCAAACACCACAAATCTCCTGAAAGCTTCTTCAAAAGTGATGATTTCATTCAACACGCATGACTTGAAAGCATAATCAGTATTTTGCAAGTCTTATTTTATGCACACAAGTAGTCAAAGGAGCCCTAAGATTAAGAATCTTAACCAACTAATATGCAATGCTCAACAAATTATTCTCTTCTAAATCTAAAAATAAGCAGTTACAATGTTCAATATCATTTAGATGTCAATGTTATCATGATCAGATCTTCAAAATATTCCTGTTTATTGTTCTTGTCTTTGTTAAATTACTTATATATGTATTTTATGTCCTTTCTTCATTAAATTACTTTTCTACAAACTTGGAATCAATACAAAGACCTCCTAATATTGTAAGACTAAAAAACCACACACACATACACTAATATATCTTTCTCAAGACCCTATTATAGATCTTTATTGTCTTAGGCTCCATTTGGCAAGGTGGTGGCGGTCATAAACGCATGGGTTAAACTGTCATTCATTAAGGATCATCTAATTAACAAACATCATCCGTTTGAACATAAAAGTGGATGAAGTTCCTAAGGTGGGGTGGATGAAGTTCCTAAGGTGGGCGTTAAGGAATGACAATTTAACCCTCCATGCTCATGACCGCCACCACCATGCCAAATGGAGCCTTACTCTAAAAGAGATCTATAAATTATAGTCACTTGGTCTAAAAAGTATTCCTATCAGAATAGATGCCAGGATAGGAAAATTAAGAGATAAACCAGGCAATAACATCAAATTTCTACTGCTCCATCCTAAAATCAAATTAATGTCCAACAAAAAAAAACATTCTACCCCAACAAAGTCAACATAAGAACTGCCAGATTCAATTAAGAATATTTCCCATTCAAATTAGGAGATCAGAACACCAGATATTTAAATTAACATACTTTTTCCAGTACATTTAGAAGTTAAGAATTAACAAACCTGAATACGGAGATATAGACGACGAGTGTAGAAATCTTCAAGCCCCAAGCAGATCGGCGCGTAACCCTGAACCAGACACTCAATTCAATCTTTACAGAGAGAGAGAAACAAAAAAGCGAAATCCAGAGAAAGCTGAGAAGCCCGAAATAAGGGAAAAGTACCTGGAGATTCTTGGATTTGCGCAAATCGAGGATATAGCGAATGAAATCCCTGACTTGGCCGAATGCGAAGAGGAGGCCGTAGCTGAAAAGGGTTGTCAGGGCCGTCAGGTACGGAAGTCTCACCATCCTCGCCGGCGGTGGCGGGATAAGGGAAATCGGTCAATCTAGAATGAGAAAGTCAAACAGATCGTGAAAATTAAGACGGAAGCAGCGGTGACTTGAGAGTTGAACGGGGGAAGGTGATCGGAAGTGGGTCTGAGCGCCGGCGCCAACCCTTTTCCTCCTTCCCCTTGGATATTCAACTCTTTTTAGTTTTTATCTCTTCGCGGTGCCCCTAAAAAAACACAATGTATTTCTCTGAAGCATCAATATTTAGATTTTCTCAAGCCCGCAAGACCACGGCTGACAAGTTCAGTTACAGATCGAAGGCGAGGACACCCTATCATTATCTAATTTAAATCAGCAATTAATGCACAAAAAAATCGGTTTTTGCTTCTGCAATTAACGAAAACCACAAAAATAGATTGACATCCAATTGTATCTTTGTTTTTTAGATTCTGTTTGGTCTGGTTACAGCGACTGGAGAAACAATAGTGAGAAGCAGTGCTGAAATAATCAGGTGTTTTTGCAGAGTTGTCACAAAATCTGTGAATCTGTTTGGAAGAGCAGGATTTGCAGTGTTGTCTATATACATTATATAACTTAATATTTAATATATTTAATATAATAATATATATAACTTAATATTTAATATATTTAATATTTAATAATTATAATTTAATATTTTAAAAAAAACAGTAGCGCTGCAGCCTGTTTTCTGAGTCGCGGAAGAGGTTCCGCGACTCAGAAACCGCGGGCCGCCGCTCTTTTGAGGCGAGACCTACTCCCCCCTCTGAAAGATCAACCTGCCCTGACAGCTAGTGGGAGTCTGGCAGCGGAATCATCTCGAGGCGAGACTACTCCCCCCTCCGAGAGATCAACCTGCCCTGCCAGCTAGTGGGAGCCTGGCAGCGGAATCATCTCGAGGCGAGACCTACTCCCCCCTCCGAGAGATCAACCTGCTCTGCCAGCTAGTAGGAGCCTGGCAGCAGAATCATCTCGAGGCGAGACAAACTCCCCCCTCCGAGAGATCAACCTGCCCTGCCAGCTAGTGGGAGCCTGGCAGCGGAATCATCTCGACGCGAGAGCTACTCCCCCCTCCGAGAGATCAACCTGCCCTGTCAGCTAGTGGGAGTCTGGCAGCAGAATCATCTCGAGGCGAGACAAACTCCCCCATCTGAGAGATCAACCTGCCCTGCTAGCTAGTGGGAGCCTGACAGCGGAATCATCTCGAGGCGAGACCTACTCCCTCCTCTGAGAGATCAACTTGCCCTGCCAGCTAGTGGGAGCCTGGCAGCGGAATCATCTCGAGGCGAGACCTACTCCCCCCTGCAAGAGATTAATCTGCCCTGCCAGCTAGTGGGAGCCTGGCAGCGGAATCATCTCGAGGCGAGACCTTCTCCCCCCTCGGAGAGATCAACCTGACATGTCAGCTAGTGGGAGCCTGGCAGTGGAATCATCTCGATGCGAGACCTACTCCCCCCTCCGAGAGATCAATCTGCCCTGCCAGCTAGTGGGAGCCTGACAGCGGAATCATCTCGGGGCGAGACCTACTCCCCCCTCCGAGAGATCAACCTGTCCTGCCAGCTAGTGGGATCCTGCAGCGGAATCATCTCGGGGCGAGACCTACTCCCTCCTCCGAGAGATCAACATGCTCTGCTAGCTAGTGGGAGTCTGACAAAAGAATCATCTCGAGGCGAGACTTACTCCCCCCTCCGAGAGATCAACCTACTCTGCCAGCTAGTGGGAGTCTGGCAGCGGAATCATCTCGAGGCGAGACCTTTCATGGATCACAAATATTTTTCGGTGGTCCCTGTCTTCAATCATAGCTGATACAATGCAAGCAAAATTCATTACAAAGAGATAATTCACTTCTTTCATACCTCCCTCTTCCCCCGTGAATCATCGGATCCCTCCCCGGGTGCCCACATCAACGCTGTCCTCATATCTCTCCCATGCCGCCTCGGGTTGGACTTCAATCTACACCGGCTCTTGCGCTTGTTGAGGCCGATAAGGCTGTGGTGTCGGAGCTCTTGTCCTTCTCAACTCCAGGAATTTTGGGCAAGTAGCTGTCATACGGCCTTCCTCCTAGTGGAACTCACAGTAGGGTAACTCTACTCTGACTCTTCTCCTCCCCGGGTGGTCCCTCCTCTCCCTTCGACCAATCTACATCGTTTGTTATGGTGGGGGTAGGAGTTGTCTAGGGGCTTGCATTTGGAAGTTGAACCTCCATTAGCCTCCCTGAAAATCCCCCCACCTTGGATGAGACCTCTTCCTGGACCCTGAACGGATCCTCCCTGTTACCTCCGACATGGCTCCGGACCTTCTTGAGGTCCCTGGAGCCCCTGAGCTCTCTGCTCCTCTCTCCTTCTCCCCTCCTGATGCCTCGAGCCACCTTGCTCCTTCGACTTTACCTCTATCAATCTTGTCAACTTCTTGACAAACGTCGGGTTGGCCGCCTCAGTTGTTATCTCCTCTATCGCCCTTTCCATCAACTCCTCGAAGGAAAGGGGGGCCTTTCGGGTCAGGCTCATCTTGAAGAACCCCTCGCGTAACCCCACCATGAACGCCATCTGGAGGGCATACCCAGACATCTCTTGGACCTCCAGGATCTCTTCTTGGAACCTATAAGTGTAATGGGCCAGCGACTCCTCGGCCCCCTGCCTTATAAGGAAGATGGACTCGGGACTCTTCTTCCCCTTCTTAGAGGTGGAGAAGTGAAGCTAGAAGCTCCGGCTTAAGTCCTTGAACCCATAAATCGATCTCAGTGGGAGTTGGTGGAACCAGTCCCTTGCCTTGTCCTTCAACATGATCGCGAAGAGGCGACACTTGAAGGCATCCGTCATCGGCCTGATGGAGACGACATCTTCAAACCACTACAGCTACTGAACGGGGTCATCTTTCTCGGTATAGTAAGTCATGTCAGGCTCTCTGAATCCCTCAAGAATGGGAGCTGAGATGATCAGCTCGCTGAAGGGTGACCCACTGAGGGGTGGTCTCGCCGCCTCTACTCGTGCGACCTGCTCGCCTGGTAGGCTGGCACTCGCCGGGCTGGAGAACAACTCTCAGTCGGTGAGGTCTCGCTCGGTCTCATCTCCCATCCTCTCCTTCCTGGGCCATCTTCCTGGTACGCTTCCTTCTCCCGCTGCTGGGGTCACCTCGCCTAGACCCCTGGGAGTCGACTCATCGAGAGGGGGGGAGCTAGCTCCTAGGGGGTTTGAGTGGAGCTGCCACCCCGAGGAGCGATACTTCGCAGCATCTCCATGATGCCTTGGATGGATGTCATGAACTCTTCTCTTCCCACAAAGGGTCCTAGGTTGGTGTGCGAACAGAAAAAAGTAAACCGGAAATTTGGAGCAGCAAAACTTTTATTATCTAAAAAGGTGTCAATTACAATGGTATAACCTCCCTTTTATATAATGAAGGAGATGAGAGAGATTACAATTAAGCAATGTGGGACTAAAAATTAACAAGTATATGCGGCTTTACAAATAGACAAACCGGATAGGTCGTACGGTTAGACAAGCCGGCTAACTGCCCGACAACCAATAGTAGGAGAGAACAA
Organism: Platanthera guangdongensis; assembly: GCA_039583875.1. Lineage (NCBI taxonomy): Eukaryota > Viridiplantae > Streptophyta > Magnoliopsida > Asparagales > Orchidaceae > Platanthera > Platanthera guangdongensis. The sequence goes on from CM077152.1 coordinate 4,987,015, forward strand.
GCGCCACAGGGAGCAAGCCGGCATAGGAGACCGCTAGACCTCCCGGTCTCCAAGTCGTCTGAGACAAACCGCCAGACCGCTGGGATACCACACAACAACAACCCGACAGACAAGCCGGTAGGATAAACCGCCAGACCGCCCGGCCTCCGAACAGCAACAGACCGTCAGGCCTCCATACTGCAACACTCCCCCTCAATCTGGAGCATAGATATCAATTATGCTAAGCTTGTCACAAATGTGGAAAAAGGAAGTGGATACTGGCTTGGTGAAGATGTCTGCCAACTCTTTGTCGGAAGTGACGAACGAAGTACAAATCTATTTCTTCAAAATCTCTTCCTGAATAAAATGATAATCGACTTCTATGTGTTTTGTTCTCTCATGAAAGATCGGATTTTTGGAGATGTATATCGTGGCCTTATTGTCACAGAACATAGGAAGAATATAGTTGTAGACCTATCCTAAGTCAAGCATGAGAGCACGTAATCATTTCAACTCACATGTGATCGACGTCATACTGCGATATTTCACTTGTGCACTAGACCTGGAGAACACATATTGTTTCTTGCTCTTCCAACTCACAAGATTTCCTCTAACAAACGTGCAAAAACCTGATGTTGACTTGCGGTCACCTTTGTCATCAGCATAGCTCGAATCTGAGTACACTTCAACCCTTAAGTGATCATTCTTCTGAAAAAAAGAGTCCTTTTCCTGGTGTTATTTTAATATACTCCAATATCCTCAGAGCAGATTGTAGATGACACTTTCTAGGAGCTTGCATGAACTGGCTCACCTTGCCCACAACATAAGAGATGTCGGGGCGGGTGACCGTGAGATAAATGAGTTTTCCAACCAGACGTCGGTACCTCGTAAGATCGGATAGAAGGGGCGAGTCATTTGTCCAAGTTTTGTCTTCTTCAGCAGTCATGGGACATCGGGCAGGTTTAGCACTAGTCAATCATGCCTCCTTTAGAAGATCAAGAACATACTTCCGTTGGGAAAGGACCATGGAGTTGGGCTTTCTAGAGATTTCAATTCCCAGAAAGTATTTCGGGGAGCCCATATCCTTTGTGATCATGTGTTGACGGAGGTTTTTCTTTGTCAAAGTTACCCCATCCTGGTCATCGTCAGTAAGAAGAATGTCATCAACATATACCTCAAGGACTACCAGACCAGAGGCGGTTTTCCGAACGAACAAGGAGTAATCAGCTGAACTTCTTGCAAAATCAATGGTCACAACAATGCCGCTAAACTTGTCAAACCAGGCATGAGGGCTATGCTTTAGGCCATAAATAGCCTTCTTTAGCCGGCATACTCGTGTCTCCCACTGAGCAACATACCCAGGAGATTGCTCCATGTAAATATCTTCCTGCAGATCACCATAGAGAAAAGCATTCTTAACATCCAGCTGCAAAATAGGTCAATCCCTGTTGACAGCGACAGAGAGAATGACCCGGATAGTGCTTAGACGAGCAACTTGAGAGAAAGTGTCAAAATAGTCAACCTCATATGTCTGAGTAAAGCCTTTGGCAACCAGGCGAGCCTTGTAACGATCCACACTACCGTCAGGGCGGAACTTTACCACATAGACCCAACGACAGCCAACGACATCCGTGCCGAAGGGAGGAGGACAGAGGGTTCATGTATCCCGTTCAGTGAGAGTAGAAATCTCCTCATCCATGACAGCTTTCCAATGAGGAATGGTAAGGGTATCCTGGTAGGAACGGGGGGTGGCAGTGGCCGATATAGCCAGTGCAAAAGCTCTGTAAGAAGGGGTAAGTTGATCACAGGAAACAACAGCAGCAAGCGGGTGTTGGGTACATGCCCGAACACCTTTACGAAGAGCAATGGGGAGATCCAGGTCAACGGGTTCCTCAGTATCCAGAGCATCTGTGGTGGAGAGGGCTGACCCGAGAGTAGAGAGACGGCAGTGGAGAGGAGGGAGATATCGCGGGAGGTGGACATGGAGGAGGAGAACGTCACAGGCCAAAGGATCAAGAAGCTAGGAACAAACCCTCGGCTATACTGTGGAGGTCCCCCTTCACAGCCGGAAGACCTTTGAGGTCTCCCCCTCCCTAGCCAATGCTTGAGCTAGGTGCCTTGGAGGAAGAAAGCAAAGAGATTTAAGTGGCTAAGGAGCAATGCCCTCCAAGGCGCCCTCAAGGGTCTATTCATAGTTTTCTCAAGCCTAGGGGCCAAAAGGCCAGCAATACCCCTACGACAAATATGTCTTGGGCCAATAGAAAACATCTACACCGGAGGGTAAATGGGTAATTCCACCCCTGGGGGGTATAATGGTAAAAGCATGACCAGAAGGTGTCCCGGGTGTTGAAACCGATTCCTCGATTTCCCGTGGAGCTCGACCCTTGGGGAAAGGGGTGATCTCGCACCTACTTCGCCCCTGCAAGCAAAACAACAGAGAAGACGAGGTAAGACCGACCCAAGGGCTCGGCGGGGGAGGTCCCACCACAAACCCGGAAGATCTCAGAGCGCTTCCCCTCCTTAGCCAGAAGCCGAGCTCAGGTACCCTCAGAAAGCACTTGAAGGTTGGGGCAGGAGAGCACAGGGAAAAACCTGCTTTCTGGGGTACCCCTTGGGTCTTATTTATAGTTTTCAAAATCTGGACTGCCAATAACCAAAAGAACTGACCCGGAGTTACCAGAAAACCCTTGGTTGGGTCTGCCAACAGTCAAACTCCGCTGTTTTGAATGGCTATGAGCAGGACAGCGGGGCAAAACAGTAAAAAGTACCTAATACATCCAAGCGAGCTGGGGAGCTTTGATCACCTCGGCAGGCCTTACTCGCCCACTGTTGCCGAGTTCCACTGTGAGGACGCGAGTTGAGACTCGCTCGGCGAACGCCGAGCTCGGGGTCGCCGAACGTCGATCTCTGGTCGACGGACGCCGAGCTCGTGCTCGGTCCCCCCACTGCCGAGCTCGCCTATTGTTCTCAGCCCGATCTGCCTAAACCCTGGTGACCTTGCTCGCCGGACACGGGGTTGTACACTGGGATGAACGGAGGCTAAGCCATCCCCATACCCCTCCGGACACCAGAGGCAAACGGGTAAACCCTGCGGATGAACAAAAAGTTGGGGGCGAGAGCCAGGCCGCCGGCCGGTCTCGCCCGCCAGGCAGGCCGCTTTGGCGAGAGCCAGGCCGCCGACCGGTCTCGCCCGCCAGACTGGTCGCCTGGCCAAGAGCCAGGCCGCCGGCCGGTGTCGCCCGCCAGGCAGGCCGCCTGGGCGATAGCCAGGCCGCCAGCCGGTCTCGCCTGGCAGGCAGGCCGCCTGGGCGAGAGCCGGGCCGCCGACCGGTCTCACCCGCCCGACAGGCCGCATGGGAGAGATCCAGGCCATCAGCCGTTCTCGCCCGCCAGGCAGGCCGCCTGGGCAAGAGCCAGGCCGCCGCCCGGTCTCGCCCGCCAGGCAGGCTACAATTTTCATTAAGATACTAAGTTCTGGAAATGCCTCTAAGAGGCCTAAAATTTACATGCAAGGCGGTTGTAATAATGTGACAGAGATTTCACTATTCATCAAATAAAATTTAATCATTTAAATACATGCACGAATCTTAAAGCCGGAAACCGACGGGATCGGTTCATCGTCCCCAGTGGTTTGACGACCACGATTGCATCTTCCTGGGCGATGTTGGCTGGCGTTTTCCGGTCAGCTGAGCCACCACCACCGCCGACGGATATCGCCACCACCTTCGTTAAGGTGGGGGCTAGCGTTTCCAGGTGGTGGGGCCGCCGGAGTTGGCTCCTCCGGCGAACCCGAGCAAGAAGAAAAAGGCTCGGTTTTCTCCATTTTCTCTCATGGCATCGGGCTCGATTGAGCCTGATATCTCCCTAGATTGATCTAGAAACCTAGTACGGGAAGAGGCGAGGCGAAACACACCTGAATCGGGGCTTGGCTGCGGGTCAGGCGGCGGTTTGCCGTGGTGGTGGTGCGCCGGCGAGCTCCACCCCGAAAACTCAATTCTCCACCATTCTCCATGATCCAGCACTCGATTTCCACTCTCTTCTATCTCCTGAAGCTTCTGGTGAGGTCTAATTGGAGTGAATTTGGCTGTACATGGAGGTACACCTTAATTGAGCTCGGTTTGAGCTTTGTTTGCTCCGCCCAGCTGACAAGTGGCTCACAGCCCTGGTTTTCTGCTGGAAATGAAGAGGGGAGGTCGGCCACCTGGTTTTGGGCAGCTAAAACCAACTGATGGGGTGGCCATGTGACCACCATTTCCTCTCTTTCCATTTTCTTTCTCCTCCTACCCTTAAAATCCCAATTTTACCCCCTTGCATGTATTCTATCTCCTGATTTAGAGGGGTAGGACTGGTCTTGTTCACTTGGGCTGGCTATGGGCCAATTTTGGTGGGCTTGGTCCAAGGGAAAATGGCTTGGTCTTCATTTCACTCCTTTAGGTCAATTTGTTGACTTGTTGACTTGGGGAGTTGACTTGGTCAACCATGGTGGGTGGGCTGACCCTACTTGGTGGAAATGGGTCTAGTGACACCACCCAACTTGGGTTGGGTCAAGGGGGTGCCCAACTTAGGCTAATTAGGCATATGAGTGTGGGTTTGACCAAATTAAGCCCAAGGTTGACTTTGGTCAATTGGGGTCAAAGTGTTGACCCAGTGACATGCCCTAGGGTCCACTTAGATTGTTTTTAGGGTTAGGGCAATGTGGTGAGGTCATGGTGTGGCTAGGGTCCCCACTTAGGCTAGTTTGACCTAGTTTGACTATGGTCCTATAGTGGGCCCCACATGGCTACCACCCACTACCTAGGGCCAAACATAGTTGGTCTTCCTTAAATCTCACCCATGTCTAACCCAATCTAAGTTGAGGGGTCCAGAAGTAACATGGGATGTTACAGGCCGCCTGGGCGAGAGCCAGGCCGCCGGCCGGTCTCGCTGCCCCTACCTCGCACTTAGCAAGCTGGGGCGGGTGTCGGCCAACTTGCAGCACCCGCCCCCCTAAAAAAAGAAGGGGGATGCAAATTTTTCCTCCCCCGATTAGTATATTACAAGGGCTAGGCCTAAATTGGTCACCAAGAGTGCAAAACCACTTCAAAAGCTTAAAAATACAAAGTTGGTCTTGCGCCTGCCGAGGGGACCCTACTCTGCGAATACGGGGTTGTACATGCTCTCTGTATAGCGAAGTGTTATACTTGTGGACTAGTGAAGGCTGAGTGTTAGAAAATTGATGGTTTCCTGAAGTCATTACCAATTTGATCCAGAATGAAAGTTTGATGATATATCGATGAATTTCGTGTATGGTTTGTCGAGATCGCAACACAGGAACGATGTCGTATGAGTGATCGTTGACCGATTGACAAAGGTATCACACTTCATTCCGAACAGAAGGAATGATTTAATGGAAAATTAGCAAAGCTCTGTGGTGACAACATAGTACGATTGTATGATGGGCCCCATAACATCATTAGTAACAGAGACGGGCGATTTATATCGAATGATTGGAGGCTAATCCACTAATTTTTGGGTACCAAGCTAAAGTTCAGCACGACATTTCATCCTCAAACGGATGGTCAAAGCAAGAGGGTAAACATGACAATAGATGATATGCTCGTAATGTGCGCCTTAGATTTCAGCAAGAGGTGGGAAGACCATCTCTATGCGATTGGGTTTGTCTACAATAATAGCAACCAAACAAGTATACAAATGACGCCTTTTAAGACTCTATACGGTAGTAAGTGATGTACTCCACTAGCTTGGGCAGAAATGTGTGAAGCAAAGTTGTTTAAGAGAAAAAAAAACATCGATGAGGCAAACTCGACGATACATTTGATCCGGGAGCGATTGTTGATTGCTCGAGATAGGCAAGCTAAGTATTACAACACTAAGCAACGTGATGTTAAATTCATTGTTAGTGACTGGGTATATAAAAAAATCAAGTCTTTTAAGGGAGTATCTAGGATTCTACGCTTGAAAAAGCTAAGTACGTGATACCTTACACCGTTTGAATTTGTGGAATGTGTTAATGAGGCTGTCTATTGACTTGCTCTTTCATCGGAGTTGAGCGGGTTCCAAGATGTGATCCACATATTAGTGTCGAGGAAGACTGTTCAAGAACCTGCTAAAGCGGTTGATGTGGATCAGGTGCTGGTCGATGGTGGGTTAAAGACGAAAGTCAAGCCCATTCATATCGAAGACGCAAAGGGGAAACGATTGCGGAACAAAGCGACCAAGATGATTAAAGATCGCCGGGACAATTGCTGTCACAAGGAACTTTCGTGGGAGCGCGAGCAAACCATGAGAGAGGAGTTTTCCGAATTGTTCTTTTGAATTACATTTTATATATTTCTATTTGTGTGTTGTTTTTCTAAATTAAACAATTTCAGAATGAAATTTCTTAAAGGGGGAGGGAAGATTTGTAACACCCCGGGTTTCCTACAATTGAAAAACAACAAATGTGTTTCTGGAGCTAACGCTGAGCGATAGCGATATCGCCTGATGATACTGTTCAGCGCGGTGCAATTGACAAGTCGATGCAGTATTCGATCCACGGAAGCCATTTGACCCAATCTTTGGGGAGAGAATTTTAGGTACGCTAACACATACAAGGATCGTGTGAGATTGTATTTTCAATTTAGATTACAATTACAATGACAATTACGATTGTAATTGAGCTGTATTTTTAGTTAAAATTGTGGTCGTATCCGAGTTCAAAAAAATCACTTTTTAACAAGTATATTTTCACCAAAAACATACATATGATTATTTAAAATGAGCATAAAAATACAAGAATCAATATTGCAAAACTTATTTTGCTAAAAAAATAAAAATTCTATCATAAATTTAGTTTTTCCCTACCATCCTTACATGCGGGCAGCGTACCTGATTATTTTTTTATCTTTGGGGTGATCCCCCATTAAACAACAGTGGTACATTTCCACAGTGCGGTTGACCACCTCCGTTTGGCCGTTCGATTTTGGGGTGATATGCCGATGAAAAAGCCAATTTTGTTTCGATAAAGGTGAAGAGCTCTTTCCAAAAATGGTTGGTTAACACCTTGCCACGATCAGACGTGATGCTCTCCGGCAAGCCATGCAGTCGGAAGATGTCAGTGAAGAAGAGTTGAGCCACATGCTTGGCGATGATAGGACGATATAGTGGGAAAGAAATACACTCCCTTGGAGAATTGGTCCACTACCACCATTAACACGGATTTCTCATTGCCGCGCGGAAGACCCTCCACGAAGTCCATTTAGACATCGACACAAATTTTTCTTGGCATAAGTAAGGTTGGAGGAGCCCGGCGGGTAGAAGACATGCAGATTTTTATTGTTGGCATGTAACACATTAAGCGATGAAGTCGAGGACGTGGCAACGTAGCCCTTTCCAATAGAATTTGACGTGGATGTGGTGAAGCATTTTGTAGACCCCCTCATGGGCACGATTATGGGCATCTCCCATAATGGAGGAGATGTGGGGTGAGTCCGGCGATAGGTAGATCCGTCCACGATAAAGAATGAGCCCATGATGTGCAGTCCAAGCGCTCAATGGGCGTCGCCGAGAGCCTCCGCGGCCGGCCACCACCGCAACCACCGAGCTTTCTTGGACGGCCACCGACCGACACCATGGGGTCAAACGACTATGCGCACCTAACCGTGAGGCACCGTGGGCGCCGCCCGTCGGGCCACCGCGGCCTCGCCAGCAACCGGCCCTTGCCAACCGACGCCTTTTTGGGTATGGGTGGTCGACCACCCGATCGACCATCCTCCGGCCAGCGCTGGCTGGCCAAACCTTCGTCCCCTGTCGGCCCCTTCGTCTTCACCTACCGGTTCTCCTCTGATTGGTCCCTTGGCTGCCATATGTCTCCACTGTTCAATCGCCACCACTTGATCACCATCGTCTAATCATCAAGTAACCACCTCGCATAACCACCAATTATAAGGAGGGCACACATAATCAAATTTAATAATTAGTGTGCGTATAATAAATCTCATAGAAATACATACAATAACTGGTGTGCGCATTACACATAAAATGATTGTGGTGTGCGGATAATAGCATATCACTATAACTACCCTCAAAATCTATAAATAGGACCTTAGGTCTCTCTTTCCATTACATCCTCTTCTCCTCCCTCTTTTCTTCTTACGCACAAGAGAATTTCTCAAGGAATTCCTTGAAGATCTCTCTGCGTCTTTGAAGAACCTTTTGAATGTCTTCGAGGGTCTTCGAGCACCCCTGCACGCTTTCTACCATGTGCATGTTCTGTCGGGTTTTCTATACGAGTGGTGGAGCAACACATCATATGTGCGCAGCGGAATAATGTTCAAGAAAACCCCAAACAGTAACTGGATCTTGCGGTGAAACATTGGTCAATAAGTAAAACCACAACAATATATAGCAATATACCTAAGATGGGTTGAGATAATATTCAACCAAATGCTCCAAAAAGCTCGTCTGAGTCCACACAAAAATAGATTTGTGGCTCTACAAGTGTCCACACAAACGTGGGAGAACACCGGGACCTTGTTGAACAATATCTGAGATGGAGAATGGATAACTATCTACCTCTCAACAAACTACCGGGTTTGCTCCAAGAGAGGCGGCGATGGGAGTCGGGATCAAGTCTCGCGGAGGCGACGAATTCCTAATCTCAGGAAAACTCTTTTATGTTTGATCTAAAAAGGGAATCACTCAAAAAAAACCCCATGGTTTCATATATTTATACCCAAGAGTATAAAATAGACCCATGTCGTCGCTATCAGCAGACCTGAGACTGAGTAATCTTGACGGTATAACTGAGACGATCTCAGCTGTCTCGACGGTATAGCTGAGACGATCTCAACTGTCTCAACCGTATCGCTGAGACAATCTTAGAAGTTTTCGCAGTATAGCTAAGACAATCTTAGCTGTCTCGACGGTATTGCTGAGATGATCTCAGCTATCCCGACGGTATCGTTGAGACGACCACAGAACAGTGCCAACAAGTAATTCCAGTGAGTCAAAGGATCGGTCCTTCTCTCATATCCAATATGAGTAAGACCCACACAATCTAATTCTCTAATTTCTACAAACGCACTTATGTGCGACTCTATGAACTCATATCGCATTGGCAGTGGCACTAACTGCTTGATTGCTTTGTGATCATCTTGTAAACATCAACACATTCCACCTTGTACACACTTTCTTACGCATCAAGCACTCTTCGCGCACGTTGCGCCATCCACTAAGTAGCAAGCCCTTCAATCAACAACAAGTCCACCGCTCCGGACTCCCCCGGGCACAATAAGAGACAAGCCACAAATACCAAGATGCGCAAAACACACCTCCCAAATCTCCGAATAACAACCAAAAACTCCAGAGCACATCACTCCCCTTCGTGCAAGAAGAAATACATAGCTTCGCGAGCGGTGACCTGCCAACCTCAGAGCCCTTCTCTCTCCCCTAATAATTGTAACGAGAGGTGATCTGTCGCTCTCGAGTTCTCTACAAGGGCCTATAACAACACAGAGGATAGTGGAAGTTTGGTCGGTACCGTCCCAAACATGTGATTTTCACTCCTTTCTGGGGTTTTCACAGTAAAAAAATCGTCTTGCCGGTCGTCTCGGGCGCTCATTTCATTTCGCCTATTTGCGCGCTCGACAGCGCCCCGAGTTAAGACGATTCAATTTAAACTGGTCTACCAGGAGCTTCAAGTTGACCACAACAATAAAAATATTGATAAAAATTACAAAATCTCTTACGGTCAGTTTGTTTACACGGAATTGAGGTACTGAAATTGTAATTGAAGGTTTAATTCCAATTCCGTCGTTTGTTTGCTCGTTTGACGTTGGAATTTGAATTTTAATGAATTCCACAGAATTCATTTTGAACCAAAGATAATTCTTTCTGATCTATATAAGAATTGGACAATACCGACAAGAACAAAATTTTAAACTAATTAAACTAAGCGCGCGATTTTTGCCCGGGAGCGCATGTTGTCGTACAGACACATGTTTTTCGCTCCTAAGCGTGTTTTTCGGGGAAGCTCACATTTTTCGTCAGGGCTGCGTATTTCGCCCGGGGGGGGGGGGGGGGGGCGTTTTTTTCACACGGGCCCGAAATTTTTGCCCGGGCGCAATTTTTTTCACCCGGGCTGAATTTTTAAGCCTGCGCGCGGTTTTTTTCGCCCAGACATAATTTTTACCCGGGTGCGATTTTTTCGCTCGACTGCGGTTTTTTTGCCTAAGCGCGCATTTTTCGTCGGGGCTAGGTATTTCACAATGACGCATGTTTTTTCGTCCGGACGCGATTTTTTTGCCCGGATGCAAATTTTTTCACCCGACCGTGCTATTTTTGCCCGTGCACGATTTTTTCGCGCGAGCGTGATTCTTTGGCCCGAACGCGATTTTTTTGCCCTGTCGAAAAAAACGAGCCAGGGTGAAAAATCCCGCCCGGGCAAAAAGTCGCGCCCGGGAAAAAAATGCGCGGTTGGGTTTTTTTCACACTGGCGCGAAATTTTTGCCCGGGCGCAATTTTTTTCACCCGGCCGGAATTTTTAAGCCCCCGCGCGATTTTTTTCGCCAAGGCAATTTTTACCCGGGTGCGATTTTTTTCGCTCGACTGCGGTTTTTTTGCCTAAGCGCGCATTTTTCGTCGGGGCTAGGTATTTCGCAATGACGCATGTTTTTTCGTCCGGACGCGATTTTTTTGCCCGGACGCTAATTTTTTCACCCGGCCGTGCTATTTTTGCCCGTGCACCATTTTTTCGCCCGAGCGTGATTCTTTGGCCCGAACGCGATTTTTTCGCCTGGGCGCGATTTTTTCGCCCTGACGCGTTTTTTTGCCCGGGCGTAATTTTTTCGCTCGATCGCGCCTTTTTCGTCCGGGCGCAATTTTTTTGCACGAGCGCGAATTTATCACCCAACCGCGCTTTTTTTGCCCGGGCGCGACTTTTTTGCCCGGGCGAGATTTTTCACCCGGGCTCGTTTTTTTCAACAGGAGTGAATTTTTCGGCCAAACTCAATTTTTTCGTCCGAGCGCGATTTTTCTCCAGGACACGATTTTTTCGTCTGCACGCGAATTTTTCGCCGGTCCGCAAAATTTTTTACCCGACCGCATTTTTTTATTCGCCTGCCGCCCATGCACGATTTTTCCCCCCGAGCGCAATTTTTCTCTCGGGCGTGTTTTTTTGCCCGAGCGAGATTTTTTTCCCCGGGTGCGATTTTTTTCCCGGACGAAAAAATCACGCTCGGGCGAAAAAAAACTGGCCCGGGCGACAGCACATGCGAAAAAAAGGGCAACCGAACGAAAAAAGGGAACCGGACGAAAAAAGGCAACCAGGCGAAAAAATCACAACCATATGAAAATATCGCTCCAGTGAGAAAAATTGCGCAAGTGGGAAAAAATCACAGTCGGGCAAAAAAAATCACGCTCGAGCGAATAAATTCGCGCCCGGACAAAAATATCGCCCCCGTGCGAAAAAATTGCGGATATAACGTATATTTGTTTATAGTAGTTTTTCATAATATGTTTCAATTCAAATATTGAATTTTATTCAACAAACGAACAAAATAATTTATCAATTACATAATATTCAACAATATTCTTCATTATTCGAGCACTGAAATTGAAATTTGTCATAAATATTTAATTTCACAATATTCATCAATATTCAATTCCAATATCAAATTCCAATTACGTTCAAACGAACAGAGCCTTACGCATACATCAAAAAAGCAAGTTTCACTTGTTCCAAAGAATTCATATTAATCTTCTCCTTGCCCCAATATTTGTTTATACAAATGAATCTAATTTATTAAATTTATATAAAATATATATTATTTACAAATAAATGATTACAAACAAAAAATAATCAAAGAATTCCATTTATTCAAACTAAAGAAATAGTAATTTTGGTTTGCATGAGCTTAACATGAATGAATGCTTGATTAGACCTCTACATATGGAATAAAAGACGATTGTGTGGTGCATTGAGAAGATATCGCGCTATATTGTGCCGAATATGATGTTGTTTCTTTCAGAGATGACAAAGAAGCTGCGAATAGGGAAAAGGTGGAGCCGATGAAGCCAAAATTTGTTTCAGCCACCTCAACTCATCAAATGAAATGACAACATCAATTTATTATGGGAATTGTTATTTATACTGCACAATTGGATATTCACACCCAGAATAATACAAATTTTAGCATTATTTTTTTCTAAAACCTACATGATATTTGTACCCAACACACACTTCGTTTTCTCTCAAGTCCTAAACTCCCTCAATCGATCCTTCGTCTCGCCGCTCGCAGTCTCTCCAGTGATCCGATAATATCTCGCCGCCCATCTCCTCGTCACCGCTTCTTTTCTCCTTCGACGCCCGACGCCCTCTATATTTTGCCACAACTCTCCGACCATTCCTGACTTCCAATGAACATGTGAAAATAGTTTTCTTAATATAAGAGAAATGCATACATAAGAGAAATACAAAGCACCCGCATTTGACATGAAAGAGTGCATTGATTATTGTCACAAAAACAAGCAATGACGGTTTGCGGCAGCGACGATGACGGTTGACACGGCGGCGGCGATGACGGTTTCAGTGCGGCAGCGGCGATGACGGTTTGCGGGGACGACGATGACGGTTGGCGAGGCGGCAACGATAATGGTGGTAATTGACGCGGCGGAGGTGATGACGGTTGACTGGGTGGCGGTGATGGCGGTTGGCACGACGGTTGGCGCGGCGGCAGCAGCAGCGGTTTTAGTGCTGCGTCGGCGGTGACGGTCTGCGAAGACAGTGAAGGCGGTTGCCGCGGTGGCAGCGATGATGGTTGTTGGCGCGGTGGCGGCGATGACGGTTTGCGGTGATGGTGGTTACGTCGGGGGGGGGGGGGATATCCACACCCCATGCATGAGGTTCGGCTAACGTCTCTCAGGAGACCCCATTGCATTTCATAATATTATTATGTATAAGTACAAAATATCTATTATAGGTACAAAATATCTATTATGGGTGCAAATATTTATGAGTTACAAATATTCTCATGAATGTTTTATTATCTCCTGATAAGATATATTGACATGAACTCAAATCAAATTAGGGACAAATGGACCGTTGAATTATTAGTGGGTGATGTTTGCATGTGATGTTTGTTGGTAATACAAACAAGAGATCTTCAGTAATTTAGATTATATTTATCACAAAATATTATATCAAGCAAGTTATTTAACTATTATTTAAACTTCATAAATTATTATTACTGCATCATGTTTCACACAACAATGAAATAGTTTCGTAATTTTGTCGGTCACTCTGCAAAAACCTCCTTTCCTTCACTGCTTTTCCAAGCGCGATAGCTTCGCCAAACAGACCCAACTCGCTGTCCATAACGCGACTGTGAGCTCGTGAGAGCTTCTTCTTCAAGAGTAGTCATCTCTCTCTCTGTCTCTGTCCCTGTATAGTCTGTGCACAGGGGTTGAGGAATAGGGTTTTGGTGCCTATTGTTTGCGATGGGTGAGGAGAGCAGGCGTGGACGTTCGCCGGCGTGCGACTACTGCTCAGAGGCAACGGCGGTGATTTACTGCCGGGCGGACGCTGCTCGTCTCTGCATCAGTTGCGACCGGCAGGTCCACGCGGCAAACGCGCTGTCCAGGAAGCATGTCCGGTCCCAGATCTGCGACAACTGCGGCGCTGCTGCGTCCACCGTACGCTGCGCCGCCGAGAAACTCGCTCTTTGCCAGGACTGCGATTTGGACGCCCACGCCGCATCCGCCGAGGCAGGCGTCGGCCACACACGCGCGGCTATTGAGGGGTTCTCCGGCAGCCCCACCGCCGTCGAGCTTGCCACTCTATGGTGTCTCCAGCTGGACTCCAAGGACTCCGGGGACGAGCTCTTATACTCTGATTTGCCAACATTCGATTCCGTCTTCGCCGAGCTCTATGTTCCCTGCTTACCCGGGGATGTGGTATGCGGGAAGAGGAAGCAGACTTTGGTGCAGCAGCTGGAGGAGATGGCCAAGCGAGATTCTTCGTCGGTGACATCAATCGACATGAGTCCGGGGACACCGCAAAGGAGTGCGACTGATTGTGTCGGCCGGAAGGAGGATTGCCGTGGCCTGCAGCAGTTGCCCTTCACATCTTTGCTGACGATGGAACCCTCAGATTGCGTGGATCCGAAGGAAAACGATCGAGCTATGGAGGGGAGAGATCTCATCTGGGGTTGTGGATCAAACGACCATGCTTCTCAGGTTTTTGTGTTGTTTTCATCTTTGATTTTTACTATTTTGTACGGTGAAGTGGGGATTTTGATATGGAAGCAATGCTTAAATCTTAGTTCAATTATGTGTAGTTGGTGAAGAAGTGGAAACTGGTCCAAATTCTTATACAGCACTATAATTCTTAAGGACAAAGAGAACACGGCAAGGAATGCGGGTGCAAAGATTGGTTTTTTGCTTCTTTTTGCCAGTTTCTGGACATTGTATTCTATTGCTCCCCATGAGAGGTAGAGAGGAACCCCCAACTAATGTTGCACTTAACTTTACGAGTGATAGTGCATGCCCCCACCCCCGACCAACGATAGTACCCCGTCTGCGACAGTTCTCTGTCGCGACGAGACAACACTACCACCACTCACTGTTCTCCCAAGTCCTGAGCGCACAATTGCAGTCTCATGGGCATCATGAGAAGGGAGATATTTTTATTTAATGAAACGAGTGACAGTGCAAGAGGGCCCCCCGTGCCTTGCGCAATATTCGGCGGGTGACAACATTCGGTGGGCAGCAAGCTTTGATGGGCAGCAAACTTTTGCGGGCGGCAAACTTCGGCGGGGGTGCAACATTAAGCAATGGTAGAGACATTTTATATAATAATTAATTATCAGCCCGTGTATGTTTTGTTATTAAAAAATGTTCCTCTAAAGAAGATGTGTATAGGAACACATATATATTAGATTATAATTCATGTCTTGAACTTCCAAACTAGAGATTATTTGAAACAATCTTTATTTTGTAGTCTTGCAAACATTTCCCTTAGCAGTTAAGAAATCATCCAGAAAACCCTAAAAATGAATCTTCCATTGGTGCTGATATAAAGCTTCTGATACTTGCACCACCCTAAAATCAATTAGCAACCTAAGTAAATTAGGAATATAGATGTAGGGTCCATAACCTTTATTAAGCAACTTGAATATCCGGATGCAACAATATATCATGACACAATCTTCATGTGGTCATGACTATCATATTAGTAGTAGATGTAGACAAGCGAGTTGACTTATTGAATTTACGAAAAATCAAATTCGACTTATCTTTGACATGCAAGTCCTTAAGCATCTCCAGTATTATTATTTTCGGCCCGTTGTAGTTATAGACATGATGCATGTAGTGTCAGGATGTTGTGTTGTTAACACTGTACAACCCCATATTCGGCGAGTGGGGCCCTTAGAAGTGGAGTCAAGGCCAGCAACGACCATTCAGGTTAAGGCAAGCCGAGTGCGCAAGTGGCTGGGTCTTGCCGAGCTCGCGAGTGGCTGCGTCTTGCCCAGCTCGCGAGTGGCTAGGTCTCGCCCAGCTCGCGAGTGGCTAGGTCTCGCCCAGCTCGTGAGTGGCTAGGTCCCGCCTAGCTCGCGTGCGATATGGACCAAGAGCAAGTAAGGGGCAAGTGGGGTGTTTTGATTCGCACTCGCCCAAAGTCAAGGCAGGCGGCGAGTGCAGGCCTCATCTACCCCAGGCGAGTGGTAAACTCTCTCTCGGCAGTTTTCTCGTAGATGAATCCCAATTTGGCTTTCTAATAGCCTCTCCAAATTGCGGAGTTACGCTGTCGGCAGACCGTTTTGGGCTGCGTATAGTAAGACCAGAAGGCGGGATTTGCTATACACATACCAGACTTGGAAAAATATAAATAGATCTTTTGGGACACCTTTGGAGGGGATCCGATCCCTTTTTGGCTTCTTCCTCCTCTGGTTTTCTGGTTGGCTTTCAAGTGTCCTCCAAGATGCCCCAGTTCAGCATTGACTAGGGAGGAGAAGCGTTCTAAGATCTTCTGAGTGTGTGGTGAGACCTTCGCGCTATAGCTCGGGATCTGTTCATAGTCCTAAGTCTTTAGTCTTGTGCATTTCTTCAGGAGAAGTAGGTCCGAGGTTACCAGAAGCCAAGTTTCGGTTTCAACAAACACCATACTTTCCTTAATATATTTCTTTTATCTAGTCAGAAATTGTATGATCAAATACCATGTGTTCTTTGCCTGGATAATGAAGTTTGGGCATTAAAACGCTTAATTTGACAAAAAAATCAGTTGACACATTGCAGTAGTTTAGTAGATATTTATTCAAATGTCATGGCTTCACATATCTCTGCTAGTGTCACAATATCTACTTTTGTAAGAGACCGTTTTCTCGATTCATCAGATACGATTGCTTGCACCACTTGATGTGAACTTGCTTTTCGATGAAAGAACAAAATAAGAAAGCCAAACACAATGCACTACAATACTACATACAGTCCGCCCCTCGATGTGAATCTGCGATGGCTTGTTTTGTTAGTAAACTGTGGATGTAGAGGTTGTGATAGATGTTGTGATAAATAGTAAGAAAAAGATGTTAAGTGAGAACTAACCTTAGAGATAGTCGTGCCTCTTGGATGCGGCTTTTGTGAAGTTTGTTTGAATACCACATTTTTCATGCACACATCTTCTAGGCCGTTTATTAATCCATGTTTGCCTAGTATTATCATGATTTGTTCCGAAACACCTCCTGACAATGCCAAATATAATTGCCAGTGACCGAAGACGTGATTTGGAAGGTAGATGCCCATATGATGCGGAGCAGAGACAATGACCTGCAGTGGAGGATGAGTTTTGGACCCATTCGGGGCCTATTGACGACTTTCCATATATGACGTGCCGAATAGATGATCAGACTCCGCAGATGTGTCCGATTGGTGACTTTTTATATATGCCGTGCCCGGATCGATGATCAGATTCCACAGATGTGTCCGGATTCGCATTGCAAATCGATTTGATATATTAATTCATTATTTTGCGTTTTATTTTGATGTATTTGAGTGGCCCCACCTTCGGCCAATCATAGTCGTCGATGGTGGGAAGTCATAATTTTCCTTTTTTTAAAAATAGGTAGTTTGTGGGCTGATTAGAGTCATTGCCGATTTTGGAGAAAGTTTTCTCGGGATCCCGCAATCCCGCCACAGTGCCGATTCCGTGGAACCGTAGGTGATGACTCCTAGGTTGGTATCTCCCTCCTCAAGCCTTCCCCTAACCCTGGAGCACTTTTCTCCCCCTCCAAACCCTAATTCCACTGCCTCCCAACCCTCTAACCAGCCGTCCATTTCTGGTTTTGCATCCCTCCCTTCAGCCAATCCCATCCCCCGCCAATCAACCGACGGCCGCCCTCCAATCCAACTCTCTGCAGGCCGCCTCCACCCCCTCTCTTTTCCTCTCCCTTCCGCCTCCCTTACAAGGCCTGCACTTCCCGCCACCCTCCGTACTCCCCCCAACCACCAACCAAAGCCATCCCAGCAGCCGGTTTTTCCCTCCACATCCTCCACCCTCTTTTGGAACTATTCCCATTCAACCCCCATCCAAATCAGTCCATATCTGGACTATTTCAGCCCCGATCCGCATTTTCCCCTCACCCTCCCCTAATTACCTAGCCCAGACCAACTCTTAAACATCAGATCCATCCCTCCCTCACCCGGATCCACCCATATGTGGCAGGATTTATCTATTTCCGGCCCGATCCCGCCTTCCACCGCCGAGGACAGCCACCTCCGCTATTTTCACGCCGTCGGTTCCACCTCAGATCGCCGTCCACGTATTTCCGGCTCCAAAATCTTCAGTGCTTTGGGCAACCCACTATTTGATGAGTTTTCATTGTATTGGACTTATTATTTTCAACATATTTGTATTGGATTGGTCACTATATTTCCTTGGATTTATATTGTATTGTGGTGGTTTGTTTGAATAATTATTGTGATTTGAAGGGTTCATTCGTCGCATGCTCTTGCTTTGACCCTCCACGCGAATGAAAGCCCACTCTTGTTTTGCCCTAATGAAATATTTTGCCTTGCTGTGAATTATTTGCGTAGGATGTTATTATTTAATTGTGATTCAACTGTCGGATTTGCATAGCATTTAGGTTTGGGTTCTCGTTTACCCGCCACCTATAGATTTGTCCTTTGTCAATTGGTATCCGAGCCAGGTTCGTGCACTTTTTGAAACACAGTTGTAGAGTCTATAGGTTTTATCATCATGTCTATGTTTCATCAATATTCTTCTCCTCAATTTGGAGGTTTTGAGTACACTTATACCCACTCTCATAGAGTCTCGTCAGGGAGATCCTCATGCTACTGCGACGATTATTCTCGATCGCAGCACACCACTTTCAGAGATTGTGTTGAACCACTGACACAACCCCACTATACTAGAGACGATCATTGTAATGATTGTTGTTGTTCATATCCTTGCACGCGAGCGGATCGAGTTGTACCTTCGACACAACTCGATTACCTTAGGGATGATTATTATAAAGATTGTCATTTTGAGAGAGATCTCGAAAGTCAGTTTCGCACTATTGTCCCTTCTTTTGACGGCTTATTTAGTCCCAAGTCCTTCAGTTATTGACTCATGGATATGAATTATTATATCGATTATTTTGAGTTATTCGGTGAGCGTCACATCAAGCTTGCAAAATTTAGGCTTTTAGATCAGGCGAGAGCGTATTGGACTAGCATTGAGAGGATCCGTGAGCAATATCGTTTTCATCGCATCACGAGTTGGGTGAACATGAAGTGTATATTGTGTCAGAGGTATCTTCCTTCGTCATATCAGAGTCGCTTACTCGGGCAATTATTCTCCCTTCAGCAAGGATCCATGTCCGTCGCTGAGTACACAGACCGTTCTGATGAGTTAGCGGTGAGGAGTGATGTCCGAGAGAACCCAACCATGACCACTTCTCGATTTCGGTCTGAGCTTCGATCTGACACGCGTGCTGAGGTGGTTTGTCATAGCTCGGAGTCCCTCGACTAGACATATTAGTTCGCCATTCGTTATGAACAATCTTTGAGATCTGCAAGAGCTGGTTGACTGGATCCTCACCTTGACCTCCGCAGTACGAGTCCCTCCCATACTGAGGCCACTACGATGCCTACCATTGTCCTGTCAGCCACGACATAAGTGTTGATATGGATTGCTCTCACCCAGTGAGGTGCTTAGCTCAGTGAGTGACCTATCTTTTGTTTCTAACTCTCCTCTGATGTCCTCGACTGAGAGTGAGCCTGAGTGACCTATTGAGTCTGTAGTGTTGTGTTCCTCACCCATACCTCTTCTTTTGCCGTGCACCGAAATAGTTAGCACCACGACTACAGACCCATTTTTGAGTGTAGGTCTATGTCACTCTCCCATTGTCAATACCCTGAGTCACATTACGACCAATAGCCCAGAGCCTGATGTTGAGCTCGTAGTGGCTATGACACCCATTCACGGGGACACTACCCCTTGCGATGGTACTCATCTGGAGGACCTTGCCTTTAGTGGAGAGTTCTATGATGAGCCCCCTGTTGAGCCTCCTGATGACCCGCCACATCCCGATGAGGATGAGATTCAGGTGAGCCACTCGTGTATGAGTATTGATTTACTGACGCCACTTCCATTATCGTCCCTGACCTTGCCCCAGTGGTTGAATATTGAGTGGAGCATCAAGTATCTAGAACTTCCCCCGAGTAAGCGTGAATATACTCCGGATATTGTAGGGTCTATCTTGCGACCCATCACACTCTCGATGAGTTTTGAGACACACCATCTGCTGACCCACCAAACGAGTTCTTTACTTTTGGGGGCACTCACCACACTAAAGAGCCACATCTTCTAGTCGGTGTACGCGATTTTCACTCTAGCGGTCGTGACATTCGCGATGACTTTTCATACGTACCTCCTGGTGAGCCCCCTGATATGTTACGTTCCCTGAGAGACATTTGACTCTTTACGAGCTTGTATTTGAGTGTAGATGTTTCGTATGGTCACCTGAACACTCGGTACACACAAGATGAGTTTTTCTACACTCCACCGAGAGATCCTCCTGATATACCACCATATTTTAGAGACATCCCAATCATTTGTAGATTCTCCCCTACTAAGTGTACCGTGTTTGTCGTGTTTTATTCGCATCGTTTTCATTATCTGCATGAGTCTGTGGAGTCATTCGTCCATCATTTGCATTACCTGTGTGAATCTGTTGATTTATATATTCCTCATTTGCATGTGTTACATGAGTTGGTCCGACGAAAAATTAATATTGGTAATAAATTCTATAAATCGCATGTGGATGTTCTTTGGCAAAGGCTGATATTTCATGAAGGCGAGCATGTGATGGTGAGAATCCATGTTGTGAGACTCCATGTGAGGCCTGTTAAAAGTTTGAGCGTTAGACAAATGAATCCCTATATAATCATGAGACAGATCAAAACAAATACATATGATCTTGATATCCCGCAAGTTTGGACATCTATCTGATATTTAATGTTGGAGATCTGACGCCATACTACGAGCCTCGCGAGTATGTGAGCCTAAGCAGTGGGGGTCCCCAGCCGCCCACACCTCCACTCCCGTTGTCTTACCATCCTCATTGTCCACCCACGTCTGATAACCACCACTACTCACCCACTTCTGACACTCACCCACCCGGGGACTCGTCTTATTTACTTCTATCTATAGTGCCTCCGATCGCACCACGATCCACCCCTCGTGAGTTGAGCGTTGAGAGCTTCACGAAGACCAGACTACACTAATACATTCCTACTGCAGATGTCGATGACACCCAGGTACTTGCAACATAGCTTGATCGATTTACCCCTGGAATTCGACTTCAGTACAACCGTCTCCATTCATCGGAGATGACAAATTTTCAGTCAGGGGGCGAGGACATTTTTCCATCGACGACACTCAGACGATCTCTGGTGGATCTCTTCTTGTCTTCCTGGCATACTCGAGAGAATTCTGATCCCTATTCATCAGGAGAAATTATTTCAAGCCCGGGAGATTAGTTGGGAGCAGAGATGAAGACCTGCAGTGGAGGACGAGTTTTGCTCCCGTTCTAGGCTGATTGACGACTTTTCATATATGGCGTGCCCAGATTGATGATCGGACTCCGCAAATGTGTCCGGATTCGCGTTGCAAATCGATTTGATATATTACTTCATTATTTTGCGTTTTATTTTGATGTATTTGAGTGGCCCCACCTCCTGCCGATCATAGTCGTCGATGGTTGGATGCCCTAATTCTCCTTTTATTATAAATAGGTAGTTTGTGAGCTGATTAGAGTCATTGCAGATTTTGGAGAAAGCTTTCCCGGAATCCCGCAATCCCGCCACAGTGCCGACTCCGTGGAACCCTATGTGACAATTCCTAGGTTGGTATCTCCCTCTCCAAGCCTTCTCTAACCCCATACCACTTTTCCCCCCTCCAAATCCTAATTTCACCCCTCCGAGCCCTCTAATCAGCCGCCCATTGTTGGCTTTGCATCCCTCCCTTCAGCCGATCCCATCCCCAACCCATCGACCGCCAGCCGCCTCTCTAATCCAACTCCCTGCAGGTCGCCCCCATCCCCCCTCTCTTTTTCTCTTCCTGCCGCCTCCCCTACAGGGCCTGCACTTCCTGCCTCCCTCCATACTTCCCCAACCACTGGCCAAAGCCCTCCCAGCAGCCAGTTTTGCCCTCCACATCCCCCACCCTCTCGTGGAACCACCCCCATTCAGCCCCCCCATCCAAATCAGTTAAGATCTGGACTATTTCAGCCCAGATCCGCATTTTCCCCTCCCCCTCCCCCTCTCCTCATTACCTAGCCCGGATCCTCTCCTAAACATTGAATCCATCCCTCCCTTGCCCGGATCCACCCATACGTGGTCGTATCTATCCATTTTCGGCCCGATCCCGCCTTACACTGCCGAGAACAACCACCTCCTCTATTTCCACGCTGTTGGTTCCACCTCGGATCACTGTCCACGCATCTCCGGCTTTGAAATCATCAGTATCTTGGGAACCCACTATTTGGTGAGTTTTCGTTGTATTGGACTTATTATTTTCAACATATTTGTATTAGATTGGTCACTATATTTGCTTGGATATATATTGTATTTTGGTGGTTTGTTTGAACACTTATTGTGATTTGCAGGATTCATTCACCGCGCGCTCTAGCTTTGACCCTCCACGCGGAGGATAGCCCAAACTTGTTTTGCCCTAATAAAATATTTTACCTTGCTGTGAATTATTTGCGTGAGATATTATTTATTATTTAATTGTGGTTTAACCATCAGACTTGCATAGCATGTAGGGTTAGGTCCCCATTTACCCGCCGCTTATAGATTCGTCCCTCGTCACCATATTTCCTGTTGTGTGACTCTGAGTCTTGTTAATAGTTAATGTAAAACACAAACGACTAGGAAATTGCTTGTTTGTTAGCTCAAATGACATATTTGCATCTTCTATGGTCTATAATGATATGCGGGGCAAAAAACTCGTCGACCCTTTGAATTGTCTTTCTAATATATCAACTTCCATAAGATTTCTGTCAAATCTATGACATATTAGTCTTGTACTGTTGCACAATCCAATGTTCGAGTCAATGCTATGTAATAGCATTATTGAGGTACTTTTTTTTAATGAAAGCTTGTGCGGTGATAGATTTTTTGGATTAATAAAATTTAGAAATTCAGGTAGATATAAGTTACGGGAATCATCGACCACCGAGTCAAGTGAGTAATAAGTGACTTCTTCTCTAGGAAAAAACATGACGACACTTTACGTTTAATGCGTTTACGTCCTAATTTAGTGGGGGTAACAACGCTCTTGTCTCCATGTAACCATCTTCATATGCGGTGGTGTTTAAATTTGGAAATACACGCTCTAGTAATTGAAGATCAATAGATCTCTCCCTCTCAAGGCATAGTAATTGAAGATGGGATTGGAACCATGTCTTTTTCTATCGTTGGCTTATCTCCATCACCGACTCAAAGTAAAAATTATGAGTAGTTGGGGTCATTGCTAGCCCTCATATTCTCGGTTAGTTGCAACAAATTTAGTTTATGCCATAAATTTGATTTCACAATGCTTGCACAAATGATTTCTGATTTTGTGCAGTTGACGACAACAGGTATTACCTAGCGAGAATCCCCTCCCATGATAATGACCTTGCCATAAAGTGAATAAGAGATTCTCTAGATTAATAAGGGGTAATGAAGAAATTTGTAAAAAGAGGTCTCAAACCTTGTATATACTTCTTGAATCAATAGTTACAAGTATGAATACATTTATATAGAAAAAGAGGAAGGAGAGAAGTCCCAATCCAAGATGTCGGACTAATACAAAGAGAGAGAAAAGAGAGAAAAATGGGCCCTTAGATGAGCTCTTAATTAGGCTTTTCTAACACTCCCCCGCAAGCTGGAGAGTACAAGTCGTAGGCACCAAACTTGGATAAAAACTGGTAGTATAGCTGCCGGGAGAGAGCTTTAGTCAGGATGTCAGCAACTTGGTTTGTAGCAGGAACATGCTCCAAATCTATCTTCTTTGACTGTACCTTTTCCTGGATAAAGTGACAGTCAACTTCAATATGCTTTGTGCGTTTGTGAAAGACCGGATTCTTGGCAATATGTATTGCTGCTTGACTGTCACAAAATAGGGTAGTGATGAGAGACAAACACCCAAGTCTCCCAGAAGGCTCTCAAGCCAGGTTAACTCGGAAACAACAACAGACATAGCCCGGTACTCGGCTTCAGCAGAAGAGCGAGCAACCACAGTTTATTTCTCACTACGCCAGGTTATGAGATGTCCACCGAAGTAGGTACAGAAACCAGCTGTGGAACGCCTATCATCAATGGATCCTGCATAGTCAGCGTCAGAGTACGCGACAAGAGATAGAGATGTGGATGGCTTGTACACAAGCCCTTATCCTAGAGCGATCTTGAGATATCGAAGAATGCGCTCGACAGCTTGAAGATGAGATGTCCGAGGAGCATGCATAAAATGACTCACGACTCACACGACAAAAAAGATGTCTGGTCGAGTAACCGTAAGATAGATCAGCTTCACAACCAAGCGTCTATAGTATTCCGGATTTGTAAGCAGCTTGTCAGAGTCAGAGCTGTGGGCCGAGAGCTTGTGATTGGCGTCCATAGGTGTATCCGCAGGTTTGCATCCAGAATAGCCGACATCATGAATGAGGTCTATACAGTACTTGCTTTGGGATAACACAAGACCATCAGGGCGTCGTGCAATCTCAAGCCCAAGAAAATACCGAAGGTTGCCAAGATCTCTGGTCTGAAAGACGGAGTTTAACTGTTGTTTGATATGTTGTATCCCTATAGTATCGTCGCCAATAATGAGGATATCGTCAACATAGATAAGTAGGATCACAGTTCCGGTTGACCGGTGTCTGCTGAAGAGAGAAAAATCAGCCGAGCTCCGAATGAATCCAATATCACAGACAACCTTGTTGAATTTTTCAAACCAAGCGCGCGTGGACTGTTTGAGACCATAAATAGATTTCCGAAGATGACAGACCCGAGACTCCCCCGTGGTCTCAAACCCGGGAGGTTGGTGCATATAAACAGTCTCTTGCAGATCGCCGTTGAGGAAGACGTTCTTAATATCCAGCTGATAAAAATGTCAATGACGATGAACAACCAAGGAGAGAAGAACGCGGACCGTGTTCAATTTGGCCATCGGAGAGAAGGTTTCCTCATAATCAATGCCATGTTGCTGAGTAAAACCCCGGGCCACGAGGCGGGCCTTTAGACGTTCAACGGTGCCATCCGCCACATGTTTAATAACAAAGACTCACTTGCAGCTAACACAAGGTTGACCTGCAGGAAGAGGAAACAGATCCCAAGTCCGGTTTGCCCAGAGAGCCCGCATTTCATCGTCCATGGCCACCCGCCACCCGGGTGTTGAAGCGCCTACTGCACAGTGCTAGGAATAAAAATAGAGTAAAGAGAGGTGACAAAGGCGTAGAGAGGTGTAGTCAGCCGATGGAGACAAACGTAGTTGGACAAGGGATGAGTTGTAGAGGCGGGAGCTGGATCTGCCATTGCCGGGGTGTCGTTGGGAGCAGTGAGCTGGTGCAGGTAACCATCCTTGGAGTGACGACGAGTGTCGACACAGATAAGGGGCGGAGGAACCCGAGGGGGGCAGGGAAAGAGGAGGAACGAGATGACAGAGAAGAGGGCGTGACAGGTACGACAGGCCGAGGAAGAGGAGGAGAGGAAGACAGGGTGGGGGAAGGTAAGTGGAAGGGCTGGTCTTCGTAGAAGGTGACATTCGCCGAGACGACCAGCTTGCCATCAGAAGGAGAGTAACAAACATACCCCTTTTGAGTACGGGAGTAACCAACAAACATATATTTGGCCGCCCGGGGAGCAAGTTTGTCGGAGGGGGGCCAAGAAGATGAACATAACAAATACACCTGAAGACCCGTGGGGTGAGAGAGGTGAGGTTGATGAAACGATAGAGAAGTAGGATAGGTGAGGCAAAGTCAAGAACAGACGAGGGTGGGAGGTTGATGAGACGACAGACTGTGGAGATGACAAAATTCCAATATTCGATCGGAACCTACATTTGAAACATGAGGGACCGAGCAACATCGAGAAGATGACGATTCTTCCGTTCGGCACACCGTTTTGCTGAGGGGTATACGCACACGATGTTTGATGGATGACGCCAAATTCGGTGCAGAGATTGGAGATGGTTCGACCAGTATACTCGCGAGCATTATCAATGCGGATGACTTTGAGGGGGGTGGCGGTCTGCGTACGCATCTCAGTTAAAAACGCACAAAACACAGAGTTAAATTCAGTACGATCATGCAATAAATACAGCCACATAATACGCGAGTAATCATCAATAAAGGTGACAAAATAACGAAATCCAAAAATACTGGGGACTTTATAAGGACCCCACACTTCAGAATGAACTAAAGATAAAAGAGTAATACTCCTGGTACAGACAGGGGGGAAGGAAGGACGATGCTGTTTGCCGTAGATATAAGATTCACAAGAGAACTCCCTTAAAGGAACATCAGGAAGAGCCCGCTTGAGAATCGACAGGGGAGCATGCCCATGGCGGCGATGCCAATCGACAGTGGAGACGACCGAGAGAAAAGTGGGTGAGATATCCAAGATGTACAACCCATTTAACAGCTGCCCCTTACCAATGATACTCTGGGTGCGACGATCTTGCATAAGAAAAGAAGAAGGAGAAAATGTTATGCAACAATCAAGGTTGTGCGTCAGACGACTAACAGAAAGTAAATTAAAAGGAGACCCTGAAACGTGAAGAACCAAGGAAAGAGAAATGACATGGATAAGCTGGAGAGCAGCGACACTAGAGACCGGTAGGTGTCACCATTGGCCACAATGATACACAGAGGATGAACCCGTCTGGAGATACTGGGGGGCTTCTGGGAGGTAATATGGTGAGTAGCGCCGGAATCGACGATCCAGCGGGGGCTATGAGAGAGACAGGTTATACCTTCCGCAGAGAAAGATGCAACCGAGCCGGAGGAGCGTCTGAGGGCACCCTGTAGCTGGTGGAGTTGAGTGCGGAGCTCATCACGAAGTTCAGGAGCCGTAGCAGGCGCACTTGATGGCGGAGCAGAAGTAGCAGCGGATGCATCGGAAGCCATGCGGCTAGCAGAAGAGGCCGGGTGGCTAGCAAGAGAAGCCAGACAGATAAGCAAAGAAAGAGGCCGGGTGACTAGAGAAGGAGGCCGGACGGCTAGAGAAGGAAGCCGGACGGCTAAGCAAAGAAGGCCGGGCGGCTAGAGAAGGAAGCCAGACGGCTAAGCAGAGAGGGCCGGGTGGCCTGCAGAAGTTGGCCGGGCGGCAAGGAGGAGAAGACCGTGCGGCAAAGCAGAGAGGGCCGAGCGGCGAGTAAGGAAGAGGCCGAAGAGAGATAGAGGCAGGCAGCGGAAGAAGGCCCACAGTCTCGGCGGGCACACCAGCGACAAGGAAAGTCGCGACCAGGATGCGGCTAAGAAAGGAGAAAGAAGGAAAAAAGCCGGCAACGTAGAGAAGAAAGGAAACCACACGGTCACGGTGGAGCACACCAGCGACAAGAGAGGTTGCGACCAATGATGCGGAGCCCGAAGAGAGGAAAGAGGCCGCGATGATCACAAAGGCAGACCGCGCGACTAGCAAGCCGCGGTTAAGGAAACAAACCGGACGGGAAAAGACAAACCACGACAAGTAAGGCTGCGATTTAGGAGAGCAGGCCGCACAAAACCCATCGAGCAGAACCAAACCGGGGCCCACGGTGGCGAGAGGGGAAGGCTATAAAAGGAGAGGAGAAGGAGGTGAGGAGGGTGGAGCCCCGTAGCGTGATGCGGGTAGGGAGAGAGACCGCAGAAAGGCCGCGAGTAGGATGGGAGACCGCCAGAGGGGAGCTCGGGGCGGTTAGAAAACAGAGACTGCGGAGAGGCCGCGAGTAGGAGAGGAGACCACCGGAGATCTTGGGGCGGTTAGGAAGAGGGAGACCGCGGAGTGGCCACGACAGACTGCGAGAACCCGCGAACCAAAAACATTTAACCCAAGGAGGAGACCGGTGGCTCTGATACCATGTAAAGAGAGGCCTCAAACCTTGTATATACTTCTTGAATCAATAGTTACACGTATGAATACATTTATATAGGAAAAAAGGAAGAAGTGAAATCCCAATCCAAGATGTGAGACTAATATAAAGAGAGAGAAAAGAGAGAAAAATGGGCCTCTAGATGGGCCCTTAGTTAGGCTTTTCTAACAAAATTAATTCAAACAATAAAGGGATTAAAGGCAGAGTTAGAGCAAACTCATAAATTACATGAGTTATGGATCTATTGCAGGAGACACAAATAACATTGTTACAGGCTAAATGTAGGAGGCCTATAAAAGCCAATAATATATTGTCATCAGTGGGAGGAGAGGACACGAGGCAATAATGATTTACATTAATTAAGTCTAGGAAGCTATTTAATATTAGTATTCCTGACATGAACAACTCTCTGGTAAAAACAGCCATGAACATGAGAACAAAAGAAAGGGAAAATAGAACGAATAATAGCACATCTTGATTTGTCTTTCTCCCTCTCAAGCTCAGGGGTTGAAGATGAAGTTCCCACACGTGCACTTCCTGTTCATGGGTTTGTAATTAGAGCTTTCACCTCCTCTTCCATTGTTGGTGTTCATGTAAGTAAGCACTGCAGACTTTGTTTCCTGAATTGCTGGAATCGGAACTGGCTCACACCGGCTGCAGATACCGTGTAACATCCTAGATTTTAACGCCGCGATCAATTTAAAATTTCAGGATCCGATCGCAAGCAAAATTAATCAAGCCGACGACTTGTGGAGGTAATAATCTATTTTTAATTATTTTATTATGCATGATAATCAGATAATAAAGAGTCTGTATATAATTGTTAATAATCCGTAGCGGTCATAACGATTTAATATTTCACGCGAGTTTACGTCGCAAGGGAAATAAAAATTATAAACTCTCATGGTCTTAGGAAAAATTAGTATTGTAGAAATGGAGAAAGCCAACCTTGTATATATGTTCACTTAGTAATAGTTACAAGTATACATACCCTTATATAGGAGAAGAAGGAAGGAAAAATCCTAATACATGATGTGGGACTAATACAAGAGAGAGAAATAAATAAGGAACAACATGGACCCTTAAATGGGCTTTTCTAACACTCCCCCGCAAGCTGGAGCGTACAAGTCGTAGGCGCAAAGCTTGGATAAGAACTGATAGTATAGCGGCCTGGAGAGAGCTTTCGTCAGGATGTCCGCAACTTGGTCGGTAGCAGGAACATGCGCCAAATCTATCTTCTTTGACTGTACCTTTTCCCGGATAAAGTGACAGTCAACTTCGATATGCTTTGTTCGTTCGTGAAAAACCGGATTCTTGGCAATATGAATTGCTGCCTGACTGTCGCAAAATAAGGTTGCCGGAGATGAGAGACGAACACCTAAGTCTCTCAGAAGGCCTTCAAGCCAGGTTAGCTCAGAAACGACAGCAGCCATAGCCCGGTACTCGGCTTCGGCAGAGGAACGCGCAACCACATTCTGTTTCTTGCTACGCCAAGTTATGAGGTGTCCACCAAAGTAAGTACAGAATCCAGTTGTGGAGCGCCTATCATCAATAGATCCTGCGTAGTCAGCGTCAGAATACGCGACAAGAGATAGAGATGTGGATGGCTTGTACACGAGTCCTTGTCCGGGGGCGATCTTGAGATATCGAAGGATGCGCTCGACAGCTTGAAGATGAGATGTCCGAGGAGCGTGCATGAAACGGCTCACAACTCCCACAACAAATGAGATGTCTGGTCGAGTCACCGTAAGGTAGATCAGCTTCCCAACCAAGCGTCTGTAATATTCCGGATTTGTAAGTAGCTTGTCAGAGTCAGAGCTATGGGCCGAGAGCTTGTGATTTGCGTCCATAGGAGTCTCTGCAGATTTGCACCCAGAATAACCTGCATCACGAAGGAGGTCTATACAGTACTTCCTTTGAGATAACACAAGACCATCAGGGCGTCGGGCGACCTCGAGCCCAAGAAAGTACCGAAGGTTGCCCAGGTCTTTGGTTTGAAAGGCAGAATTCAACTGTGCCTTGATCTGTTGTATTCCTGTCGTGTCGTCGCCAGTAATCAGGATATCATCAACATAGACCAGAAGAATCACAGTCCCGGTTGACCGATGTCGGGTGAAGAGAGAAAAATCAGCCGAGCTCCGAGTGAAGCCACTAGCACAGACCACCTTACTGAACTTTTCAAACCATGCACGCGGGGACTGTTTGAGACCATAAATGGATTTCCGAAGGTGGCATACCAAAGACTCCCCCGTAGTCTCAAACCCGGGAGGCTGCTGCATATAAACTGTCTCCTGGAGATCGCCGTTGAGGAAGGCATTCTTGATATTCAGCTGATAAAGTGGCCAGTGACGATGAACAGCCAAGGAGAGAAGAACGCGGACCGTGTTCAATTTGGCCACGGGAGAGAAGGTTTCCTCGTAATCAAGGCCATGTTGCTGAGTAAACCCCCGTGCCACAAGACGTGCCTTCAGACGGTCGATAGTGCCATCCGCTGCATGTTTAATGACAAAGACCCATTTGCAGCTAACAGGGGTGTGGCCAGTAGGAAGAGGAACCAGATCCCAGGTCTGGTTAGCCCAGAGAGCCTGCATTTCATCGTGCATAGCAGCCCGCCATCCGGGGTGGTGAAGCGCCTCCTGCACATTGTTAGGAAGAGAAATAGAGGAAAGGGAGGTGGCAAAAGTGTAGAGAGGCGGTGTGAGCCGATGTAGAGAGACGTAGTTGGTCAAGGGATGAGCTGTAGAGACGGGAGCGTGATCGACCGCAGCCGAGCTATCGCTGGCAGCAGGGAGCTGGGTCACGGGAGCATCCATGGATGGGCGACGAGAGTAGACACGGATTAGCGGTGGAGGAACCCGAGGAGGAACGGGGGGAGAGGAGGAAGAAGACGGCACAGATGGCGTGACCGGGACAACGGGCCGGGGAAGAGAGGGAGCAGAAGACGAGGGAGCAGAAGACGAGGTGGTGCCGGGTAAGTGGAAGGGCTGGTCTTCGCAGAAGGTGACATCTGCAGAAACGACCATTTTGCCGGTAGTAGGAGAGTAGCAGACGTATCCCTTTTGAGTGCGTGAGTAGCCAACAAACATATACTTGGCGGCCCGAGGAGCAAGTTTGTCGGAAGGAGGGCCAAGAAGGTGGACATAACAAACACACCCGAAGATCCGTGGTGTGAGAGAGGTGAGGGGAATGGAGGGATAGAGGAGTTGGATAGGCGAGGCAAAATTAAGGACAGAGGAGGGAAGGCGGTTGATGAGATGACAGGCGGTGGAAACAGCAAAGTTCCAATATTTGGTGGGAACATGCATTTGGAACATAAGAGAGCGGGCAACATCGAGAAGATGACGATTTTTCTGTTCGGCCACCCCGTTTTGCTGAGGGGTATACGCACAGGAAGTTTGATGGATGACACCAAAGTCTGTGCAGAGATCGGAGAAGGCACGACCCGTATACTCCCGAGCATTATCAGTGCGAATGACTTTGAGAGGAGTGGCGAACTGCGTACGCATCTCAAGTAAAAAGGCACGAAAGACAGAGGAAAGTTCAGTGCGATCATGTAGGAAATAGAGCCACGTGGTACGGGAGTAATCGTCAATGAACGTGACAAAATACCGAAAGCCAAAAATACTAGGGAGCCGATAAGGACCCCAAATATCAGAATGAACTATCGACAAGAGAGTAGGACTCCTGGTACAGGCAGGGGGAAAGAGGAACAGTGTTGTTTGCCGTAGACACAAGATTCACAGGAGAATTCTTGTAAAGAGATATCAGGAAGAGCCCGCTTGAGAATCGAAAGGGGAGCATGTCCAAGGCGGCAATGCTAATCAACAGTAGAGATGGTGGAGAGAAGAGTTGGTGGGATATCCAAGATGTACAACCCATTCACCAGCTGCCCCTGACCAATGGTACTCCGGGTGCGGCGATCCTGCATAAGAAAAGAAGAGGGTGAAAATGTAATACAACAGTCAAGGTCGTGTGTGAGACGACTAACTGATAATAAATTGAAGGGAGAACCCGGAACGTGAAGAACCGAGGAAAGAGAAAGGGTTGGCGTAAGCTGAAGATCAGCGGAGCCAAAGACAGGGAGGGTGTCACCGTTGGCCACAGTGATGCGAGCAGGATGAGGCATTTGGAGATATACTGGGGGCTTCTGAGAGGAGATATGGTGAGTAGCGCCAGAATCAACGATCCAACACGGATGATGAGAGAGGCAGGTGACACCCTTCGTAGAGAAGGACACAACAGAGGTGACAGCTGAAGCAGCAGGCGCCATGCGGTGACAGAGACGAGGCCGGGCGACTAGCAGAAGGGAGGCCGACAGCGAGCAGGAACAGTCCGCGGCGGACTGGAGGCGGTCGAGGCGAGGAGGGCAGACCACAGCTGCAGAGAGAGGCCACGGAAACAGAAAAAGGCCGCAGCGAGCAGAGACAGCGGACAGCGGACTGGATGAGGTCGCGGCGAGCGGGAGTAGGCCGCGGCGAGTACAGGCACGCTCAGCAAGGAGCGGGCTATGGGAGGCCGCGGCGGACTGGAGGAGGCCGAGGCGGACTGGATCAGACCGCGGCGGACTGGAGCAGACCGCGGCGGACTGGTTCCGGCCGTGGCAAGCAGAGCACAACAGCGGGCCGAGAAGAGAGGGGAAGCTTGGCAAGTCGCGGGAACGGGGAAGTCGCGGCGAGCAGCGGGTAGAGAGAGGCCGCGCGGACAGAGACGGAGGCCGCAGGCAAGACAGGCTGCGATCAAGCAAAGAGCGCAGGAGCGGGCTGACGAGAGGCCGCGACTAGGAGAGAGGCCGCGACTAGGAGAGAGGCCGCAGCGGACGGGTAAGAAGGTGGTCCCACGGAGAGAGAAAAGGTTATAAAAGAGAGCGTCCGCAGCAAGAAAGAAGGGAGGGTCCGCAGCGGACAGGAGCAATCCGCAAGAGATTGCGGAGTCGGTTGAGGGAGTCCGCGAGGGAGCGCGCAACGGACAAGAGGAGAGTCCGCGCCGGACAGAGAAGGAGTCCGCAAGAGATTGCGGATAGGGAGTCCGCGAGCAAAGAGGCTCGAGCGGACAGAAGCAGAGCGAGCTAGAGTGGAGCAGTCCGCGAGCAAAGAGACTCGAGCGGACACAAGAGAGCGGTCAGCGGACAGGAAGGAAACCAAGAGGTTGAGGTCGCCGAGGTCGCGCCGGACAAGAGGAGGCCGCAGCGAAAAGGGGAAGCAGTGGACCCCACAGGATGGCTATAAATAGGGGGCCAGAGGAGGAAGGAGAAGGCGGGAGGAGAGGTGGTTCCACGGGAGGAGATGCTGCGGACTGGACAAGGGAGGCCGCAGGACTGCAGCGGCTAGAAGATGCGGACACACTTCCGCAGGCCGCAGAGGAGAGGTGGTTCCATGGAGGGAGAGGCAGCGGTCAGGAAAAGGGAGGCCGCAGGAGGTCGCAGGCCGCAGGGCGCAGGCCGCAGGAGGAGTCCGCAGGATCAAAACCTGGCTCTGATACCATGTAGAAATGGAGAAAGCCAACCTTGTATATATGTTCACTTAGTAATAGTTACAAGTATACATACCCTTATATTGGAGAAGAAGGAAGGAAAAATCCTAATACATGATGTGGGACTAATACAAGAGAGAGAAATAAATAAGGAACAACATGGGCCCTTAAATGGGCTTTTCTAACAAGTATAAATAATAATAGTAATAAAAAATTTATTAAAAATTCCTCCCTACGGTTTCGATAACCGGCCTCCCCTTTATCGTGCCGCTTTAATTAAAAGCCCCAAGCCCCCATTCTATCGTGCATAATCTCTTTTTCTTCGCACCCGCACACAGGGCAGTGTCGTCTCCCGCAACCGCAAGAAGGATTAGCAGCCGGAGCGTAGGTCAACTCCTTCCTCGCCGGAATCCAGCACTGTCCCCTCTTCCTCCCTCTACAGGCCTTTGGCGACCTCCCTCCTCCCTTCTACCGTCATGGTAGTCTCCGCTTCGAACCCTATCCGGTGGTGGAAGTTTTCTCTTTCGATGTTTTTTTGGTTCCGGTGAGTGTGTCTTGCCATTTCTACCTCGATTCTAGGGTTTTATTTACTTCTATCTCGTGATTAAACACCATTACCCCTTTTATATTTCAAATTTTGAGGGGTTGACGTTTCCATGTGATAAGGTTTGATTAATCCGAGCAAACCCTTCGCCTTTAGGTCAAGGTAACATTTTCTTGTATGATTTCTCCTTCCGATTTATTTGTCTGGCTAATTTAGACAAGTTTCATGGTAACCATAATGCCGTAAAATCTTGAATAATAGGGTTTCCATCTAATTTTGGATCTATTGAAGTGTGGTGTTTGGAATCAGAGAAGTTTCGCAATTACCTCCGATTTGAGGTGAGATCTTTGTCTCCGAATTTCTTTGTACCCGCTGAGTTTCTAGCCAGCAGATTAGATCCTTTTGTGAACTGTTTCTAACCCTAAGAATTTTATGGATTTTATTTTAAGGATTTCCTAGCATCCAAAAAGGGTGTATTTTGCCTCTAATTGGAGGAGTTTGAAGTGGTCAGATCTTTGGAAAGAGCACCATGTCGCCTCTAATTGGAGGAGTTTGAAGTGGTCAGATCTTTGGAAAGAGCACCATGTCGCCTCACTGCGTTTACGATCGTCGAAACACCCCTGTAAGAAATTCGTCTCCTTTTAGTTTAACATATCGAATTGTTTTATTTCATGACATCAGATTGTTTTATTTCATGACGTATACATATTTGAATGATACAAGTTCCTATTGTCAAATCAAATCAGACCAACAATGAAGGAATATGTTAATACGATTGATAAGTAGTTTTTATTCAGTCAAAAATCACGATTTAGATGATAAGAAAATTATTATAGTGGGGTATGGAATCATATACTAAATATTAGTAATCCAAAGTCAGAATCAATTTAAAGGGTAAGGTATACTTAAGCTAAAATATCAGATTCAATTGCATGAAAAACCTTAACCCAGTGTACTAAACTAGAACGTTACCCCGTGAGTGTCTTACTGAACACTAGTTTAGAGCAATTCAGAAAATGGCGAGAGAGGTTCACCCTCATATTTTTGGTGGAGGCACACTCCGTGTTCTTAGGGCCAGTAGGCCATCACACGAGTTTCAGACTTAGGCTCGATGACCCTTGTTTACAGGTATGGAACTCCTCAGATAGGAGTGTGTTCCTTGTGAGGGACATTCAGTTCAGGGCACCATCATGTTTGTCACCCAGTCTTCAATTTTTTAGTGTGTGTGCAGTGACCACTGATAACAAGATTCAATTAGTAATGAAACTTGCTGAAACTTACAATTGTCACATTCCTAAAACCTTAGAAACCAACGGCCTATACAATTAAGAAAAGGGCGTTAAAACACATAGTAGGTCAATTTTTATGTCCATATCATGAACTCAAGTGCAAGATTAATAGTAAATAATTTTGCATAATTTATATACAAGTAATGTTCATTTATTTTTAGTGTTGCTGAGAGCAGTAGTTTTCTTACTCTTCAGTGAGTCTGACCCAGTTGGAACTTGTTTTTATAGGGGGCTTAGGTCAGGGGATCCGCTTAGGATATGCGATGCAATTATCACTGTTGTCAATCTCTTTCAGTTGTACCTCTGTTATTGCACTTTATTTTACTTGCAGACATTATGTATTTGTTGTACTCCATTCATGTTCTTGAGGCACCAGTTTATTTCAGATTGACAGTATTTCAATTTTGTAGAAATGGAGAAAGCCAACCTTGTATATATGTCCACTTGGTACAAATACAAAGAATGAGTACATATATATAGATGAGAGAAAGAGGGAGAAAAGTCCTATACACAATGTGGGACTAAAGAGAGGAGAGAAAAATAATAAAGGCTATACAAATGGGCCTAGTTTAAGTGGGCTTTTCCAACACTCCCCCGCAAGCTGGAGCGTATAGGTCATATGCACCCAGCTTGGACAAACACTGGTAGAACAGGGTGCTTGATAAGGCCTTTGTGAGGATGTCGGCAACTTGATCAGTTCCTGGAACATGCTTCAATTCCAGTTTCTTCAATTGAACCTTCTCACGAACAAAGTGACAGTCAAGCTCGATATGTTTTGTGCGCTCATGAAACACCGGATTCTTTGCGATGTGTATGGCGACTTGACTATCACAAAATAGAACAACAGAGGAGGGGAGTTTTACTCCTAGGTCAGTAAGGAGACTTTCAAGCCATGTGAGTTCTGAGACAACCGAGGCCATCGATCGGTATTCAGCTTCTGCAGAGGAACGGGCTACCACAGCCTGTTTCTTACTCTTCCATGTAATAAGATGACCACCAAAATAAGTACATAACCCACTAGTTGACCTCCTATCGTCTAGGGAACCCGCATAGTCGGCATCAGAATAGGCAACCAATGCGGGAGCAGAGTCAGAGGTTTTGTACACCAGCCCTTGACCCGGAGCTCCCTTAAGGTATCGAAGAATCCGTTCAACTGCTTGAAGATGAGAAGCCCGGGGGGCATGCATGAACCGACTGACAACCCCAACTGCAAATGATATATCCGGCCTCGTGACTGTTAGATAGATCAACTTGCCCACAAGACGTCGATAGTATTCCGGGTTCGGAAGCAGCAAATCGTCATCCGAAGCATGAGCGCATAGTTTGTGATTTGCCTCCATCGGGGTACAAGCTGGCTTGCAACCAGACTGACCAGCATCTTTGAGAAGATCGAGACAGTACTTTCGTTGGGAGAGCACCAACCCGTCCGGCCGCCGGGCAATCTCGAGACCCAGGAAGTAGCGAAGGTTCCCCAGGTTTTTAGTTTGAAAAACAGTGCTCAGATGTTGCTTGACGTCTTGAATCCCCTTTGAGTCATCCCCAGTGAGAAGGATGTCATCAACATAAACCAACAGAAGGACGGTGCCAGTGGCACGGTGTCGGGTAAAAAGGGAGAAATCTGCAGAACTCCGAGTGAACCCCATGTCCCGAACCACCTTGCTAAATTTGTCAAACCACGCCCGAGGGGACTGTTTGAGACCATAAATTGATTTTTTGAGAAGACATACCCGAGACTCCCCCGTGGTCTCAAACCCGGGCGGTTGGCGCATGTAGACGGTTTCCTGAAGGTCACCATTTAAAAAGGCGTTCTTGATGTCGAGCTGATGAAGGGGCCAGTGGCGGTGCACCGCGACGGAGAGAAGAACGCGGACAGTGTTGAGCTTGGCCACCGGAGAGAAGATTTCCTCATAATCGAGGCCCTCCTGTTGTGTGAAGCCACGGGCCACAAGACGGGCCTTCAGTCGGGCAATAGTGCCATCCGGAGCATGCTTGATGACGAACACCCATTTACACCCAACAGGGTGTTGACCGGGAGGTAAGGGAACCAAGACCCAGGTCTGGTTGGCCCAGAGGGCCGTCATTTCCTCGTCCATGGCAGCCCGCCAGCCAGGATGGTGAAGCGCCTCCTGCAAAGAGTTAGGGATCAAAACAGAGGATAATGAGGTGGCAAAGTGAAGAAGAGAGGGAGAGAGGCGATGAAGAGAGACGTAATTCGCCATTGGATGAGCGGTAGAGACGGGAGCCGGAGCAGCAGGGAGCAGAGCACCAGAGGGCGAAGCCGACTGCAGAGGGGCTACGGGATGAGGAGAGCGACGAGAGTAGACCCGGATAACCGGGGGTGGTGGACGGAGAGGAGGTAGGGAAGGCAGAGAGGAGGAGGAGTGAGGAGCAGGAATGACAGGACGAACGACGGGAGCTGGACTCAGAGCGATATCGAGAGCAGGGAAGAAGGGAATATCTTCACGAAAAGTCACGTCAGCCGAGACAGTAACCTTGCGGGTAGCAGGCGAATAACAGACATAACCCTTCTGAGTGCGCGAGTACCCCACAAAGATATGATTGGTGGCACGAGGGTCCAATTTGTCTGTGGAGGGACCGAGGTGGTGAACGTAGCAGGTACACCCAAATACCCGGGGAGGAACGGGAAAAGGCGGAGTTGTGGGAAAGAGGAGGCTGAAGGGAGTAGCATACTGGAGGACGGAAGACGGGAGACGGTTGATGAGGAAGCAAGCCGTGGAGAGCGCGTAGTGCCAGTATGGTTTGGGAACCTGCATTTGAAGCATAAGGGAGCGAGCGACATCAAGAAGGTGACGATTCTTGCGCTCGGCGACACCATTCTGTTGTGGGGTGTACGGACTCGAGATTTGGTGAAGAATGCCGAACTCAGAGCAGAGAGTGGCAAAGGTGTGACTGGTGTACTCCCGCGCATTGTCAGTACGAATAGTGCGAATAGGCGCAGAGAACTGAGTGCGAGTCTCAAGTATGAAAGCCCGGAATACGCGTAGAAGTTCAGAGCGATCCCGAAGGAGATATAACCACGTCATGCGAGAGTAATCATCAATAAAAGTAAGAAAATACCGATAGCCAAAAATACTAGTAAATTTGTACGGACCCCATATATCGGAGTGTACTAAAATAAAAGGAGCGGAGCTCCGAGTACAATGAGGGGGAAATGATGAACGGGGCTGTTTGCCCAAAATACATGTGTCGCAGCGAAAAGCAGGAAGAGTAACATCAGAAAGAGCCTTCCGGAGGACTGGAAGAGGAGCATGTCCCACACGGCGATGCCAATCCGAAGAGGAGATAGAGGCGAGGACAGTGAGAGAGTCGTCACGAAGATAAAGCCCATTCTGCAGCCGTCCTCTACCAATGATAGTCCGCGTCTGCTGATCTTGTATGAGAAAAGAAGAAGAAGTAAATGTCACGGAATAATTAGAATCAGTAGTAAGACGACCAACAAAGAGTAAATTGAAAGAAGAGCCCGGAACATGTGGAGCCGAGCGCAGGAGGAGAGAAGAGGTGAGAGAAATATCAGCACATCCAGAGACTGGAACCGATGCCCCATTAGCGACAGTAATGTACTTCGGGTGAGGTGAAGACAAGTACTGAGGTGGCCTAACAAAGGTGATATGATGAGTGACACCAGAATCAAGGATCCAGCGCGTGCCAGAGGATAGGCAGACGATACCTTCATTGGAGATAGAGGCAGCAGAGGCAACCGCGACAGGCGGACGGCTGAGCAAGCCATGAAGATGCTGGAGCTGAAGACGAACCTCGTCGAGATCAGTACGAGAGGCGGCAGAGTCGGTAGTAGCAGCAGAGGCATGCGGACGAGGAGGTCGGCCATGTTTGCGATAGCAGGTGGCCTCAAGATGGCCATCTTTACCGCAGAACGAGCATTTAAGCCTAGACCGGCCACCGCGACCCCGACCGCGGGAGTCAGAGCGGCCACCACGGGCAGAAGGGGGAAGAGGCAATAAGGGAGCTGGTGCCTGTTGAACAAGGGCCGGAGAAGGAAGTCCGGGAACATCCGGAGGCGCGGAGACTTTGAGAAGCATTGAGCACACATCGGAAAAAGATGGTGTAACGGTAGAGGAGAGGATATGAGCCCGGACACTGTGAAGATGAGGTGGTACCCGGGCCATCATCATGGCGATACCCACAGCTTCCTTTTGTGTACGTTGAACAGCGAGATCTAAAGTGGGAGGCTGATGGTGGATCCAAGCCTCAACCAGAGACCGGGCCCGAGCAACAAAGGACGTCAGGTCGGTTGCGCCACTGCTATCAAGGGCCTGGAGAGCAGTGATGATATCATATAGATGGTGGAGACTATCCTTGCCAGAGTAGAGGGTGTGGAGCTCGTCCCACATGCCTTTGGCCGTCTCATGATACATGGCCAGGCGATAAGATTCGCCATCAAGAGAGTTGAGAAGCCAAGTCTGCACACGCCCATCATTGCGTAACCATTCCTCAGTAGGGACACCAATAACGGTCTGAGTCAGGTGATGAAGGAATCCCTTTGACTGAAGGACACGGCGAACCGAGTGTGCCCATTCCACAAAGTTCTTCTTGCCAGTGAGCGAAATTGTAGTGATCCGAAGCTCGTCGCGGACTTCCTGGATAGAGGTCGGGCGTTCAGGAGGAGGAACAGCCGTGCCGACTGAGTCTGCAGACGTAGACATGGGGGCGACCTGGATGAGGTCGCGGCGAGCTGGAGGAGGCCGCGGCGAGCTGGAGGAGACCGCGGCGGACTGGAGGCGGCAGCTAGAGGAAGCGGAAAGACAGCGGACTGGATGAGGTCGCGGCGAGCTGGAGGAGGTCGCGGCGAGCTGGAGGAGACCGCGGCGGACTGGAGGAGGCAGCGGCGGACTGGAGGAAGCCGCGTTGTGCACAAAGACGCTCAACAAGGAGCGGGCCAAGAGAGGCCGCAGCGGATTGAAGAGGCCGAGGCGGACTAGATCAGATCGCGGCGGGCTGGAGCAGACCGCGGCTGACTGGAGCGAGCTGAGAAGAGAGGACAAGCCGGGGAAGCAAGAGAGCAACCGCAGCGGGCTGGACCAGTCCGCAAGGCTGAAAGAACGCAGAGAGGCGAGCCCGCGGCGGACAGGGAAAAGAACTTGGCCGCCTGAAGAGGAAGGAGAGCAGCCGCAAGCAGGGGAGAAGTGCGGACAGAAGGAGGACGCTGCGCTTTCGGCGGACGAAGGAGAGCAAGAAGAGGAGGCGAATACTGAGTTCGCAGCGGACAGAAGAAGACCCAGGGATTGAGGTCGCCGAGGTCGCGCCGGACAAGAAGAGGCCGCAGCGGACAAGGGGAAGCAGTGGACCCCACATGATGGCTATAAAGAGGGGGCCAGAGGAGGAAGGAAGAGGAGAGAAGAGAAGTGGTTCCACGGGAGGAGAGGAAGCGGACTGGACAAGGGAGGCCGCAGGAGAGATGCGACTAGAAGGTGCGGACACACACACGCAGGCCGCAGAGATCGCAGGCCGCAGGGCGGACAGAAAAGGGAGTCCGCAGGAGTCCGGAACCTGGCTCTGATACCATGTAAAAATGGAGAAAGCCAACCTTGTATATATGTCCACTTGGTACAAATACAAAGAATGAGTACATATATATAGATGAGAGAAAGAGGGAGAAAAGTCCTATACACAATGTGGGACTAAAGAGAGGAGAGAAAAACAATAAAGGCTACACTTTTAACCATAGATTTTTCTTACTCTACTTCCGCTGTAAGTTTTATTTTAGCACATTTATTTATGCCTACTTTGTACCGGTTCTTATACCGTTACTTTGTTTGCTTCTTATCACGGGCCCAGCCGGATTGCTGATTTGTTGTTAAACTAGGTTGCGGTGTTTCACATCGCGGCGGCCTCGATCCGATCATTGAGCTCACCATCAGCATCCCATTGCCTCCATTGCTCTGCAATTTGACTGAAAATAACCTTCAAATATGTGGCTGATGCAGATACATATATTAAGAAGAGTATACATTAATTAACTTCACCTTGTGGAATTCGCCTTGCATGAACATGGATCTACCTGCACTAGATCATGTTGTTATCGTGCATAGTTTGGAAGGGAAAAATGTGTTTGTTACATTCTTATCTTGAGCAAAGAATCCATCTTGATGAGAGATCATAGCGAAGGAAAACAAAACAGAGATATGAAGATTCAATACACTGCTGCTTCTTGTGGTTAAGTTGCAGAAGAGAGCGAGGTTTTCCATGAATTGCGATCTCCACAATCTACGACTTCTTATATCTGGATTTGATGATGAGAGTGAGCTTCAAATACTTTCAAATGGAAGGGGTTACACCAGTTTTTACCTCCTCCATTCCTCCGTCAAAAGATCCCATTTCCTTTTCCTAGAAGGATGCTCCAACGGGGGTGTTGAAATAAGTTGTGCAAAGGCACATCCAATGACCCATTTGATGGCCCATTTCTATTTAGAGATTTGTCTCACATTTTAGGATGGATTTAAGACTTCACTCCTCCCTATATATGTACATATGCTTGTTGTAAAGGAACTCTTTTTCATGAGAAAATAATGAAATATTAGAATTATCATTTCAATTCTCGTGCTTCTCTACATGGTATCAGAGCCATATGATCAATTCAGTTCGACACATTTCATTTTGTGATTGCCTGTTGTATGTCGGCGGACACCTAGTTTTTGACCACGCAAGCTCGCAAGCATTCTGCTCTTCGATCTGGCCATTTCCGTTCCCCCTACCTGCCTCTCATTTGCCTTTTATAAGCGTGGTTCAGTAATTTTGGGCACCTTTCTCCTTTGAGCAACGTTCGTAAATCCCGCTTATCTATTCGTAACCGTGACTCTACTGGCGGCCTCCGAACCAGCAATTGTCCTTCTCTATCTCTTTGCGGATTCTCCTCTAGACCATGCTTCTCCGACAGGACGCAGCAGCCGAGACCGCCTATGCTGGAGACCATCCACCCGACGAACACAGTGATCACGATTTTTCCCTTAGTGCGGCTTTCCACTCTGGCCACCGCGGCCGCATCCTTGCGGCTTCTGCCTAGCCTCTCCTTGCGGTGCAGCGCCCGCCAAGCCTGCCGTTCCCGCATCTTTCGATTGCCAAGCTCCTGAGACCGCAAAACTCCTTCAGCCTCATGTGACTAGCGATCACAAATCTCCTTCACCCCACAAAGTTCGCAGTGTCCGCTGCGCCTGCAGTGACCACGCCTCGTGTCATCTCCTCCTGAGACCGCATGTCCTTTGTTACAGCGGTTACTTTCTCTTCAGTTGTCATGGGTTCGTTTGCGGGATCTTCTCCTTCATCTCTTGCTCTGGCCCTTGCTCCGTCTCCCCAACCTGATGTCGTGATGAACTTTAGATTACCACACTTTCGCTCAATGGGAAGAGGAATTTTATGGAATGAGTGCACTCGGTGCAGCGCCCGCCAAGCCTGCCGTTCCCGCATCTTGCGGTTGCCAAGCTCCTGAGATCGCAGAACTCCTTCAGCCTCATGTGACTAGCGATCACAAAGCTCCTACACCCCACAAAGTTCGCAGTGTCCGCTGCGCCTGCAGTGACCACGCCTCTTGTGTCATCTCCTCCTGAGACCGCATGTCCTTTGTTGCAGCGGTTACTTTCTCTTCAGTTGTCATTGGTTTGTCTGCGGGATCTTCTCCTTCGTCTCTTTCGGCTCTTGCTCTGGCCCTTGCTCCGTTTACCACAATTTCCCTCAATGGAAAGAGGAATTTTATGGAATGAGTGCACTCGGTGCACCGTGTCCTTCAGACCAAAGGCCCGTTCATCATGTTCCCCTTGCTCCTTCAACTGAATCTACAGAACTGTGGCTCTGTGATGATGGTCATTTTCAGTCTTAGCTCCTCAATTCTATGGAGTCTGAGCCATACCGTATTACCATGCACCAAGAGACTGCCAAAGTCATGTGAGACGAGCTTCAGTCTCTTTACTTAGGACAAGACAGTCTCCAATATTTCTTTGATATCTTTACTAGGCTCTTGGCGGTTGACCCTGGTGTGACTGGCAACCTTACCTCCTTTATGGCAACGTCCAAGACCCTCGTTGAGACCTGACTTCAACACCAT
Source organism: Platanthera guangdongensis (assembly GCA_039583875.1). NCBI lineage: Eukaryota > Viridiplantae > Streptophyta > Magnoliopsida > Asparagales > Orchidaceae > Platanthera > Platanthera guangdongensis. The sequence continues at coordinate 5,029,962 of CM077152.1, forward strand.
CCCTCTCCTTGGATCTTGTTGTTTAGCGTGTGCAAAAGGAGGTTGTGGGCATAACTCTCATGATGGCTCGACTCCCCCCATCTTCACAGCATCCAGACAAGCATCCACTCGTCCCCAACTGTTCTGTCTCTCTGATGTGTGTTCCATGATTCTTAAAGTTACTTCGCCTCTTATTGCTGTGCTGCCTTGTTCTTCTGCCATGCTGGGTCACACCCTAGTGCCGCTCCTTCGTAGGTCTCGAGGTGGTCTCCATGGCTACCACAACGGTGGACGTGTTTGTTACGTGCCGAGGACTGAAATCGAGTCTGTCGGCAGTTGTCGTGAAGATCCTCCAGTTTGTAGAGGCGACTGTCGGGTAGGAGTGTAGCTGGAAGGAGAGGGATGAGAGAGAGAGAGAGAGATGAGAAAAGAGAATTTTTAACTTTTCTTCTTGATACTAATCTTTCCTCCTGGAGGATATAAATAGGTAAAATAATACTAAAAGAAGCGGCCCCCATTTAGGCTTAAACAATGGGAAATAGGAAATTCATAAAGAAGTACTTAAAGTAGCGCCCCCCCCATTTGGGATACAAAATATTCGCTCTTTTCTTGCCATGACCATGAACCAGTTCTCCCGGTCCCTGAAAATTCTTTGCACAAATAGTGCATGCGAATATATAAGTCACAATTTTCAAGACACTTGTGCTACGCTGGGCATTCTTCACCAAACCTCCCGTCCCTATACACGACAAGAAAATGGTTTGGCCAAGCACAAAAATCATCACCTCCCCGAGGTTGCCAGGTCCCTTATGTTTCAAATGTAGGTTCCCATGGTTTATTGTCATTTCACAATTTCCACTGCCTCCTGCCTTTTTAACCGCATGACCTCCTCTGTTCTAAACTTTGTGACGCTATATTCCATCCTATTCCCCTCCACCCCTCCCTTCGTCGTGACGCCTCATATCTTCGACTGTGTTTACTTTCTCCATCATCTTGGCCCTACTGGGGACAAGTTGGCTCCTGGTGCTACCAAGTTTATATTTGTTGGCTATTCTCGCACCCAAAAGAGGCATGTCTGATAATCTCCACCTAATGTCACCTTCCTTGAAAATCAATATTTTCACCATTCCGGCCTTTTACTACATTCCACTCTAGGCCTTTCCCGACCTCATGTGCTTACCACCACCGAATCTGTCTCTACTTCCCACCGCTCGAGTTGCACCTCCTCCTTCTCTTTGTGTCTACACGCGACGACTTCCTCGGTCTACTATCTTACGAGAGCCTCCCCTACCTACTTATATTTCATCGGTCGCTAATCCGACATCGGTCTCCATCTCTCATCCTCTTTCAAATTGTCTCTTTGCATTGTTTGTCTCCGACACGTCACAAGTTTGCAACCTCTTTATCCTCTATTTACATCACTTCTTTTCTGCAAGAGGCTCTTCAACATCCGGGGTGGCAGGGCGCCATGGATGAGAAAATGGTCGCTCTCTGGGCTAATCATACCTAGAACCTTATTCCTCTTCCTTCTGACCAGAATTGTATTGTTTGTAAGTGGGTCTTCACTGTGAAGCACGACCCTGATGGGGCGGTTGAACGTCTGAAAGTTCGACTGGTGACTTGTGGCTTTATTCAACTACATGATCTTGATTATGAGAAAACCTTTTCACCAGATGCGACGTTGAATACTGTCCGGGTCTTGATCTCCTTATCCATTCATCGACATTGTTCGTTGCATCAACTTGACATCAAAAATGCTTTCCTGAATGATGACCTCGTTGAGACTGTCTACATGCAACAACCTCTCGATTATGAGACCACGGGGGAGTCTCCTGTATGTCATCTCAAGAAATCTCTTTATGATTACAGACAGTCTCCTCAGGCCTAGTATGATACATTCAGTTTGGTCGTTCGCGCTGTTAGGTTTACTCGAAGCTCGACTGACTTCTTTTATCTACTCATCATCGTTCGACATGCACGATGATACTTTTGATGTATGCCGATGATATTTTCATCATGGACGATGATCTCGATGATATAGCTATAGTCAAGAAGCACATGACATCCAAATTTCAGATTAAGCATTTGGAGTCTCTGATATTTTCTTGGCATTTTGGTGGCCCGTCGACCGGATGATCTTGTTCTATCGCAACGGAAGTACTGTCTTGACCTTCATGACGATGTCTACTTTTAATGCAAGCCCATTGACATACCTATGAATGCCAACCATAAGCTTTACACCCATGCTTCCGACTCTGATATGTTCCTCCCTAACCCGGAGTACTATCGCCGTCTTGTGGGCAAACTAATTTATCTTACAGTTACAAGACTTGATATAATCTTTGCGGTTGGGGTGGTCAGCCATTTTATGCATGCTCTACAGATCTTTCATCTCTAGGAGGTGAGCACATCCTTCGTTATCTGAAGACTCCTCTGGGACAAGGGCTTGTGTATAAATGCTCTCCCTCCTTATCTTTTGACTATGTTGACTCTCTAAATGATCGTCGATTCATAAGTGGATATTGCACATACTTTGTTGGACATCTTGTCATCTAGCAGAGCAAAAAACAAACTGTGGTTGCACGTTCATCTGCAGAAGTTGAATATGTCGATTCTGAACATACATGGCTGGAGAGTCTTCTGAGTGATATGGGTGTGAAACTTCCTTCTCCAGCCACTCTCTTTTGTGACAACCAAGCGGCTTTTCATATTGCCAAGAATCTCTTGTTTTATGAACGTACTAAACACATCTAGATCGATTGTCATTTTGTTCGGCAAAAAGTGCAGCGTAAAAAATGGACTAGCAACATGTGCCTGCTACTGGACAAGTTGCTGGCATTCTCACTAAGGTCTTACCTCGATCACTATATCATCAGTTTCTGTCCCAACTTGACTCCTACGATTTGTATGCTCCGGATGTTAGGGGAGTGTTGAAAGTAGTTGTACAAAGGCCCATCCAATGACTCATTGGATGTCTCATTTTTGTTTAAAGATTAGTCCTACATCTTATGATGTTGTACAAGATCTCTTTTTTACGAGAAAATAATGAAATATTAAATTTTTCATTTCATTTCTCATGCTTCTCTACAGATGAAACACCCCTTCAACGATATTCTGGTCATTTCACCAAGATTGTCAACTCCAAAGATCATCTGACACTTATGACACTAGGAGATTGATTAAAGACGTTCCTAAAGATGGATCTGGACCATAAAATCTTATAGTTCAGCAACGGTCAACCGCATGGCTTCGCTGCTGAGCTACACGAAGTAGAAGGCTTCCTTTTCTTACTTCAAAGAGCAGGTCGAATATTTGAAGAAGGGTATGGGATAGATTCTCTCCCGGAATTATCCATCCCCCTGTCTCGATTCTCCTTGTCTCTTCTTTGATCAGTGGAAATTGACTTCTTTTATGAACTGCTTTGTAAACCATCTTGTGATTTGAGGTTCAATAATCTTAGAAGACAGCGAGTGTACTCCAAAAACGCTTACTATGAATAATATTCACAAGGCCTGTGAAGAGGATTTGCCAAAACATTCTCGGAAACTGACCAAAGAAGCTATAGCAAACGCTTGATTATTACTCACCAATAGTACCTCCAACTAAATTCAATCTAATGTGGAAGTTAAATATAATTTTTTGATCTTTTCTGTCAAATGATGTGGTTGAGAACTCTTTTAGAATAGCTTCATTTTCCATTACTAATCCTATGACTCTATAGTTGATAACTGAGTTTGAATTAGCATTGTCAGTAATTTCGTATTCATGAAAGATTCAAGCATTTGAAGTCAAGTACCACTTCATTCGAGATGTTATTCTCTCTAAGAGATCATCACTCAGCTGTCCACTTCATAATTTCATATCAGTTGCATACATTTTACAAAAGTTTTAGGGCTTCTGCCTTTCTTTAAATTGTTTTTCAAGCTGGAACTAACGATGTATGCGACGAACTACTCAAGTGGTTGAGAAACTACTCGAGACAAGGACTTAGAAAACTTCTGGAACTGGAATACTGGACTACTCGAGTATAAAAGTTGAACTACTCGAGACGAATAGAACTACTCGAGTATATGGAAATGACTACTCGAGTAATTCACTTAGAGAAATTTTCTGGAGTATAATTCTGGGTTACTCGAGTATTAATTCTGGACTACTCGAGTAGTAGATGAACTACTCGAGTACATGACTTAGACTACTCGAGTAAGTGAGAACTACACGAGAGTCAGAATTCAATTTCTCGAGACAGAAAGTAAAACTACTCGAGTACTATACAGTACTACTCGAGTATTTAACTTAGAAAACTTTTGAGGAGAAAAAAATTTTGCAAACCCGAGATGAGAAAGGAAACTACTCGAGTAGTTGTCTTAACTACTCGAGAGCCATAATTAGATTACTCGAGTAAGAGTATTATTACTCGAGTAAGAACTCAATATTTTACTCGAGTAAGTATAGAACTACTCGAGTATAATACTTAGGAAATTTTTTGGACAGAATTGTTTTCTTCTTCTAAGGTGAGACAACATCAAGTCTTTTCACTTAGTCCTGGAGCTTGAATATGAAGTGTATCCCAATAGAGAGGCTACACATGAGTCAACACCTTGGATCACACAATGAGGGATTATATTGTATGGTCCTGTGTTTGTTGACCCATTGTAGACTGACATTGGTCTACACTTCCTATAAGAATCCTGCAAACACATAACTCAAACCAAGAATCAAATACAACTTAATTCATCTTAGTTAAAAGATGACTTCATCAAATCTGGGTTAGTGTGGATACAATACCCAACATTGTGATAGTTGGATTGTTTCTTGAGAACAATGTTTTGCTTAAGGTTTCAGGATGTCCTTTTGTTGTTATGTCTTAATCATTGCTTGTGTTGTTAAGCTTCAGTTTTTTTCCTGTGCTTGTTGTGATTGAGCCGTTCTAGCGATTGCTAGAAGCGTGCTTTGCGAAGAGGTGATTGCGACCCTCGCTGTTTTGTCTATCGTCCATACTACTCTCCGTAGTACTCCACCCAAGCAACGAGGTGATGGCGACCCGTTATAGTTTTCTTTTTGTTGTTAACTTAGGAATCCCATTCAAAAACCCCCTTTGGTTACTTTCCCGCTTGCAATCTCTTTTTCATATAGCGAAATCACACTCACTACTTGCACTCCTCGAGAGATCGATATCCGGGGATTAAACTCCTCACATTTATTACTTGACAGCGATCGGTACACTTGCCGAGAGTGCATCACCCAGCACAGGATCACTCCCCCTAGATGAGATGACTTAACACTATGATTGATAGACTAATGGTACATGTGAATTAACAATCATTGACAATGTGACAGTATGATTAACAACAAGAACTTTAGTAATCATTTACAAGGTAAACATTATGATCAAGATGAACCTAATCATTAACTTTAGCCAAACAGTAGCAAACTTGTGATTTCAGGATATATATGAAGGAACAACATTTTTAATTATCACAGATATACATTTATCACATCAATATAGTCAGGGTCAACTCAGATTAATTTCATTGATAAAAATTTGAGGGTTGAGTGTTAAGAAAGCCTTAGTACAACTGTCCAATTTTCCGACGACTTATCGTCTCAGCCCTTCATCTCTGACTCATACATGTTATATCTTTATTAAAAATAGATGATTATCTGTTGAATAAAATAGCTCTTTTTTTCGCTCAACATTGCTTACCCTTCATCAGGTATTTTGGACATACCGTCAATTTTTAACCTCTCATTTCGGCTATAAAGGTTAAATCAAGCCTTAAGCAATCATTTTTAGATTGGTTGACAATGAGCCACCTTGTAGCTCTTGAAATATGGTTGATTAATTTATTTTTGTATGGCTTTATTTTTGTATGGCTTATATTGAGAACGTAGGATCTCTTCCAACCAAAAATAAAATCCAAGGAAGATGCGTGGTTTGACTATGGAACCTATTTACGAAGGGGTGGACTGGAACGAGGGATGGGAAAGATCACAATACATTTACGGAAACAATGCAATACAATGCATGGTAAGGTTTGCCTATATTTCACCCTTGTGGAAGGACCCTTCCCGGGACCCTCTCTGAACGGGGATGCCTTTGTGCACCGGGCTGCTCCCATCTAGAATATCGGATACACAATTTTCATTATATAAATTTTAATCAATATGAAGATGTGTGTAACAACTAATACATCAAAAAGGCTTTTGTTATCTATAGTTGAACAATATAAAGATAGAGTGATCAAAATTCAATAATATAAATGCCTCAAAATATAAATTCATAACCAAAAATATATGTTATGATGTTTACTTTGGATTCAAAGAATGACCCGGGCAATAAAGCTGAGTATTATTCGTCTTCCAAATAATCCACAAGAATAGTATTCACTAATACCAAAATGTGAATGCATCTTCTTCATTTTCACTTATGTGCATATGTAGCCTTCTTCACTTATTCAATCATTGTATCTCATAGATCATATATTTAATGATGGCACACTTACCATTTTCGCTCCACTTCTTCAATCATTATATTTCATATATCATATATTAAATGAAGACAAAACTTACAAGCGCCACAAAGTCATATCATGTCATAAATAGAGTCATGAAGTTTCTATATTACAATTTTCTTAGGTAAGTGAAAAATGCTTTGATGTTTATTTTTTCCTCAACACGTGTACTTATTTTCTCCATAATAGGGATACACGTACCTCGACATATCGTAGCTTTTATCTAATGTTAAAAGGAAATGTGGGATTTGGGTTGGGTTTGTAAAAGTTTCAACGAGTTTCTCGGCTCTGAAATGTTTTCAGGATGATATTGAAAGAGTTTCAAGTATCCATTCTTAATAATTGGAATTATGAGTGTGTATGCTTTTGTGTGTTTGTATATGTTTATAGACGTTAATTGTTGACTGGAAGCAATCAAAGTCTAATTTTTAATAATAAAATTATTTGTTTTTTCTATACTATTAGGGAATCAAGCAAAACGAGCGACATAACAACATATCAAACACAAGGTTTACATGGTTTCATGAGATGGAAGAACATTGACGGTTGCTAAGAGCGGATGTGCTTCTTTTTGTCTTATCCGCCAACCATAGGATAAGAGACGTTTTATATACAAGTTTGTTCACAATAAGTTCCCCAAAATTCCCCCTCCTGAAATACAAAAAAATTTGGGTCCGGGGCGTTGCCCTCAGACCCCGCAAAGGGCACTGCCCCCTTGACTCTTGTTTGCTGACCCGGTAATGGAACACTTGGAAACTCTGCGTAATTGCTCGATGAAAAACATTGAGAATCTCCAGTTCGGTTAATTTAGCCTCCTCCGTCCCTCGGGACCAATGAGGGATAGTACAAGAATCTTCACATGTTGTACATCGATTACACCTTTCAATTTTTTCTTAGGCTCTGTTTGGGACAGCTCTGGCAGATTGAAAAGCTGCTGTCCGGATAGAGCTGTTTTAAAATAGATTTCTGGGGAGCAGTTTTGAAAAGCTGCAGAGTGTTTGAGTATTCTGTGCAGAAGTGCGCTCGGAATCGCCCGAGGAAGGATGTCGGGGGCTCGGAATCGCCGAAGGAAGGCCGCCAGGGGCTCGGAATCGCCGGAGGAAGGCCGTCCGACCTCTAAGCATGTTCCAACTGAAGAAACCATTAGATTTACAAAACCTGTGAGAGAGAAAGCTATTTTGCAAGAGCAGAAGCTGGGGGGAGGGAGATTTCTGAAAAGCTGCAAAACAGCTCCAGATTTTTGAAAAGCTTTTCACAGGGAGCTGTCCCAAACACATATAAAACAGCTCTGGCGGCTGGAATAGAGATTTTCCAGCCGCCAGAGCTGTGCCAAACAGATCCTTAGGCCCTGACTCACCCTCTGTGAACGTCCACACCTGCTTGCTCCGGTGCTTCCCTCTAAGACGAAACACTCCCCCATCGATGCACTTTTACATCCCACAACTTCAACAGATTGCTTAGCCCCATTCATCTTCGGTGCATCAACACTCGATTAGTGAGCTATTTTGCACTCTTTTTAGGGTATTTGCTTATAGGCAAACCTTCTGGCTGTTTTTACACCCTTACCTCCTTTATCACTAAAAGGTCCTTTAGGGGCCTTAATTAGTGATCTGTATTGTTTCCCTTTTGACGATGATGCATTTCCCCCATCGTCTCATTGGATGACCTTGACCTCTGTTTGGGGTCATATCTAGTACTAAGAGTTTGCCTCGATTTGATATCGCTCTCGCGTCTTATTCTGAAACAGTGTTTTACCCCTAGATGTTTTAGCAAACTGATGCGTTACTGCTCCTCAACACATTTCAGGGAGAACCAGATAGCTCTGGGTTGAAGTAACATTTCTGTTGAAGCCGGGAAAATCCCTGCTCCAAAATACGAATCAAGGCAGCTCAAGGTTACTGATTCTGCAGTTCGACGCCACAAATCAAATGACGATCGCGGGAGAGAGAAAACTATCAAAAAGCACACCCTAATTGCTCCAGCAGGGAGGTCCCACCACGTACTCGGAAGTTTGGGAGAAACTTCCCCTCCGCAACCATAAGGCCGGGCGAGGTACTAGACAGACATGGACTTGACGAGTATCCACTTGGGGGGATCTCAACCTCTTCCAAAAGTCCATTTCTAGTACCCCTGAGGGGTTATTTATAGAGAAATCCTGGGGGGGGGGGAGTATAAGCGAGTATCCAGCTTCTGCCAGTGAGTTCCAAGGGTCTACTCGCCTAAACTCGCGTGTTACTCACCCATATTCGCCTCTGCTCGCCCCATCCCGCCTCTGCTCGCCCCAGCCTGCCTCTGCTCGCCCCAACTCGCCCAATGGTCTGCGAATAGCCACCTGCTTGGTTACTTCTGATCTCGACGAATTACGGATTATACACAATCCCTGCGTTTTTCGAGCTCGACACGAGCTTGGAAAAACAATGTTGAACCCGTAGTTCGGAGAGATGACACTAGACGATGCGCTGCGCAAGGTCCTTCCTAGGCCTGAAGCTCGACTGAAGGAGGAAAGAAAATGTCGACACCTCTCGGGCCATTCGCTAGGCGAGTTAGCTCAACTGGAAGAGGTGGAAAAGAGTTTACATCTCGCATGCCAAGTTTATCTGGATGTGAAAAGAAGGTTGATACCTCATATGAGCCTATTTAACCTGAATTGGAGAAGAGGTCGACACCTCACAGGAGCCGAGCTCAACTGGTGGTGGAAAAGAGGTCGACACCTAGCAGGAGCCGAGCTCAACTGTTGGTGGAGAATATAGTCGACACCTAGCAGGAAGGTGGAGTCGACAGCTCACAGGAGCCGAGCTCAACTAGAGGTGGAGTCAACTCGGGTTAAACTCGTAGTCAGCCTGCAGGAGGGAAGCTCGTACAGGTGTCCCGGACTATGACAATAACACACACGAGGAATCAACATCTTACAGGAGCCGAGCTCAATCGGAGATGGAGTCGACAGCTCTAAGGAGCCGAGCTCAACTGGAGGTAGAGTTGTCTCGGGTTGAGCTCGTAGCCAGTCTGCAGGAGGGGAGCTCGTACAGGGGGCCCGAACTATGACTACAACACACTTGAGGAGTCAACATCTTACAGGAGCCGAGCTCAACTGGAGATGGAGTCGACAGCTCTCATGAGCCGAGCTCAACTGGAGATGGAGTCGACAGCTCTCATGAGCCGAGCTCAACTAGAGGTGGAGTTGACAGCTCTCAGGAGCCAAGCTCAACTGGAGGTGGATTCGACTCGGGTTGAGCTCGTAGGTAGCCTGCAGGAGGGAAGCTCGTATATGGGGCACAAACTATGACAACACTCATACGAGGAAATAGTCGACAACTCACAGGAGTCGAGCTCAACTAGAGGTGGAGGTCGACAGCTCACATGAGCCGAGCTTAACTGGAGGTGGAGGTTGACTCGGGAGGCATGTAGTTGGCCTGCAAGAAGGGAGCTCGTACAGGGGGCACGGACTACGACAACACTCACGAGGAAATAGTCGACAGCACACAGGAGCCGAGCTCAACTGGAGGTTGAGGTCGACAGCTCATAGTAGCCGAGCTTAACTGCAGGTGTAGGTCATTTGGGAGGCAAGTAGTCGGCCTGCAGGAGGGGAGCTCGTACAGGGGCACGGACTACAAAAACACTCACGAGGAATTAATCTCACCCGAGGGGGTTGGTAGTCGATATGCATGAGAGGAGTTCGTGCATGGACTCAGACTATGATAACTCCATGACTCGACGACTTCGATCAATACTGAAGTCATCCGCCCTGCTGCTTAAGAGATAGCCGAAGAGTTAGGTACATCAATTTCTTTGAAGATGAAGGAAACTTCTAAATAGACGACGATCCTCTCCTCTCTAAGTTGGAAGATTGGCGTCCAGACCTGTTCCTGATAGTTCCTTCAGTCGAAAGAGAGATGCGATCGGAGGTAGCTAGACCGACATGCAAGGGGGAGCTGATCTCGACCGTCAATGCAGGGGCTCAGTATTACAAGAACACTTAAATTCCGAAGAATCGTCCCATCGTCCGCTCTGAGCTTTTTAGGAGAATCGGGTCGAAGGCACGTTTCCCAATTCAATCGTGGAGTTCGCTACCAGCTTTGCCACCTGGCTACGAAGGCCAGCGTACGAGCAAAGGGAAATGGCCCTCGGGGGGTCCTACAGGACACATACCCGAGTCCACCATCCTTCCACGAACTCGTACCTTCCAGAGCTTAGTTGCCCAGCTGCCTCTAAAAGCATGGCGGGTTATCCCACCTTGGCAACAACAGAGACGCGTCCTGCCCTACAGGACATACAATCGTTAAGAGCGAGCCTTTTAGTTTTCTCAAAAACCGATGACGCCTTTACACATGGTATCACTTTGTGAGGTCTATCCTTCATCGAGTTTAGGAGGTTAGCGTTCAGATCCGTTCCTGATAGTTCCTCCAATCGGATGAGAGATGTAATCAGGGGTAGCTAGGTCGATATACAAGGGGGGAGATGATCTCGACCGTCAATGCAGATGCTCGGTCTTACAAGGTCGCTTAAATCCTGAAGCATCGTCCCATCGTCCGCCCTGGGTTTTTTAGGAGAATCAGGTTGGATGCTGGTTTTCCAAACCGATCGAGGAGATGGACTTCACTGCTTCTAGCTGACTTGGGATGATCAACACAAAGAAAATAACTCGCAACCACCCGTGCCTCCGGGGGCGAGGAAATGTATAAATGACATAGAAATAACATTACAGATAAACAATACATGTTACCGCTAGGGTTAGAACTTTTCAGGTCATCCCCGCTCTAGCTATTTGAGGAGATGAAATGAATAACATAGTGTCCTGGTTGCTGAAGCAATAGCCTCACACGTATGAACTTGCAGAATTAGAACACCATAGTTGCTGAAGTAGTGATCTCGCGAGTATGGACTCACGGAATTAAAGGAGAGCACCATAGCTGTTGAAGAGATGACCTCGCGAGTATGAAATGTATGTTATCGAATGAGATCATCGCAAGTATGAGCACGTAGAGCATCTTGTATGTTTTTTCCTGGTGGTGAACTCATCGTGATTCCCCCTGTTTGTTAGTCATACAAAAAGTACTCACGGGCTTTACCAGAGCGCCTGTAAGTATGAAAGTTGTAGATGTCAGATGTCGGGTTCATGCCAGTTTCAGTTTGAAATGTCGTATGTCGGATTGCGGGGGATTTATTAGAGATATTTTACAATGTCAGATTTTAATATTTAAATAAATTTATTCATATATATAAATATTTTGTGTACATATGTGTAGTTACATACATAATATATTTTTATAAATTACATAATAAACATATATACACATAATGCATGTTTATAAATTATATAATAAATATATATACACATAATGTATATTTATAAATTACACAAAAAAACGTTGACGACAGTAAACGGCTGAAAGAACATCAAATGAAAGTAGACGAGAAAGAAGACCAATCTTAGCTCAGAGAGATGCACAAAATGTGATGCAGAGCAGAGACGAGCACGAGCTTTGGGCCCATTCGGGGCTGATTTGGCAACTTACCATATGTGGCGTGCCCGGATTGACGATCGGAGTCCGTGGTTGCGTCCGGCACGTCACCACGAGTCAAAACATATATTAGTTTTTTTTTTGAGTTTATTTTCATGTATTTAGTGGCCGATCCCACCGGCCAATCATAGCCGCTGATGGTGAAGTTCTAATTTGTTCTCTTCTTATAAATATTGGTCTAAGTGGCTGAACCAAGATATTACAGATTTTGGAGATATTGAATCCCGGAATCCCGCGATCCCTCCCCGGTGCCGACGCCGTGGAACCCTAGGTGATGACTCCTAGACCTCCAAACTCCTCCCCAAGGTAATTCCTACCCCCACCTTCATTTTCCACGCCTCAAACCTTCGTTTCATCCGCTGCAGCCCGCCATTCCAGCTCCCGGAAAACAGCCATCCTGCTGCCCCTTTTCCGCCGCCAAACCCACCTCCTCCCTTCAAACCCTCCGCCTCTCCACCGCTGCTACAGGGCCGCCACCACCTCTTGTCCCCTCCCCACTGCTGGCCGACCAGCCCTCACCTTTCCCCACCGCCGGCCTCCTCCTTAAATTGCCGCCGACCTCCACCGCCCCTCCTCCCCATTCCGCAAACTCCTTTTCGTGGATCCATCGTTCTAACACCCCTAAAATCCTAGATCCGTCCAGATCTATGGTTATAGCCGTCCGATCCGTTATTTCCACCGCTCATACTTTTCATTTTTGCCAGGATCCGACTCTAAATAGCGCATCTACTCCTCCCTGGCCCGGATCTACTTATAAGTGGCCGGATCCACCGTTTTATTGCCCGTTTTCACCCTTTACTGCCGAGGACAACCACCGCCATCGTCTTCACGCCGCCGGCTCCATCTCTGATCGCCGATCGACACATCTGGCCCTCCAAATCTTCATTTTCTCGGTTCAGCCCTCTACTTTGTGAGTTCTCTTGTTGGTATTTGTTTATGTGATTTGACATTTATCATTGGTGAATTAATATACATCGTTTTGATTCTTGCTAGTAGAGATTTATTTCGATACACTACTAACTTGCAGGAGGAATTATTCGCCGCGCGCTTGACCTTGGCCCTCCGAGCGGAGGAAAGCCATTCCAATTGCCTAAATAAATAATTGCTTTTCTATTCAAATATCTGTGTGGTGCTAAAACTTACATTGCTTAAATTATTTGTCAAATACCGGTCATTGCATTACATGTAGAGTTGGATTTGCGTGTCACCCTGGCACGATCACCTAGCGTTGTAGGTTTTGTGCACCACTAGCTTACCCCTACATCAAAATGTTGCACAAAATAAAATATTATTGTTGTTTGGTCGCTTAAAAGAAATGAAATATATATATTTTTAGTACTACTCATATATCATCTTCAAGATATTGCCTGATATATCGGGTAAGACTGATATATCGGGGCCTGAAGACCGATATATCGGGCCTTGAAGACCGATATATCAGAGAAATTTTCAAAAACGACATTTTTGTTTAAAATGTCTAAGTCGTTGCGTTTTATGCCCAAAACCTTTATGTCGACCGACATGTCGGACGTGTCAGACGCCATCTACAACACTGGTAAGTATGAAGATGTATGAAAAGTACCACTATTGAAAAATGAGATGAACTAGGCGGAGGGTGGTATCCCTTCTGACATTAGAACCCCAAAGCAAGTCATCTGCAGAACTCGCCTATGGGCGAGTATCAAAGATACTCGTCTCTTTAACTCGCCTATGAGCGAGTAACAAAGATACTCACCTCTTCACATGCAGAACTCGCCTATAGGTGAGTAACAAAGATACTCGCCAACCCTGCCTGTACTCGCCGGTATATCGCCGTCTGCAACTTGCCTCCACGAACTCTTCTGCTTATTCTCGCATAGGGTTGTCGCCATATGGAACTCGCCAACCTCTATGAACTTGCCTGCATATACTGGCCAACTGAAGTCGTCATCTGGAGCCCGCCGAAGAAGGTCGCAATCTGGAACTCGCTTCTGAGCGAGTAACAGGGAAGCTCGCCTCACGAAGTCGTCGCGATTGAAAGTCGCCATCGTGAAGTCGCCTATGAGCGAGTAACCAAAAAACTCGCTCATCTTACCGAGAACTCGCCAACCTTGACGAGAACTCGCCCACCTTGCTGAATGCTCGCGAGTTGCTGCCTTTGGTTTCCAGCTCGCCATATTAAGCTGTGAAGTTTTCTCGCAAAAATTTCTTGCTCGACTACGATCCACGCTCACCGCAACAAAGTGTTGAAGTCAGAAAAATCTCTGCTCCAAAATTCGGATCAAGGCAGCCTATGGTTACTTATTCTGCGGTCCGACGCCACAATTCAAATGGCGATCGCGGGAAAGAGAAAACTATCTAAAAGCACACCCCAAGTGCTCCAGCAGGGAGGTCCCACCATGTACCCGGAAGTTCGGGAGAAACTTCCCCTCCACAACCATAAGGCTGAGCGAAGTACTAGGCAGACATGGACTTGACGAGTATCCACTTGGGAGGACTTCAACCTCTTTCAAAAGTCCATTTCTAGTACCCCTGGGGGGCTATTTATAGAGAAATCATGGGAGGGGGTATAGGCGAGTATCCAGCTTCTGCCAACGAGTTCCAAGGGTCTACTCGCCCAGAATCGCGAGTTACTTGCCCATACTCGCCCAAACTCGCTTTTGCTCGCCCCATCTCGCCCCAGCTCGGCCCTGCTCGCCCAATGATCTGCGAATAGCCGTCTGCTTGGGTACTTCTGATCTCGACGAATTATGGGTTATACAATTTTACTCGTAGTTACAACTCATATGATGATTCTTCAACATCAGTGGTTCAAACCTCTACTTAGTTTCACCCAAGCTTCATCTTGACCATGGTCAAATCACATAGGTTTGGGTCCATAAGCAGTGATAATCGCCCCATGAAGACTCAATTTTCTACAGCTATGGTGGATTCCAGATGAGCTATGATTCGAGACATATAACTAACATATACAACAACAACGGCATAGGTGCTTCCAACACCACAAACTATTTTATTAACAACAGCTTCATGAAGCAACACAGTTTAACCTGATCAAGCCCTATGACAAACAATTTTATCCTTACCAGCTTAAGAAACGTGCCATGAGATGGGGCCTTACCTTCTTAAAATAATGGTTGTATAACTCTTTAACCGACTCTAATGAATAGAAAACAAATTTATTTTAATCATTTAGTTACTCTAAATTTTATCAACTCAAATTTATTTATGGAGGGCAAGTAAATATGTGAGGAGAAGTGACTTCATTCTTATTTTTCTTAAACATAGTCTTCTATTTTATCTCATTATATAGAGAATATATTTTTGAATAATTTATAGATTTGATTTTTATATGTACACTCATTGAAAATAGAAACATATCCTACTGGAAAAATTGTTTCAGAAATACACACGTGATACATTCTATATTTATATATGTTGTAGAGGAAAGTAGGATAGAGAATAAAACTCCGATTTTTATTAAATCTCAAAAAACTATTATGTATGCATTTATATAGGAAGATAGAGAATGAGAGAATCTCGATCCTAAGATGTGAGACTAAAGAGAATCTACATGGGCTCGAAGAGTGGGCTTTACAAATGAGCTTTTACATTTGCTTCTTTAACACTCCCCCGCAAGATGGAGCATACAAGTCGTAGGCAACAAGCTTGGATATGAACTGATGATATAGTGGTCGAGAAAGGGCTTTGGTGAGGATGCCAACAACTTGCCCAGCAGCAGGGACATGCTCCAATTCCAACTTCTTTGATTGAACTTTTTCCCGAATGAAGTGACAATCAACTTTAATATGCTTGGTTCGCTCATGGAATACTGGATTCTTAGCAATATGTATAGTTGCTTAACTGTCACAAAACAAGGTCGCCGAGAAGAGAGTTTGACTCTCAAATCATTAAGGAGACTCTCAAACCAGGTGAGCTCAGAGACAACCGCTAACATAGCACAATATTTGGCCTCAACAGACGAGCGAGCAACAACAGACTGCTTCTTGCTAAGCCAGGTAATAAGGTTTCCACCGAAGTAAGTGCAAAAACCAGTTGTGGAGCGCCTATCATCAAGAGACCCCTCATAGTCAACATCATAGTACGCAACAAGCCAGGCGAACGACTAATAACTTCTTAGAGTTGTTGAAGCTGGGTGCGGAGAGCATCAATATCTTGTCGGGTAGAAGAATGAGAATCCGGTGGAGTAGAGGCAGTAGGATGGGGAGCAGTTGTAGTGGAAGCAATAATATGTGGAGGCGGTTCATGCTTGCGGTAGCAGGTGGCTTCAAGATGACCCTCATGACCACAATAAGCACATTTAAGGGTAGAGTGCCCAACACGTTCTCGTCCCCGAGACGTGAGGCGACCTCCTCAAGCTGAAGAGCTATGAGCTGGAGGAGCAGAAATAGGTAAGAGGGGCTGCTGATGGAGATCCGTAGAGAAATTCCCAGAAACCTCGGGTGGTGGGGTAACCTTGAGCATCATAGAACAGACATCAGAGAGAGAGGGCGTTGTAGCAGAGAAGAGAATCTGAGCTCGAACACTATTAAGATGTTGAGGAACATGGGCCATCATCATACCAATCCCAACATCTTCTTTTTGTGCCCGTTGTGTCACTAAAACCGTGGAGGGAGGCTGATGTTGTATCCATGCCTCCACCATGGTTTTGACCTTTGCAACAAAGGAGGTCAAATCGCCTGTTGCCCCGAGGTCCAGTGTTTGAAGCGCAGAGATGATATCAAACAAATATTGTAAGCTGTCTTTACCAGAGTAGAGAGAGTGAAGCTTTATCCACATCGCCTTGGCCGTCTCATGATACATGACCATATGGTAGGACTTGATTTTCATGGAATTGAGGATCCAGGATTGGACCCGACCGTCATCACAGAGCCAGACGTCTGTGGGGACAATGGGAGGGTCCCGAGTAAGATGATGAAGGAGACCTTTGGTCTGAAGAACACGACAAACAGAATGCACCCATTCCACAAAGATTGACTTCCCGCTGAGAGAGATGGTGGTGATCCAGAGCTCATCACGAACATCAGGAGGAGGATTGGCACGAGTGGGAAGAGAGGAAGCCGCCGTCGAATCCATGACAACAAGAGGAGGAATAATCAATAGAAGTAAAAACCGGCCGGGCAAAGGAACAAGCGGTTTGGCTGTTAGAATGGGCGGCCTGGCGAGAACACAGAGGAGCGACCTGAGATACCACGGGCACCAGAAGAGAAGCAGCAGTTAGAGGAGCTTGCAGCGGCTAGGCAAGATCATCCGGCCGAGCAGACAACGGTAGAGAAGCAGATCGTGGCAGGTAAGAGTAGTAGACCGCGGTGGGTAAGAGAAGCAGACCGTGACGAGTAAGATCACGGGTAAGAGAGGGAGACCGCAAAGAGTTAGAGAATCAGACCGCGGCGGGTAAGAGAAGCAAACCACACACCCTAGAAAACCGCGAGCAGTCCGCGGATAGCAAGCAGACCGCAAGTCGTAAACAACTAGCAACGATGGTGGCAGACTACAACAAGCAGCCGACACACCGCGGACTATATCTGCGCGCTAGAGAAGGCGACCTGAAGAGCAAGAGCTGTGGCCTAAGATGAGGACTGTAGCGGGCAGGGAAGGGTCTTATAGAAGAGACCGCAACAGGCAGATGTGCCGAGGCCGGAAGAGCTTGCAGCGGGCAGAGAAGCAGTCCGCGGCTGACAGCAACATGCTGCTAGCAGTAGTCCGCGGCGAGCAGAGAGGTGAGTGGGGCCCAAGAGAAGATATAAAATCAGGAGGGGGGAGAAAGGAGGGAGGAGCGGATCCACGGGAGGGTAGAAAAACAAAAACCGCAGCCTTGTGCGGATAGCAAGAGAAGAGAAGGACGGGGGTTATCAAGAAAGGAGGCCGCAACCTTGTGCGGATAGCAAGAGAGAAGCAAGGCCGGCGGTTCGAAAGAGGCAAACCGCAAGGACCGTGTTCGGCTTTGATACAATGTAGAGAAATGCAGGACATAGAATAAAACTCCAATTTTTATTAATTCTCAAAAAACTACATTTTTATAGGAAGGGAGAGAAGGAGAGAATCTCAATCCTAAGATGTGAGACTAAAGAGATCTACATGGGCTCCAAGAGTGAGCTTTACAAATGGGCTTTTACATTTTCTTCTTTAACATATGTAAAATAGGAATATGATGTGCATGGAAGAGATGCAGATGATATTATTATATATAATATTTCTTTAGTTTCAACTCAAGGATTTATTTCAGTTTAGATGTTTAATGACCATATATAGTTCATAAATTTTTTCCTGCCTTTTTGGTTAATTAGACAATTCTCTTTCTTTGTGCGGCAGTCTCTATCAGTTTTCATTCATTATTTTAATACATTTCAGATATGGGATTTCAATTTGGGACGTTCAAGGGAACCCAATGAATCTTCTTCTCTACTCGAAGCTGGGCGTCTTGGCAACTGCTCTGGTTTTATGATAAAGAGCTACAATGAACTTAAAGGGAGTTCTTTTGCAAATACAGAAGTTCTTGAGGGCTTCTATGAGAAAAACTGTGCTTCATCAAATGAAGATATCTCTTCTGCTAATTTCATTCATCATATGCCGTCTCAAAGAGTAAGTCAGTAAGAATAATATTATTACCCCCTTATTTAATTGGTGCAGGCTTGCTTAATATATGGCTCTATTTGTTATCTGTGGTATTCTTTTTCCATTTAGTAGTTTTATTCAATGTTGCAAATGTGTTGGTAATTATGATGTTCATGAATATTTTTTTTTGTTTGATAAGCTTGTAGTATCAACAGTTGTACATTGTTGTTTCAGTTGCTGTGCTGAGGGATTTACTACCAGCCTCTGCGCGCTTGATGATAATGTTCACCTCAAATATTGTGCATGACTGTTTCCATAATTGTAAAAAATATTTGTAGGTATCTCTAAGTAGAACATGATTGAAATGAGAGTGCTATGATGGGTGTGTGGTGATATTAGAAATGACATATTAATGAATAATTAAATTAGAAGAACAATGAAGTGACATCTATCAAAGGTGAGATTATAAAAGAAAAGACACATGATTAGGACATATACAATAAGTGGTAGAAAATGCACGGATTGGCGTGGTGCCTTGGTAAATAAAATGCCAAAGGATCAGGAAGGACAATTGAGTGGACTTAATTAGAGTCAGTTTGGCTCGACATATTTTGGGGGACACTGCTATTTTTTGGAGAAGACACAACAAGCAGGAAATTTTCAAGCAACAGTGTTCACCACTGTGGAATCAAAAATGATGATTTGGGCCCAATTCAAGGAATATGCAGATAGCCTTGGTCCCTCTTTCGCGAAAGCTTCTTGGTCTCAGTTGCCAACTACCCACGATTCCCATCATCTCCTCTTCGGAGATGTTACATTTGTCGAGCGCCGTAAAGGTTCCTACCTCTTCTGTTATTTCCTGTAATTTGCATTGTTTTTATGAACTGTTAGTATCAACAAGTAATAAAAGCAAAAATTCAAAGAAGAGTCTACTTATTACCCTAAAGTTGGTTGTGTAACCTTGCATTCTGATCCCTCAAAACATGAACCTGCTGGTGTTGATATAGAGCAATCCGTTAGAGCTCCCATGCTTGTCTGCACTTTGTTAAGGCTATGCTTTTAGTATTATTAATCTTGATTTGTTGGTATTTTTTCTACTCTAATGTATCTTTACGCTCTGCTATGTTGGTTGTAGCTCTGTTAATACATGATCAGTCGACGCACCACTATGATCTGATTTGTTCATGTTAGGTTCTGTTAAAAAGTGATAGTCCACATTTATGTTATACTATCTTTGTGCTCTTGTGTAATGCTTTCAGGTTCAATCTCAATTATATTTCAAGTGCATTACCTTCTCATTTCGAAGCACAAGAGGCAATTCCATTTTTGTTTTGTTTAAACAACCACCTCACATCTATTCCCTCAAATAAATAATACTATTTCTCGGATCTGGAAATCACTAAAAGCGGAGTTCTTCCAAACAATTTTCTCATTTTCCTATCGCATTTTCATACCACTATTTTGGCCAGCACTTCAGCCGAGCCATATAGTGCCATTAGGTGCCATTATGCCATTAGGTTATTTGATCGAAAGTTGTTCCTAATGATTTACATTAGTAAAGGTCATGCAACATTCAGCATAAACGAATGAAGATTGGAATTGAACGAGTACTGTATCCCAAATATGTTAATTATTTACTTCCTATGTTCTATTTCAGCCATTTGTATCATTGATTAATTGACATTATGTTCAATTTGCAAATCCTATGTAAAATTCAAAGAAACATACCTTTCTTCATTTCTTTTTTTTTGATAAAGGCACTAATAAATAAACAAACAATTTGTGAAATTTTTTCAAGGTTAACTCTCCTCTTGAGCTGTTAATACTTATTTTTTGTCTGGTTCTTTTAAAGACGAGTACAGAAGTTGTCTCCATCATTTTGCCTTTCAGTAGTAATGAACCTACACAAATTTCCTACCTCTTGTGCTCTTCTTCATTGAAACTTAGATTAATCCATAAGGGAACTAAAGGTCAGTATGAATTATGGAGAAGTACTCTATGGAAATAAAAATATTATATTCTTGATCTTAATGGTTAGTAATGTGATGCATTTACTTCTATCTCCAGCTTTTATCTGCCTCCAACATGCTAACCAAGTGGAAAACCAATCAAGAAAACTCAATTCTCAGTGGACCATCTTCCTCTACCGACAATTTACCCGCCATACCTTCTGTTTCTTCTTCACATAAATCAATTTTAGATTCCCATAACAATGATATATCTTTCAGCGATCAGCCCCTTTTAAGAAACGAGCTTGTGAACTCGTTCAAACAGGCTGACAGCGAACTCATGGCCGAGAAGAGGGGAAATGCCATGCAGCGCTACAAAGAGAAGCGGAAAACACGTAGGTACGAATTCACTTCCCCTATTTTACAATTTTGATATTATGTTTTGGATTGGAGAGTTGCTTACATCTGTGTATCCCCATTTTGAATTTTAGGTATGATAAGCGCATAAGGTATGAGTCCAGGAAGGCGAGAGCTGACATTAGGAAAAGAGTCAAAGGTCGGTTCGTCAAATCTGCTGAAAATGGTGTCTGAGAGTCATGGTTAGAGCTGAGGATTTGAGCCTCCTTCTGAATGTACGTATATATTTGTGTTTGATTTTGTTTTTCAAGATTGTGGTCCATGTTGAAATTTATGAGAACTGTAGAGATCTTATTGCTTTTATGTTCTAATTGTTAAATCTCTGTTGATTTTCATCACCTATGTAGAAGAAGAGTTTGAAATCTTCTTTGGCGTCAGTTGTTTTATTATTCTTAATAATGCAGAATACGGCCCAGTCGCACGAGTATTCTTTCAGGCTGAATACTCATTGATGAATACCTTTCCTGTACACTTTATTATTATTTACTCTTCATGCTGAATCTTTACATTTTGCCAAATGTCAACTCATTTATCTAGCTTTTTCTAAGTTTCTATGTCTGAATAGAGTCATTTATAAGTATAGGTGTCAACCAATTACTCTTGAAAGAGGTTTTTACCCATGAGTGGTGACTATTTTTTGCGATTAGTGAAAAATGGGGGATTTATATGAAAAATTCCAATAAAAAAGGGCAGAAAGCTTACAAATATCCCATCTATTGCTTAATTCAAATAACAATATCCTAGGTCTTGAGCTTGAGAGAGAGAGACATGCTTATATGAATTCTTTGAATGCTTTTATAAGTAAATTGAGATTTGATTTCCATGCTTAATTTATTTTCCATGCATGTGAATTAATTTTTGTTGTTGAAGGCTTATTATTTTTGCTACCACTAAAAATGATGTTTTCACACAATTAAATTTCGTTATGCTATGAAACTAATAAACCTAATTTTGAAGAATAGTCTCATATTGAGAAACTAACAAATTCTAGAGGTGCAAAATATAAATTAGTGCTTGAAAATTTCAT
Organism: Platanthera guangdongensis; assembly: GCA_039583875.1. Lineage (NCBI taxonomy): Eukaryota > Viridiplantae > Streptophyta > Magnoliopsida > Asparagales > Orchidaceae > Platanthera > Platanthera guangdongensis. Next base: position 5,051,920 of record CM077152.1, read on the forward strand.
TCATTTGTGATATAAATATTCATGTCATATCTCCAAAATTGAGAAACTTGTGGCTAATGAAATTCTTTATTCCCCTTAATTTTAAAGACTTTAAGGTTTGTGTTGACTAAATAAAAAACAAACAAGTATCAAAATGATATGTGCTAGTAGAGCTTCAGATACCTTAGCACTAATACAAAATGATATTTGTTGAAGCCAAAAACTGGCCTCAACGAGAGTTCGGACCTTGGGGTGTGGCAGACACCTACTTCTCCCAAACCTCGACCCAAGACTAGCCACAAAGAACTGGAAACTGACCCTAAGCCTCAGTTGGGAGGTCCCTCTACTAATCCGGAAGTTCTCTGAGCGCTTCCCCTCCAAAACCAATTGTTGGGCTAGGAGTACCTCAGAAAGCTCTAGAAGGCAAAATGAGAGTATGAGAAAATCCGCCTTCTGAGGTATCCTGTGGGTGTATTTATAAATTTTCAATATCTGGTCTGCAAAAAACGTACTTCTGCTGCCCTAAAATTACTAAAATGCCCCTAGACTGGTCTGCCAATAGCCAAACTCCGCTGTTCTGAGAAGCTAAATGCAGATAAAGGGTGTTTAGGTAATTTCAGGTCTGGGTTGAGCGGGAGCGTTGAGTGGAGAAGCATCACTCAACGCAAAGTGCTGGAGGGAGTGTCGAGTGGAGAAGCATCACTCAACGCCAAAGGCTGGCGGGACCGTCGAGTGGAGAAGCATCATTCAATGCCAAAGGCCGATAGGCTTCCGCCATCCTGAGGCGCGAGCCCCTGCACTTGCCCAGGGCGGGAGCCTTCCCGCCCCTGGTTCCGCCATGGCCTGAGCCTAAAATCTGCGTTCGACGAACATAACCTTTAGTCGAAGGCCCAGCTCGACAAGTTGAGCTCGACGAACTGGCGTTCGACGAACTGGCATTCGACGAATTATGCCACTCAACACCTGTGCGAGAGCCTTCCCGCCTACTTACGGCGAGAGCCCTCCCGCACGTTTTTTTATTTGATCCAATTATAAGTCCAAATCTAGCCCAATCCTGGTCCTTGGAGGATCTTGGTCCTACCCAGCGAATATGAGGTTGTACACAATCCCCGCTCTTTGCGATCTAGGCTTCCGCTCGGAAAGACACGTCCAACCTCAAATATTCGGTGAGTACATGCTGACCTGACTGTGAATCTTTCTGCAGACCCCACCTTCGTCCTATAAATACATAGTTAAGTTTGTCTCTCAGGCAATCTATGCCGTAATTACTCTCTGTTTGAGCCTCTGCCGCGCCATGAAAATGCGTGCCAAAAACGTTTAGAAGCCGCTCTCGGAAGAGCTCCAGGCCCGCCTCGCTGTGGCCCAGGCGTGGGCTCGCGCCAACTGCACCAAGGTTGCCCCTTGGCTGATGGGCAAGAGGCCCGCCGACAAGAAGGTAGTGGGGGAGAAATCCACTGGCGAGAAGCCAGCCGGCGAGAGCTCCCGCCCAAAGAAGAAGAAGAAAAAGGCGAAGTTAGTCAGACGAGACCTGTCTAAGGAGAACCGAGCCTCGCCTACCCCAACTCCTAACCGTGACGAGGCCCCTTCTTCTCTGCCGGAGGTACCCTTCTCGCCTTTCGCCCTTCATGTTAGTGCGAAATGTTAAAAAGCTTGAACGTGGTTATGTATTGAAGTACCACTCTTCTCGCAGGGGACGGTGCCAAGAGATGTCGTCGACTTTCTACTGGCGGACACAGAGGGGACCCGACTTCACAATGAGGGTCCACCGTCCGCTTCGGGGGCTGCACCGCCAGTCACGGGGGCTGCCATCCCTGCCGGAGGGGTTATCTCTGAGCCATTCGCTCCCGCGCCGGGATCATAGCTTCCGGCGAGAGAGGGCGTCTCTGTTCCCCCCTTGGGCGAGACCGAGACCTCGGAGCGTAGGACATTTCGTCCGGGCCCGGGCAAGCCGCTCCATCTGCTTTTCGGAAAGAGTTCAGAGGGCCAGCCCGACCCTTCTCGCCAACCATCGGGGGAGGGTATCCATCGGTCCTCAGGTATGTGAGAACCTCACAGCTTTTCTTTTGCTCCTCTCCTATTCTGACCAAAATCTGTCCTCCAGAGCCGAAGGAGCAAGAAGCGGAAGGGGAAGGAGACAAAGATGAAGAAGAAGAAGAAGAAGAAGAAAGGGAAGACTTGCCCCTCCCCTCTGCCGGCGAGATGGAGGACTTTCTCGAGGCCTCCGGAAGCGGCAAGGCGCGGAGGCAGAGGATTGCGGGAGTCTTGTCGAAGCTCGCGTGGCTGCAACGAGCTAACTCCGTAGCGGTGAAGAGGATTCACGAGACGATGGAGCGGCGGCTGGCGATCGTTGAGCGGGACTGCGCCTACCTCCTTGGCGGGGCGGAATCCCAGGACACGCTTTCCGCTGAAATCTCCCCCGGAAGACACGTCGCGCGGATTCGAGATCAGCTCCATCTGGCCAACTAGGGGCTGACCACCCTCACGGCCTTCTTCGACCCTCGAGACCCTCCAAAGTCTAGCAAACGAGAACTAGGTCGTTGGCGGTGTGTGCCGTACTGAGCCCTTGGGGCTAACCTCTTCTTTACTCGTCTTCTTAGCATACCCTTCTCCTTTGTACCCCTTGCGCCTTTCGACAATAGACAATTATCATAAGTGTTATTTGTATTTATCATTATTATTATTATTATCGTTTGGAGGCTCTCGCCGAGCGAGAGCCCCTTTATGTCTGTGTCCTTCCCATCTGTTTTTTTGCATGCTTTCCTTGATATTTTGCGAATGTCTGACTCATACGCCTTGCTCAATACTTCTCGCGCACTGAGATCGTTTATCTTTTCCTTAGCCCTCCCTGGAGGTTCTCGCTTCCTGCAGGTCCAAGGAGAGCTGACGAGGCTGGACGGAAATCGAGGAGTCAAAACGTCCAGATTTGTTGACTCGTTGACCGTTCTCCCGTTGTATTTTTTAAGAAAAACACATAATTACCGTTTCTTCTATAAGTAGGCCGATCCACCTACCTCATTTACTCCCCCACATTTATTTCTTTCATTCCGAACCCTCGTCTCCCTGTCCACTGCTTTCGCCGATCCCTGCAGCGCAAAGGCTCTCGCCTCCCCGACCTTTTTCTCCCCTCTTCTTCCCTTCAAGATGCCAGGCGAGAGCGAAGGTCGTTCCAAGTGCGCGCAAGCCTTCCTGGACCACGCCTTCCCCCCCTTCCGGCTCACACAGGCGGAGTTCCTCACGATCATCCAAAACTTCATTCCGCCGGGGTTCGCCGCCCGGAAGCCTGGGAGCGAAGTCAGGGTTAACCTTGCGCCAGAAGGGGAGCTCGCCATCCCCTTGGAGCACTTTGAGGCGGGCTTCCGCCTCCCCCTCTGGCCGGAGGTGCGCCAGGCCATGCGTTATTACGGGGTAGTGCCGGCCCAGCTCAACCCTAACTCCATCGCCCTTCTGGTGGCTTTCGTCTGCTATATGCGTGCGAAGAGGATTGAGTTCAGTCTGCCGATCTTCCAGAAGCTGTTCAACTTCCGGGCTAAGGGAGGGTCAGTCTTCCTTTCTGGGCAGTCGGTGAAGACGTCGGGTCTCGCCAACATGCATCATCACTTTGCGGAAAGGTTCGTCTTCGTCTCCGGGCCTTTTGTCAACATTCCTCTCGCCCCCATTCAATATGATGATGCAACCTATAAGCTTCCCGCTCTCGGGGAGCGAGAGGGCGCCCTCGTCGAGTTCTTTGGCTCGAAAGCCTTCGACGTCCCTTTCCTCCGGCGAGATCTGGATTCCCTCCAACCGGTACCCCCGGTGAAGGTAAGTTTTTGGACTTGTAACCTTTCGTTTCGAGAGATAGGGATAATTAGCTTTGAGACTCGCAGGTGAGCGAGACATTCCCCTTCACCAACCTTTCAACGAAACCAGGGCACTCGCTAACCCCTTGGCTCTCACCAAGTCCGCCGCAGCCGCTTGCCGGGGGGAGCCGAGGACCTCTTCCGCACCAAGCGCCCCGAAGCGGAAATCGAGCTCCCACTCAGCCCCTCCCCTCAAAAAATCGAAGCCGTCAGCCGTGGACACGGGCAAATCTGTCGCACCGGCTCCCGCTGAGATCCCTGCCGAGATCTCTTCTGTTGCGGGCGAGACGGGTGCCGCCCAACCCGCCGCAGAGGCCCCCGCCGAGACCACTTTAGCTGCAGGCGAGGCGGGTGTCCTCCAGCCTACCGCCGAGACCCCGACCGAGTCCTCTCGCATGCCGGTGCCGAGAGGGCACCAGAATTTCGGCTTCGGCGATAAGTACAAAGATACAGAGGGTCTGCCTTTGCTCCATTGGGATCATACCACCGACCGCATCGCGGTTTCCACCCTTCTCCCTTCCTGGAGGAAGCGAGACTCAAGCACCGACCACGCCTTCGCGCTAGGCTACGACCTCTACAGCCGAGAGGATGCCGACACGTTCTACCGGACGACTTCCCGAGACCTCGTGTTCGACGCCGCCCAGGCCCAACTTCGCGCTGTCCAGCTCTCGCACATGGCTGGGCGCCGCACCCTCACCATAGAGCGCAACCTCGTCGATATGCTCAGGTCGAGGGATGCCGCGGCGGCGGAAGCTGCCACCCTGAAGGCCGACCTGGCTGCCGCCCATCAACTTCTCTCCACTCGCCCAGCCGCCGAGGTAAGCGGGATCCTTCAATATTTCTCATCCTCCTTCAATATTTTTTCATATATATATATATATATCTATATATATGCCTTTCGCTTAACCGGACCGTCACGCAGGATTCCGCGGAAGCCGAGCTTTCTCGCGCGATAGTGGCCAGCGTCGAGGGCGAGAACCAGCTGCTGCAGGCCAAGGTGAAGCGGTTGGAGGAGGCCCTGGCCCAGGCTCGGCCGCCACGGGAGGAGAGAGTCGAGCACCGCTGCTACTCCGCATACGAAATCGACGTGATCGTTCAGGAGAACGCGCAGGCCACCGCCAAGATGGTCATCGAGGTGCTGCAGGAGTCGGCGCTTTTGAACGAAGGACGCGAGACCCTCACGGCGCGAGGGATCCTGCCCTGGCTGTTCGAGCCCATCCCCAAACCTGCGGGAGAGGATGACTCTCCGACCAATGATGCGGCGGAGCTTGTCCTGAACGTCGAAACCGGCGAAAGCTCACCCGACGAATCCTCCGGATACACCCCAAGCGGAACCTCCAGCGGGAGCTCCAACGAAACAGCTCAATAGCCTCCATATCTCCTGCTTAGTTCATTGTAATCTTGCTTTGATTTTTGTACATTCATTTTTGTGAACTTAACTATTGTAACTTTTGTAAGGGGCGAGATTCCCCCACTGATACTTAAATCTTTTTATATTGTGTTGGAAAATTTGCTCTGTCGCTGGAATGTTTGTTACCTTTGCGCCAACCCTAGGCTCTTAGGATCTTAGATGGTGACCGCCACCCGTTCAAAGAGTTGGCCAAGTAAAACCTGCCGGAAGAAGCCTGATGAGAGCCTTGCCAAAAGGGGCGTGTCGGGAACCCCGCCGAGAGGTGCTTGCTGGGATCCCCGGCGAGATGGCTGTGGCGATAGCCCTACCTAGTTGGTTATGTCGAGAGCCCTGCCGAAAGCCTGACCAAGAGCCTTGCCGGGAGGATTATGCCAAGAACCCTGCCGAGAGGGTTTTGAGCCATCCCATCCCTACCTAGGACTGGTGTTGGCCGTTTGTAAACCTGTTAACCTGACCTTCGTGACTCCGTCATGATTTCAACAGTCTTGTCTGCTTGGTGTGAACCGGGTCATCGGGTCCATCTGGGACCACTTAGACAAGAAATCCCCATTTTCCTTCTTCCCCCCGAGAGATCACACGACCCTGCCAGCTAGTTGGAGCCTGACAGCGGGTCTACTCGGGGTCCTGCTTAATTTATCAATTCTTTCCTCAAACTCCTTTCTTTTCCCCCCAGGTGTGCCTACAGTCCTGCCCAGCTAATGAGAGCTTGGACAGCGAGTCTACCCGGGGCCGAGCGTGCCTTCTAGCCCTGCCAGCTAGGAGAGTCTGCATAGTGGAATCACCACTCGAGGTGTTCCCTTACCCCCCAGGAGAGCCTACGACCCTGCCAGCTAGTGAGAGCCTGGTAGCGGGTCTACCCGGGGCCGAGTGCGCCTTCCAGACCTGCCAGCTATTGGGAGCCTGAGCAGCGGGATCCTCTCAGGGTCTTTCTTAGTTTCTTAACTCTTTCCTCGAACTCCTTTCCCTTCCCCTAGGTGTGCCTACAACCATGTCCAGCTAATGTGAGTCTGGACAGCGAGTCTACCCGGGGTTGAGCGTGCCTTCCAGCCCTGCCAGCTAGGAGAGTCTGCGCAGCGGAATCCCCACTCGAGGTATTCCCTTACCCCTAGGCGAGTCTACGGCCCTGCCAGCTAGTAAGAACCTGACAGCGGGTCTACTCGCGGCCGAGCGCGCCTTCCAGACCTGCCAGCTAATGGGAGCCTGAGCAGCGGGATCCTCTCGGCAGAGGTGCACATAAGGCCTGGCAGGCCTAGTTTAGGCCTGGGCCTGCCAGGCCCAGTCTTTTTATGTCCAGGCCCAAGCCCAGGCCTGACAATAACCAGACCCAGGCCCAGGCCCAGGCCTCCTTTATGAATGAGGCCTTACAAGGCCTTTTCGACAAGGCCTAAACCAGGCCCAACCAGGCCCAGGCCTACCCAAGGCCGAATTTTTAATATAAAAAAATCATTTTTTAATAAAATTAATTAATATTTAATATTATGTAAGATATATATTAAAATTTTAAATACTTAATAAGATAAAATGTTATATTTTATTTCATATTGAAAATATTACAACACACACAAACGAGTCGGCCACCAATCCCGTGAAAAACTACCCGAACTTACAAAACACACAAAATCTCACAACTCTCAACCTACCCACACACAATAAGTTAGGTGTCAAAGCACCGTATGTCAGCCAACCCAAAATAAAATAAAATACATCACTATTACTCAATCTTCATCGGCCAAGTTTAACGAACTCAGTTCTTCTTCGACTGACGAGGAGCTGTTTTCGATGGAAGCAGTATGTTGCTCTCTGTTCGCCGCGTCCAAATAATCTTTATGGCAAATACAAATCTCCAACGACTTTTTGTTAAGACGACTCCGCCGTTCATTCAAAACTCTGTCACTTAAAAAAAATGCAGACTCCGAAGCTACTGTACTAGCTTGAACAGTTAATATATCGCGGGCCATTAAGGCCAAAGTAGGATATGTGTTCGTTTTATTTTTCCAAAACTCTAATATATTAAAATTTTCAATTTCATTTTTAGTCATATACTCTCTAAATTGTATTTTAGTGTATAATCCTAATTCATTTAATGTACTAGTAGTTCGTGATTTTTTTCTAGATACAACCTCATAAATTTCATTTTGAAAATCATCTGCTATTTGTACTTGTGTTGAATCATCTCGCGATCGCAACCCATATAAATCATAATAATAATTATAGAAATCTGTAAAAGCTGTATTAAAATTTGAAATTATTGAATATTCAAATTCCAAATTATTTAAATCTAGGTGTAAATTTTTATTTATCTCTTCCAAAAGATTTTCAACACCTAAAACGCCTAATAAATGATTTAAAGCCGCCGCACATCAAAACATAGACGACATTTCCTTATAGTATTTTAAAAATTTTGCTTCCATTGTTTCAATTACGGTATGCCAAAACTTATATTGTTTGTAGTAATTTAAAATTTTTGTAATAATTAAAATTTTTTCAATAACTCGGGAGCTAGTGAGATAATAAACGCCAGATAATTGAATCGTCGCTCTATAAAAGCATTCTAATAAACGCATATAAATCGTAATTGTTTACCAATTATCGTTATTTAAATCATGATTTGTATTTGTCGAATAAAATTCCATTAGAAGATTTTTTTTGACGGATTGCTCTTTTTAACATTTTATAAGTGAAATTCCACCTAATTGACATGTCATATTCTGGTTTTAAAATTTTTCTCCCTGATTTGTTACAAATTTTTAAAAATCCTGTCGTCTCTTTTGAGAACTATATATATATGTTAACATACTTCTAATTTTAATAATATATGGTTCCATTAATTTTAAACTATCTTGGACAATTAAATTTAGAACGTGACAAACACAACGAGGATGAAAAAAATACTCCATTTAACATAGGTTTTAAATCTCATTTTAAATTATCAATAGCCGCAGTATTATTACTAGCGTTATCAAAAGAAATACTAATAATTTTATCTTTTATTTTAAAATCGTGTATACAATTCATAATTTCTTGATAAATTGCTGTTCCGGTATGTGGAACTTCAAAACCATTAAAGTAAATGATGCGCTTGGATAACTCCCATGAAGTAGGATCTATCTAATGACTTGTAATGCAAATATAAGAATGTCCTAATTGTATACCGCTACTCCAAACATCACAAGTTAAACTAATTCTACCATCTAAATTGTCAAAATATTTAATCAAATTTTTTTTCGCTTTAATATAAGCTTTATATGCGTCACGCCTTATTATAGTTCTACTTACCTGATGATATTTGAGTTGGAGAGCTCGATGAACATAAGCGGTCTCACGGGCATTATCGTAATGATTAAACGACAATCCGCGCCCGATGATGTTCTCCATCTGCGCTTCTCTTTGTCGCATTTGATCGTAAGTCCAAACTTGTCCGGCCGCTGATAGCTGTGTTTGACTGGATTCCGGAGCTTGCTTTGCAACACATGATTTGATGTGTCGCACGAGTGTGGAGTTTTCGGCCGCCGACAACAGCTTCGAACAATGCTAACATTTTGCTTTGAATTTATTGTTGATTTTAACTTTGTCAAAATGCTCCCAGATTGGAGCACTAAGCTTGTGCTCGACAATCTGAGGAACGACACCAGATGAAGACGACATTGATCAAAATGTGCGAAGTAGAGAAGTGCAATGAGTTGGAGTTCGATCAAGAAATGATGTGAGTTTTAGACAATGCAAGATTGCAAGCACTCTACTCTCCTATTTATAACTCGTAAAAAGTAATATAAGAATTTATTAAATTATAATTTAAAAAAAAATTAAAAAAATGATAACTTCGAACCATTGCTCTCTGCCGTTGCTCTCTGCCGTTGCTCTCTACATGCTACAACTCTACTCTCCTATTTAAATTCTTATATTACATTATTACTTTTTAATTTAATGAATTATTTTTTAAATTATAATTAAAATGGTGCCGTTGAGTGCTGCTTGGAAACTTGGGCTGCAAATGGCAAATGGCAATGTGCCCAAGTTTCCAAGCACAGCTGGCAAATGGCAATGTGCCATTTGCCAGCTGCTTCAGGCTTCAGCTTGCAACGTCTCTATGAAGAGACGTTGCCAGCTCTTTATAGAGATGTTGCTGACAACGTCTCTATGAAGAGATGTTGCCAGCTGGCAACGTCTCTTCATAGAGACGTTGCCTGACAATGTTTCTCTTGGCAACTTAGGCTGCCCAAGTTGCAGCCCAAGTTGCCATAGAGAAATTGCAGGCTTGCAGCCCAAGTTGGGCAACTTGGGCTGCCCGGGCCAGTCTTGGTCCAGGTCCAGGCCCAGGCAAGGCCTGGGACTGGGCCAAGACTGGGCCAAGACTGGGCCTAGCCCGGGCCGGGCACCGGGCCAGACAAATTCTATATTTCAAGGTCTTGTTAGGCCCCTCAGGACCGGCCTGGGCCTGGACCAGTGCTGCCCGGGCCCAGGCCTAACCAGACTTTTTCCAGGCCGGGCCTAGGCGGGCTTTTCGGGCCCGGTCTTTTTGCTCACCTCTGCCTCTCGGGGTCTTGCTTAGTTTACCAATTCTTTCCTCAAACTGATTTCCTTTCCCCCCAGATGTGCCTACAACCCTGCCCAGCTAATGAGAGCCTGGAAAACGAGTCTACCCGGGGCCGAGCGTGCCTTCCAGCCCTGCCAGCTAGGAGAGTCTGCGCAGCGGAATCACCACTCGAGGTATTCCCTTACCCCCCAGGCGAGCCTACGGCCCTGCCAGCTAGTAAGAGCTTGGCAGCGGGTCTACTCGAGGCTGAGTGCGTCTTCCAGACTTGCCAGCTAATGAGAGCCTGAGTAGCGGGATGCTCTCGGGGTCTGGCTATCGGAGCCCCTCCGGAACCAGAGTCAGATGATGAGCTCACTGAAGGGGCTCCCACCCCCTGCCTGCCGAGAGGGCTCTTCGCGCGGCCTTGGCTCGCTCGCCCTGTCCGCACTGGTCTGTCCCGGGAACAGCTCCCGCCTGGGGACATCCCTTTCCGCCGCCTCTGCCGGAACCTCCTTCCCGGGGCGCTGTCCGAGAGCGTTCTCGCCCAATGACGGAGCAGCCGCCACCGGGGCCTGAGGAGTCTCCCACTCGCCTCTTGCCGAGAAGGCCAAATGGATGGTCTGCAAGACTTCTCGCCTGAAGTCCTCCAACATCCCCAACGTCACCCCACTTCCCCGAAAGGGAGAACCTCCCGAGCCAGCTCCTTCTCCTTCACCTCCAGCCATGAGACTTGACTTGAGATTTTCTTGTATCAGCTACGGTCCACGCTCACCGCACCAGAAATGTTGAAGCCAAAAACTGGCCTCAACGAGAGTTCGGACCTTGGGGTGTGGCCGACACCTAATTCTCCAAAACCTCGACCCAAGACTAACCATAAAGAACTGGAAACTGACCCTAAGCCTCAGCTGGGAGGTCCCTCCACTAACCCGGAGGTTCTCTGAGCGCTTCCCCTCCAAAACCAATTCCTGGGCTAGGAGTACCTCAGAAAGCTCTAGAAGACAAAATGTGAGTATGAAAAAATCTGCCTTCTGAGATATCCTGTGTGTCTATTTATAGATTTTCAATATCTGGTTTGCAAAAAACGTACTTCTGCTTCCCTAAAATTATTAAAATGCCCCTATACTGGTCTGACAATAGCCAAACTCCGCTGTTTTGAGGAGTTAAATGCAAACAAGGGGTGTTTAGGTAATTTCAGGTCTGGGTTGAGCGGGAGCGTTGAGTGGAGAAGCATCACTCAACGCCAAGTGCTGGCGGGAGTGTCGAGTGGAGAAGCATCACTCAACGCCAAAGGCTGGCGGGAGCGTTGACTGGAGAAGCATCACTCAACGCCAAAGGCTGGCGGGGGCGTCGAGTGGAGAAGCATCACTCAACGCCAAAGGCAGGCGGGATCGTCGAGTGGAGAAGCATCACTCAACGACAAAGGCTGACGGGGGCATCGAGTGGAGAAGCATCACTCAACGCCGAAGGCTGGCGGGGGCGTCGAGTGGAGAAGCATCACTCAACGACAAAGGCTGGCGGGAGCGTCGAGTGGAGAAGCATCACTCAACGCCAAAGGCCGATAGACTTCCGCCATCCTGAAGCGCGAGCCCCTGCACCTGCCCAGGGAGGGAGCCTTCCCGCCCCCTGGTTCCGCCATGTCCTGAACCTAAACTCTGCGTTCGACGAACATAACCTTAAGTCGAAGGCCCAGCTCGACGAACTGGCGTTCGACGAATTATGCCACTCAACCCCTGGGCGAGAGCCTTCCCGCCTACTTATGGCGAGAGCCCTCCCGCACGCTTTTTTACTTGATCCAATTATAAGTTCAAATCTAGCCCAATCCCGATCTTTGGAGGATCTTGGTCCTACCCAGCGAACATGAGGTTGTACAATATTGATGAATTATTTCCTACGCCCTTAGAATGACCAACAATATTTATTTTATTCTATTTATAAACAATTACTGTCGTTATGTGACCTGCATCTCATTCACGAGCAATCATAATCACTAGATGTGTTTAAGGTATATAAAGCTGAGATAGATGACTAATCTCAACCGACCTATTAAGATTGTTAGATTTGACTGCAGTGATGAATACTATGATAGATATGATGAATAAAAAAAAAGTAATATGCCCCTCATCAATGTTAGGTAGTCCTACCATGAATGATGAACACACCGCTTAATGATAAAGGGCAGCCCGGTGCACAATGCATCCCCACACACCGAGGGTCTGGGCAAGGGCCACAAATGTGAAATGTAGGCAAACCTTATATTGCCTTCTTGCAAGAGGCTGCTTCTGGAAATTAACAAACACGTCACTTAAGGATATTGTGTGAAATTTATTTTTTTCTTCCGGCAATTGTTAGGAACTTGTTCATGATATTGTTCAAGTAACAAATATGAATCGAGAATCAAGATATTATTGAAGAGATCCCTATATAAAATCAAGAAATTATGGTTAATAAGCTCTGCAACTTAAAGTACCTAAGCCATTAAAAAGGATTTGCCAGAGAAATGAGAAGTGTAGCTGAAGGAGATCAGCTTGTTTTTTCAGAGCGCGCATTTCTAGCTCGTTCTGGGCTTTTTTGTCACCGGTCATCTTTGACATCGATCTTTAGATGGACTATCCGAGTATGGTCGCTTCCAAAGCAATGATGACATATTTCTATGTATTTTAAATAATTTTTGTTTTTATTTAATGAGATTTCACAACCATCATAATCGTGCAATCAAGCACAATCAGGATGTCTGCTCGTCATCTGCAGTGCTGACTCCGTGAACCCCATGCATCGACTAACATGAATTGTCTTTCTTTGTTAATTTCCCTTGTTTTTCTCTGTTGCCCTCTCTTGTTGCCCTCTCTTCCTTACCATTCCTCTCAGTCGACCCCTATGGAAATCCATCCTATAACAGCCAGACCCTCAGCATTCCCCACTTCAACAACCCTTTTGCCCACTTCCTGCACCTGCTAGAGCCTCCATTACACACAAGCCTCCCAGCCATCCTCTGTCAAACTGAACCCCAATCCTACCCCAACCTAACACTCAGCCAGGCCGACATTCCCCAACCCTTTATCTACAACCGCACCTCTCCGTATACATTTCCAAGTTTGGCTGACACTCCCAGGCACTTCCCCTGACCTAGCCGACCATCCCAGGCCCTTCCCTTGGCCTAGCCGATCCTTCCATGCCACTGTCCAGTCTAGAACATGTTGAAAAGTTGAAGTGAAGTCGGCAGGTCGCCAGGTTGCGGGAACTACCGCCGTCGCCGGCGATACTGCCCATCGCCGGGCGATAGCTTTTTATTCGCCTGCTGTTATAGATACCCTAGGTCGCGCGGTTAGAACTTTGGCTAACCGCGAAGCCGCACAGTTAGGGTTGGCTAACCGCCTATCCTCCTGCGGTAGCTCTATCGTTAGTGGTGGTGACCTTATCCACCTTCTCCCACCTATAAATAGGTCCCAACCCCCTCATTTGCATCATGAATCACAGAGAACAGTTACATGGAGCAAGGTTGCAGCTAGACTTTTTCTACCCGCCCGACAAGGAGTTTTGGGCTTTTGGTCAAATGTTTGCGAACTGTGCGGTTAACATTGGGCGACTACGCAACTAGTACTGACGGTTTGGTCAGTGGTAGCTTCAGTGCGGAAGTCGCGAAAGCAGTTGGAGGTTTGCTGCTATTGCCTGATGATAAGGGCTATCGCTGACGATATCAGAAGTTGGCGACCTGAGCAATTTATCCTTGATAGTTCTCAGGCAGGTGGTCTGTGGATCATTTCGCGTTGTTTGGCTTGTTAGTTTGCGTGAACTGTACGATCTGTTCTCCAACAGTTCAAATTTCTGTTCATAGCGACCTCTGCAGGTTGTCGACTTCTACGGTCAGACGACCTTTGCGTTCAGACGACCAAAAGTTTGAACAAGCATCTTGGCAGTCTCAGTTTTGCAATTCACCGGCTTTGTACTTAGTCTGTTTTTGATCTCCATCGGGTGCAACACGAAATCATGTCTCGCGCTTATATGTCTCGCCTTGTAAAGCAATAAATAAATACAAGTGTTGTTCTTGCATTTTCTATTGCTAGTGGTTTACTTTTCTTGGTGGTTGAGAGTGGTCCTGCGACCTCCTTTTATATAATTTTACATGGTATCAGAGGGGAAAAGATTTTAGCTGTTGACTGCTAAGCACCTTTGGATGGCAAGTAAATTAGGAGATCTAGAATGGAAGGTGGTTATGCAAGATGCCTTGATATTGAGCTGCTAACTCAGACTAATCACAAGAAATGGAAGTCTTTTATGGAGAGTTACTTGCGAGGACCTCTCAGAGGTTGTCGGTGGAGATGACAAATAGGAGGCGGTAGTTCCTGGAGATAATGTCCAGGAGGTGAGAGCTTGGAGGAGAACCAATGCTAAGACAGAGTTCACTCTCAAAAGGGCTATCTCACCGGAGTTGTTTGACCATATGATGAGATGCAAGTTAGCTGCTGAGATTTGGACAGTCTTGGATGAGTTTTTTAATAAGAAGAACGTAGACAGACTACAGTTCTTGGAGAATGAGTTGGCTAAGGCCACTAACAGAGACTTGTCGACTTGTTCTTTCTTTCTGAAGATGAAGAATTTATGTGCTGGGATCTCAACACTTGATCCAGATGAGTTCAATTTTGAGGCTAAGTTGAAGAAGCATATCACCTGAGGTTTACGGAAGGAGTATGTTGCCTCCCTCCTGACGTGATTCCTAAGCACGATGGAGGTCAAAAGGGTCTGAGATGTTTCCGATGTTACAAGGTTGGCCATATGGAGAAAGACTGCAGTCATTCTTCAGTTGGGGCATGCTGCTGAGAGAGGAGAAGTATCCAATAAAGAAGGAGTGTGGGGGAACTGCTTCATACCAGATATGACGACAACGTCTGTTGATTCCTTGACCTCCATTAACTTTCATGAAGATTGAATTGTAGATTCGGGATGTGGTTATCACCTCACTAGTGATGAGTCGAAGTTCTCTTCTCTTCAAGCATATAAGAGGAATGATGTTATCATCATGTCTGATGATTCAGTTCATGTAGTTGAGAAGTAGGGAACAATGTTTTTGGGCAGTGATAGGAAACCACTCACTTTGTAGAGTGTTTATCACGTGTCAGGTATGAAAAAAAACTTGTTCTCGGTAACCAATGCTGTGGATGCAAGTTACCATGTCCTCTTCGGGCCAATAGAGGTTAAGTTCTTGAAAAATTTTTCAGCAGTAAAGACTGATGTTACTCATGTTGGGAGAAGGGTAAAAGACTTGTTTGTTTTGTCGACAAGTTCTTATTATGCAAAGAAGATGAGGGCTAATGACAACTTTAATATATGACATGAGAGGATGAGACACATTAGGATGGATAAACTGAAGACTATGGCGACAAAAAGCCCGGTGAAAGGCTTGCCCAGTCTTTCAGCTTTGGGCGATGGTCATGTGTCGAGGGGTGTCAGATTGGGAAGGCACATTGCCTCCCATTTGACAAATCTTTTCCCAAGTGTAAGACACCGTTGTAGTGCATTCACTGTGATCTGATGAGACTATGTGTCACCCCTAGTCTCGGAGGCAACAAATATATGTTGGTCTTGGTTGATGACTTCACCAGATACACCTGGATGTACTTCGTGAATGAGAAGTCAGAAGTCTTCAAGAAGTTTGTGGAGTTCAAGAAGCTCGTTGAAGGCGTGCTTAAGATGCGGATAAAGAAGCTGAAGACGGACAATGATGAAGTGTTTACTTCTCACGAGTTCTTTAACTTCTGCAGAAAGCGCGAGATCAAGATGGATCTGACTTGTGCTCACACTCCACAACATAATGGAGTGGCAGAGAGAAAGATCTGTCACTTGGTGGAGACTTGTAAGAGACGACTTCATGCCAAAGGCATTCCCAAGATCTTATGGGCGGTGGGAATGGCCCGTGGGGCATATATCATCAACCAGATGCCCTTGAGTCCCCGCAACATGAAGTCTCCGCATGAGCTGATGTTCAAAGGGAAGCCAAGTGTAGGATACCTTCGGGTATTTGGTTCTACCTGCCATATGCACGTCCCAGATGATCTCAGGACAAAGCTGGATGCTAAGGCGAAGAAGTGCGTTTTCATCGGTTATGATGAGCGGAAGAAGGGATGAAAGTGCATGGATTCTGAGACAAAAAAGTTTGTTTTCTCAAGAGATGTTGCATTTGACAAGTTGACGTCATACATGTGCAACTTTTTTGTTGAGCTACAAGAAACCCGAGTTGAAGGAAAAAAGAATGAAGCCGCTGAAGATCTTCTTGTGGAGCTGTTTGTGTCTCCAGGAGCTCCAGTTACATCAAGCTCAGAATCAGGTGCTTCAGGTTCTGGAAGTAGGTGGAGCGATGCTCCTGGTCCTTATGACAGACGAGCTGATGCAGAAGAGACATCGAAAGTGATGGAGAGTGGTCCGACCTTGCGAAGTGAAGCGGTCCATCATACCGTCGATTCAGTACAAAGAAGGCAATTTGGTGAGCTTAGTCTCATGTTTCTTTGCAGGACCTCTGGACGAGCTGGAGCCGTCGTTCTTCTCTTTGAAAACGTCATTAGAGTAAAGGAGTGTGAAGTTGCCATGGATGATTAGATGACTGCCCTCAGAAAGAATGAAACCTGGAATCCTGTGCCCAATGTTGATGACATTACTCTTATTATTTGCAAATGAGTTTACAAGTTAAAAAAAAAGGCAAACGACAATATCGAGCGATATAAGGTTCGCCTTGTAGCTCAAGGGTTCTCACAACAGTATGAAGAAGACTATGAAGAGACATTCAATATTGTAGTCAAGATGACATCAATACGGATGGTGATTGTTTTGACAGTTTGCCGGTCATGGAAGATTTGTCAACTTGATGTAAAAAATGTGTTTCTTTACGGTGAGATTGACAAAGATATTTTCATGGTACAACCACCATAGTATGTATCCGAGACTCATCCAGGACATGTCTGCAAGCTCAAGAAGACCCTATATGGCTTGAAGCAGATATTGAACTTGGTATGAGAAGATTGCAGAATATCTTCAGTTTTGCTGGGGTAACTTCGAGTCTTGGTGCTGCTGTACGTCGACGATATGATCGTGACGGGAAACTCTGACAAATAGGTAACAAAGCTAAGGGCGGTGCTATCTATTCGGTTCGAGATGAAAGATCTTGGTGAGCTGCACCATTTCCTTGGTCTGGAAGTGGAGAGGAAGAAAATCGGTGTGCTTGTCTCCCAGAAAGGATATGCAGAGTAGCTTGTGAAGCTATTCAACATGAGGGAGGGAAAGAACAACTCTGCTACACTTGAAGTTGGGTTAAAGCTTCAACGAGATGAATGAAGGGTTCTTTCTAGTGGAGGCAAAAAGTATACTGAAGTACGTGAAGTCCACCCCGAACATGAGGCTCTTCTATTAGGACACGAACTTCGTCTTGCACAGGTTCACAAATGTTGATTATGGTAGAGATATAGATGATCGGAAGTCGACATCTGGGTATGTCTTTATGTGCGGATCAACGACAGTTTCGTGGTGCAATAAGAAGCAAAATTCTGTGTCTAGCTCCACCACTGAGGCAAAATACAATGCGTCGTCCTTAACGACCCAGGAGGGCATTTGGATGCACACATTGGTGGAGGACATCCATGAGGAGCTGCAAGGTTCTACTCTGCTTCGCGGTGACAGTGAGAGTGCTCTGAAGCTGGTTACAAATCCACTGTGTCACGCACGGACAAAACACATCGAGATCGAGCATCACTTTGTTTGAGAGAAAGTGCTGGAGAGATCTCTGATGGTGGAGTATGTGCAGAGCAAAGATAATGTCACAGCCATCTTCACGAAACCACCGTCAAATGGGCCGTTTGAGCGTCTGCGAGGATTGCTTGGGGTGGTATCCGACTCTCACTTCAATGGGGAGTGTTGAAAAGTTGAAGTGAAGTCGGTAGGTCGCCAGGTCGCACAAATTGCCGCTATCTCCGGCGATACCGCCTATTGCCGGGCGATAACTTTTTTGTCCGTCTGTTGTTATAGATACCCAAGGTCGCGTGATTGGAACTTTGGCTAACCGCGAAGCTGCGCGGTTAGGGTTGGCTAACCGCCTATCCTCCTATAGTAGCTCTATCGTTTGTGGCGGTGAGCCGATGACCTTATCCACCTTTTCCCACCTATAAAGAGGGGTTCCGACCACCTAATTTAGATCCTGGATCACAAAGAACAGTTGCTTGATGCAAAGTTGTGGTTAGACTTTTTCTATCCGTGTGACAAAGAGTTGTGGGCTCTTGGCCAGCTATTTATGAACTGCGCGATTAGTACCAGGCGTTTAGGCAACTAGTACTGGCGGTTTGGTCAGTGGTAGCTTCCGTGTTGAAGTCACGAAAGCAATTGGCGGTTTTGCTGCTATTCCGTGGCGATAAGGGCTATCGCTGACGATATCGCAAGTTGGCGACCTGAGCATTTTCTCCTTGACATTCTCAAGCAGGTGGCCTGTGGATCAGTTCGCTCGGTTTGGCTTGTTTTTTTCGCACAAACTGTGCGGTCTGTTATCCAGCAGTTCAAGTTTCTGTTGTTGGAGCATGCGTTCTACGCTTTTTGGTTTGCTAATAACAAATCTTGTTTGTATTTGATTATCGTGTGTTTATGATGTGCAGATATAACAGGTCTAACACTCAAATCATTTTTGGCTTGGATTCGGGATTGCAAAGCGAAGTTAAGGAGATATGCCTGGCGATATCCAGTATCGCCACCCGACGATAGCTCGCAGAACAGTTACTGCATGATCTCCACGACGTTCAGTTAACCTCGATATCGCCCGACGATATTGTTATCGCTCAGGCGATAGCGCACAGTTGGCCACGACCGATTCATCCCGCAGAAGATTTGAATCAATGTGACACGTGGCAGCCAGATAGGATATCGCTGGCAGGTGATATGCAGTATCGCCAGCGATATCGCCAAAATTTATATACAACTCATTTTTTTGTGGAGATTACGACTTTCAGATTCTGAAGTGTTCCTTCCCGTGCATCCTGTCCAGAGAGCTCAAACATCCAGAAAAACTTCATTTTCCCAAGAAGGTTCAAGAACGAAGGAGCGACGATTTGTACGCAGCATCTCAAGCAACCGTAGCAAGCATTCGTAGGCGCATTCAGTGTTTCATTTAGAGGGAGTTTTCATTCTGAAAGTTATTTATTGTAATTCTTTATTTCTTCAATGTAATCGATAGAGGAAATCGCCGCCTTGTGCATGGATTCTAGTTCTGTGTGTGGCTTAGGAGGAAATCGTCACCTTGTGCGTGACGTCTAGGTCCTTGTGTGACTTAGGGAGTTCTCGCCGCCTTGTGTGCTGCGACTAGATCGTGGTGAGATCTAGGGGAAGACTAGTAGCAAGATCTAGGGAGAGATACGTTATAACTGACCGGTTCTTGGTAGAAGGACCGGTGAAATCAAAAAGAGTTTATCTTTCATAGCCTTGATCTCTAGCTTTATAGAGAATCTTTGTACTTTGTTTGTAACATTTTTAAATAAACTATAGTCATTTGTGTTCGTTTGATTTACAAAGTATTCATAATTGATTAAGAGAAATTTGCTTTTGATTTTTGTTATTATTTCACTCAGAAAAATAGACTATAAGAAAAATTTAGGCCTCATTTGGTTTGGCGTTTTAGGCTAGCCCGTTTGACAAAAACGCCACTCCCGTGACTAATCTCATTTATTTTTCCGCCTATTGTTCGAACCGCGCGACGTTTCTCCAGGCTCTAAAAGCCGCGGGCCAAAACCTAGCGGAAGTACTCCAGTTTGTCGCGTTTCAGGGAGGAGGAAAAGAAAATCGCGAGGGCATCAACATTGCGACTCCGCTCCGCTGTCTCTCCCGTCGCCGCAAGGAGGAACCCCATCCCGCCGCTTCTTCTCCGACGACATCTAGGGTTCGCGACTCCCGCATCTAGGGCTTGTCTTCTCCGCTGCATCCAGGGTCTTCTCCGCCGCATCCAGGGCGTGTGTTCTCCGACGATCCAAGAGGGCCTCTACTTCCTCTGCTACTAGTTTTTGTACCCATCAATTTTGTTTTCCTCATCGTTGTATTCACTTCCTCTGCTACCAGTTCCTATTCTTCGGCGATCCAGGACTTGATATGTTTCCTTTGAAACTCGTTGCAGTGTTTTCAAATTGTTCTTATCTGGTACCAATTTGAAAATGGGAATGATTACTGCTAGTTTTGATCTTTCCACTGAAGTTTTGGCTGAAGTCGACAAACATTTTGCTATACAAGATAAATTCTCAGTGAGATTGCAAAATCAAAATAACATAAACACATAAATTTTGCTCCAAATTTTGTGGTTCCATGCATTGATTATTCAGTTTCTTATCTTTCATTATACAGATCTTGTAATAAGCATGCATGGCCCAATGTTACTTGCCAAATGTGTATATGTGAATGTGCATTATGTGAGTGTGTAGATGTGTATGTGTTGAGTATATGCAATGTGTGTGTGTGAAGATTCTTGAGTGTATTTATGTATGTGTTGAGTGTATGTAATGTGTGAGTTGTGTATTTGTTGTTGTGTGTGTTTGAATTGTGTGTGCGCGCGCACACGCGTGTAAGACCCCCCATTTTTTTGCACCGAGACTTATGCCCAGAACCGCTGCAACAATGACTTTGCATAATGACTTTACATGTATTTGGATGTTTGGATGCTTGTATGTATGTTGTCCTGCTTCATACCTCAACGTACATATATTTTCTACAATTTAATATACAGATTAGAACAAAAAAAATATTTTATAATTTTTTTATAAAACGCCACCACTATATTGCCAAATGGTTCTCTGTTCCGAACAGCTCTGCAAACACAGATTACCCAAATAAATCTTCATTTCCACCAACCAGTTTCCTACAGCTCCATTTACAAATCTTCATTTACAACAACTCCTTTTACAACCGCAACCGCTAAACCAAATGAAGCCTTAGTGTTAACCGTTATTCACCCCCTTTAAGGGCGCCTCACGATCCAACAAGTGGTATCAGAGCAAGGTTACTCCAAATCGGTTTCACCACCGAGAGTAATGGCGCATAATGATCACGCATTTTCTGAGGGGCAATGTATTAGTAGACCTCCCTTGTTCACTGACACAGACTATAACTATTGGAAAACTCGAATGCGATGTTTTCTAATCGCCTTAGATATTGAAGTATGGGGAATGATAGAACAATGCTACACTCCACCTACAACGATAGTTGTAAGTGTCAGTATGAAAAAACCCAAGCACAAATGAGATTACACTGATAAGCTAAGGTGTAAAAATAACGCTAAGACAATGCATGCTTTATTCCGTGCGTTAGATAGAACTAAATTTAATCGAGTATGTGCCTGTGAAACTGCATATGATATTTGAAATTTACTTGAAGTTACTCATGAAAGTACATCGCAAGTGATAGACTCAAAGGTTTTCCAGTTAAAGTCAGAATTTGAAAAGTTCAAGATGGAGGTTGATGAAGACATACACTCCATGTACACGAGATTCAACAAAATAGTGAATGACTCTAAGGTTCTTGGAAAAAGTTTTTCAAAATAGTGTGACTAGCATCTCAGAGTCACGATCTAAAGACTCTTCAAATTAAAAATTTTATAGAAAATCTGAAAACTCATGAGGTGGAACTAAGGATTCAACAACAAGAATATAATTTGGAGCTAAGGAAGAAAATGTTGGCGTTGAAATCCAAGAAGTAAGATGAGAGTGGATCTGATGAGAATGATGAAGAAAGTGAGGAAAGCTTGTTCGTCAAGAGATTCAAAAGGTTTATGAGAAATCTTGAAAGAAGAAATTCTTCAAGAAATTTTTTCAACAAAAAGGAATCTGGGTACAAGAACGGAAAAGCCAAAGCTGATGGAGAGGATGATGAAGAACGTTCACCACCTGAGTGTTACCATTGAAGAAGAATCAGACATATCAGGAGCAAGTGCCCAAAATATCTGAAAGTGCTGAAAGAGAAGAGGCACACGAATAAGGATAAGAAGAAAGTTCTTAAGACTGAAACCTGAGATTATGTCACATCAGAGGAGTCGAGCAGATCAAGTTCAGAAACTGACGAGGAGGCCAACACGTGCTTGATGAGAAAGAGCATCTCATCATCTGATGACGAGTGTTGTGTCCAGAACGACACTGAGCTAACTTCTCCAACATATGATGATTTATATTCTGAATTTCTAAAAACTTGTAAATATTTTGACAAAAGTTTAAATGAAATTAAGTTGCTCAAATCTGAAATTAATGTTTTGTTAAAAGAAAATAAAATATTAACCACTAAATTAAAAGTACTTGGGAAGGAAAAATGACTTGTCAAGAGGACTGCCATACTTTGACAAGGATACTAGAACTAGAAAAGGATCTTGCTAAGTCCCGATTTCATGTTGATTCCCTTACAATGAAAAAAGGGAGTTAGGAAGATCTTTAAAATTTTCTCAATCTCAAGTAGAAGGTAGTAAAAAGGCCTTTGCTTCCCGGTGCGGTACATTAGTCGCTGAAAACACCATCTTGAGAGTCCGAGTTCGTGATTTAGAAATGACCATTAAAAAGTTTGGAGTGGGCCGAAATCACTGGATATGATTTAGGCAAATCAATGCTATGGTTCAGCAAAATTTGAACTCGAATACACTCCTGGAAACTATCGCCCGACGATAGCCACTATCGCCAGCGATAGTAAAAAGTTCAAAAAATCGACTTTTTCGGATAAAAACTCTAAATCTGTTATCACTAATACTTCCAGCAAGAATTCTCAAAATATTTTGAAAAATTCTTCAACCTTGTTTATCACGTGTGCCAAATGTAAGAAATTCGGTCACACCACTCACACTTGTAGGAAGACAGGCCACTGTTGTGTTAAATAAATCTGGGTATCTAAGACGTCCACCTATTATATGGGAGGCAACACTAGAGTAACCAGATCTTTACTCTCATCCTTTTTCTAGGTGTGTTGGCAGGCTAAGGATAAAGAAGATGTATGGTACTTGGACTCAAGTTGTTATAAGCACATGACGAACAACAAGTCAAAGTTTCTTAGCATAAAAATCAAGAATGGTGGAGTAGTTACTTTTGACGACAACAATAAAGGGAAGATCATTAACAATGAAGTAGTAGGTAACAATTCTTTTACTATATCAAATGTTTTGTATGTGAAAAATTTAAAGCATAATTTAATTTATATAAGTCTGTTATGCGATATTGCTCTAAATGTTTTATTTGACTCTTCCACAAACCATTGCAAAATTTTTGCTTCCAAAACAAATAATATTGTTCTTACTGCAGTAAGGTCTCAAAATGTTTATATGATAAAATTTCATGATCTCTTACATTCATTTCTAAAATGTTTTATATCCAAAAATGGAGTTAGATTTATGACATAGGCGACTTGGTCATTTTAGTACCAAGTTAATTTTAAAATTGTCAAAAGATAAATTAATCAAAGGATTACCTGTTTTAAGTGGAAATTTATCTTCTTTATGTTCTCCATGTCAAAAAGAGAAATTTTCAATGTCATCGTTCAAAAGCAAAAATATTATTTCTACTACCAGACCTTTACAATTGATACACATGAATTTGTTTGATCCTATTACTACACAAAGTTTAGGAGTTGGAAGATACATTTTTGTTTTGATTGATGATTATTCTCACTTTTGTTGGACAATCTTCTTAACGTCAAAGTCTGATGCATTTCTAGAATTTACAAAATTATGTATACGTATTCAAAATGAACTTGATTTAAAAATAAAATGCATTCGTTCAGATCATGGAGATGAATTTGATAATGATAAGTTTGTCTCTTTTTGTAATGAGTTATGAATTAAACATGAATTTTCTGCTCCTCGCACACCGCAACAAAATGATGTGGTAGAGAAGAAAAATAAGACTCTTCAAGAACTAGCTCGTACTATGTTATCTGAGTACAAATTACCTTGATTATTTTGGGCCGAAGTTATAAATACTGCATGGTATATTATTAATCGTGTTATGCTTCGACCGTTTTTGAAATTAATATCTTATTAATTATATTTTCAAAAGAAACCGAATGTATCTTATTTTAGAGTTTTTGGTTGTAAATGTTTCATTTTGAACACTAAAGACACATTAGGAAAATTTGATGAAAAAGGTGATGAATGTATATTTATTGGTTACTCTTCAACTAGTAAAACTTATAAATACTATAATAAAAGGACAAAAATAGTCGAAGAATCAATTCATGTTAAATTTAATGAACTTTTCTCTTTTCTAGAAACTAACCCTACAGTTAATGATGAAGACTTGTTTCCTCCACTAAGGTCAGATGATGATGGAATACTTGGAAATAAAGAAAACGATAAGTAAGAAAAAGATGAAGAAGAAGTGGAAGAATATGTGTCTACAAGTGAACTGAGATTTTCAAAATATCATCCGCAAGATTTGGTCATTAGAAGCAGTTAGAATTTTTCTTGTATTTGCTAGATTTAAAAGATTTTAATTGTTTCAAATGAATGTAAAAATTATTTTTCTTAATGAGTATATTAAGGAAGATGTGTATGCAAAACAACATCCAGACTTTGTAAATGAAAAATTTCCTGATCATGTATATAAATTAGAAAAAGCCCTTTATGGTTTAAAACAAGTACCCCGAGCATGATATGATAGATTGACTTTATATTTGCTAAAGAATGATTACAAAATGAATAGTGCTGATTGTACACTTTTTATTAAGCATGTTGATAATGATTTAATAGTTTTACAAATATATGTTAATGACATTATTTTTGGAGCCACTAATGAAGAGTTATGTGATAATGTAGTAAGAATTTTGAAAAATGAATTTGAAATGAACATGTTAGGAGAACTTACTTATTTTCTTGATTTTCAAATTACCCAACGACACGATGATATTTTTATTTGTCAATCTAAATATATTCATGATGTTTTAAAAAGATTTGAATTTGAAAAATCTGAAGCAAACAAAAACTCCTATGAGTGTTTTTTGAAAATAGAAAAAAATGAAAGTGGAATATCTATTGATCAGACATTATATAGAGAGATGATAATATAATTTTTATATTTAACCGCATCTAAACCTGATATTATGTTTGCAGTTTGTTTATGTGCTGGATTTCAGACTAATCCTAAAGAATCACATTTAAAAGCGATTAAACGTATTTTTAGATATCTTATTGGTACTTCTAAAATAGGTTTGTGGTATCCACATAACAATATTTTCATTTTGCATAGTTATTCTAATTCCGATTATTCTGGTTGTTTATTAGATCGTAAGAGCACAAATGCCACTTGTCTCTTTCTTGACCCATCACTTATTTCGTGGTTGAGTAGAAAACATAATTCTGTTGCCTTATCCACTACCGATGCCGAATACATTGCACTAGGTAGTTATTGTGCACAAACTCTTTGGATGAAACAAAACTTAGAAGACTTTGGAATAAATCAAGAAATCATTGAACTAGATGTGATAATAAAAGTGCAATTGATTTAACTAACAACAAAGTTCAACACTCTTGGTATAAACATATAGATGTTCGCCATCATTTCATTAAAGACCACATAAAACAAAATTCAGTGAAAGTTAATTTTATCAGCATAGATTCATAGCTTGCGGACATTTTCACAAAGTCGCTTCCGGATTCCCGTTTTTCAATGCTAAGACTAGAATTAGGAATCCTAGACATTTCCGGCTGACAAAAACCAACATAAAATTAATAATTATTAAATAAAAATAAATTAAAAATTACACGAGAGATAATATTACAACAACCAACATGTTAAATCATAATTGTACGGAAATAACATCATAAGTGTCACATAATAGTCAAACAAAAATATCACAGTACCAATTCATCACAGAAAAAAAATATATATGAAAATTCACTATCGCCTAGCGATACTGGGTGTCGCTTGACGATATCGTTCAGAAGTCGTTTTCTGCCCAAATTATCAGAAATCTCTGCTGTCCTCGACACTAGTTTCCTCCTGGTCTTCAGTGGAGCTCTGACCGCTGCTCCGTATTCGACGAGGTCGGCGCATTGACTGTCGTGGAAGCTCCATGATCAGATTTTCCCATTCTGCCACCTCTGCCGGAGTTGGCTTCAGCTTGAGACTCTTTGTCAGAAATTTAATAAATTTCTGCATTCCTGTATGGTGCTTTTTCACTTCTCGCTTATGCTCCTTGAATGACTTTTGCAAGTCATCCAATCTTCGCGTAGTGATCCACCTTTTGGTAGTGGTGGATTTCTAATAGTTGATGCAGGTTTGCAACTACGTGTGGATCCACCTCGTGATGCACGAGCACTATTATGTGTGGTACCCGTATGAAAAACCGTAGGTGCATAATCGTCAAAGTAAATGTAACATCCGTTTTCTGACGCGAAATTATGTTAATTCTAGGATCAAGTCGCGACAAATTTTGATCGAGGCAGCGCGACGTCGAGGTACAATGCTACTATTCCTAAAGTTCGCGTCCGTTAATTTGAGAAATGTGTTAGTCATAATGATAGTGAGACACATTTTAATTTTAGTAACGAAGCGCGACAAGAAATCGTTTAGTGCAAAGACGTTAATATGGCGTGGAGTGAGTTGCGTATAGCAAAAATTAAGAGCAATGGGGTGCCAATAGCAAGTCTTATTCCCACTCCCACTTTGCAGTTATTATTAAAACCGCATACCCAGTTTTTTTTATTTTAACCCGCACCCCCTCATTCTCACGGGAGAAAAGGCCGCAAACCGCAGCAGACCCCACGAACGCGTCCGTCTCCCGCAGCTGACGAGCCCGACGCCCCTCCCGGTGCTTTCCGCCGGCCGATCCTCCGCCAAAGCGCAACTCCGACTTCTCCTCCTTCCTCTACTGGCGCCAATGAGTGTTCCTTTTCCTTCCTTGGCCGTGGAAGAACCGATTTCAACCCTAACCGGTGGAAGTGAGCGTTTTGGTTCCGGTGAGTTCGATCCCTCTCTTGTTTCCATTTTTTCGTGGAAATCCTTTGATTTGGAAGTTAGTTTTAACCTAGGTTTTCATCATATTGCCCTAATTAGGTTTTGTAGTACGGATTCCACCGCCAAAATTTGAGTTGGGCGCATTGAGAGGCTCAATTACTCCCTCGTAAAGGTAAAATACTAAATTAGTTTTGGATTTTTGGGTTACCCTAGTATTTTGGAATTTTTCCAAAAATGAAACCCTAAGGGGAAAATGAGTAATTTAGAGTTAGCTTGATTGCAGGATTTTGGTGGCCTCGGGGCAAGATTCTGAAAGTTCCTAGCAGTCGGATTTCGTTGGGAAAATCAAATGTCGCCGCGCCGAGTGTATGAGCGCCGCAGTACCACTGTAAGGAAACCTAATTCCTGTTAGTTAGACATAACAAACAATATATTTTTGTATACGCATGTGTAGGTTTTGTACGAGTATCATGACCATGCATAGAAAAATGTGGTGATAGAAAAACGGTCGCGGAAAATGTGTAGAATGACACACTTCTCCAAGACCCAAGTAGTCAGATCAAGAATGGTAACGTTAGGTACGAAATCTTTACCCGTGTACGTGAGCTTGGATTTTGTCCAACCCAAGGGCGTGAATGTCCCTTCTAGTCGACCACATGAAAGTCAAGGATCGCTTAGTAGTCCACCAAAGAGATATCCCAAAGCAGAGTGACATCAGACCGAAAAGGTCAGTCAACACACATAAGTCTTTTCGTGCTAGATAGAGGCGCACTACCTTTCTCATAAGACATATGATACCCTATGAGCAGTACAGTCTTGGGAGTTTGCTCCCCTTTGAGACAATTAGTAGATTCGAGACAGTGTCCGCGTGACACTAGAACAATTGAGTTCGTCAGATGGTCTCGGGTCGTCAGTTTCAGATGCGCGTTAGGAGCTACTCTGCATAGAGCCTTCCAAGTAGAGGTGCAAGTTAGAAGCCACCTAGAACTCAAGTATAGACCTAACGTGAGATAGTATACTAGTTAGTGAACGCCGGGATTTGAGTTAGTGAACTGAAAGTCGCGTACATAGAACAGGTAGATGTTTTGACCAGGTAGTGTTCTGAAGGCATGCATAACATATAACATAAATGTTTTTAATGCACGAAACTATTTTCTAAAGACATGCATTCATCATATGAGAAAATGTTTTTAGTGTCACTAGGAGGAGTTATTTTCTTTACTTTGACCCATCGTGGACAATGTTTTTACAGATGACCCAAGTGGGAAACTACGCCTAGGATGAGCGTTGGTGACGTCAGTTTGTAGTGTTTTCCCATTCAGTTTTTTTTTTACTTTCAGCATATAGTTGTAGTTGCGGACAATGTAACTTGTTAATATTTTATATATCTTGTATCCGACTTATTATGATATTACAGATTTTCAGTCATTTCAATTATATTCATGTTTAGTGGCTTTGTGAATTCAGATATCAAGTACGTGCTTACCCTTAGTTTACTTTCTTAGCTTCCGTTGTAAGTTTTAAAATTTTTAGTAGCTTCTACTTTATACCTGCTTTGCACTAGTTTTGATATTGTTTCCTAGTTCTCTTTATATCGCTGACCTGACCGGATGACTGATTATTATAAAACTGGGAAGGAGTGTTACAAATTGGTATCAGAGCCAGATTTAGGATCCCTGGACCCAAGAAAGATTCACAGAGCCATATGAATGTGTAAGAATAAACTCTTATTATTAGAGTATTTAAGTTGCGTTTAAGTCCTAGTTTTCGCAAGAGTACGAAATAAATAGCTAAGCCAGATTTCTCAGATGCATGGTAGATAATTATATTTCTTTTATATGTTCTATCAAGCACCGCGAGTCAGCGAACCGGGTGAATCTTCACGTCAGGACCCTGTTTCTCACGCGACTATGGGAGATGCTGCCGTGCCACAGGTACCACCAGTTCCAGCTGTTCCAGAGGGCACTGACATAGCGTCTCAGATTGCCAAGGTGGTTACTGTTGCCTTGATGGAGTTTCAGAGAGGACTGGTTGCAGGGTTTCCAGCTCCAGTACAAGTACCAATCCCTGCACCAGCTCCTGCCCCAACACCCGTGGAGATGACCCTGGAGCGCTATTTGAGTAACTTTAGAGAGCTTCAACCTTCGAACTACAGTGGGGATGAGACCCCGATGGACACAGATGATTGAATAACAAACACCAGAGACCTGTTGGATGTTTTGGAGTGCCCAGCGAACAAGAAGGTTGCTCTGACAGTTTTCCTCCTCCGAGGTGAGACAAAGGTCTGGTGGGACAAGTACCGGGCAGATAATCCTGCAGGTAAAATGTTATGAAATTTCCTCTTATTTTGTGAAGTGATACGTTCTTTTTAAATAATATAACAATATTTTTTTGGCCAGGTCATACGTCAAACATGTTTACGTGGGGCGAATTTTCTAGAGCCATTGCAAGTTGGTTCGTGCCTCCTTTCGCGCGACGAGGTCTACAGGAGAAATACCTTAGACTTTTTCAGGGGGACAAGACTGTTGCTGAGTATGAGCGAGAGCTTACCCATCTGGCTCGATATGCAGACGTGATGCAAGGAGATCAGGCTGAGAAGTGCATCCGTTTTGTGGATGGTTTGCTTGAATCGTTCAGACAGCCGCTGATGACCATGGTCAATGCTGACTACAAGAGCTTAGTGGATACGGCTCGCAGGCTGGAGGCTGATCAGCAGAAAGTTCAGAAGCGAAGTAATTTTCGTGCGAAGTGATCTCAGGATTCGCATCAGCCGCAACATAGCAGAAATGACCAAGAGAAGAACTGGAACAAGAAGCAGAAGCCTGATGCGAGGAAGAATGGTCAGTCTGGAGACATGAGCAAGGACTACCCCCTTGTACCAAGTGTCAGCGTCGCCATCCAGGAGAGTGTTTGGCCAGCGCGGGCGTGTGTTACAAGTGCCGTCAACCTGTACACATAGCTCGCTACTGTCAGGAAGTTGGTACGAATCAGGTAATCAAAACCTAGTTACATTTTTGTACATTTATGAAATTACTGTAGATGACAAATGTAATTTGTTCCTGCAGTCGAAGTATGAGGTTGGTGGCTCTAGCAGAGCAGACAAGGGAAAAGCTTTGATGATTACTGATGGAAGATCACAGAAGGGTCGAGATTTGGTGCAGCCCAGAGCGTACGAGCTTGGTCAGCAGGAGGCAAAGGATCAGGAGGATGTAGTGACAGGTAAGTGTTTACTTTGCTTAACAAGTTTATTTAAATCCTCCGTAGTGACACTCTTTTCATATTTTGTAAATCATTCATGTAGACATCCTTATGATTCGAAATTTACCTTCCAAGATTCTGTTTGATACGGGCGCCTCACACTCGTTTATCGCAGAATCTCTAGTGCGTAAGCTGAATTTAGAAGTCTTTCCAGAGACAGTATCACTGGAAGTTATGATGCCGAATGGATCCCTTCTGCAGACCAGAGATAAGTGCAATGTTCCATTGTAGTTTGGTGACACCGAGATTATATTGGAAGCTTTGCAGCTACCTATTACAGGATTCGACCTGATCTTTGGAATGGACTGACTTTCGGCAGTCAACGCCTGGATTGACTGTAGGGCGAAGCAGATACAGTTTGAGGGCCCTAATCAGACTGCGTTTTATTTTCAGGGCCTGAAGGGAGTGGTGAAGATGATCATCTCCGCAGTCCAAGCTAGAAGGTGTATCAGTAATGGTTGTGAAACCTTTGTAGTATTGATGAATGCGGAGGCAAAGACTGACTTATCAGAGGTACTAGTGGTGCAGGATTTCTCCGATGTTTTCCCGGAAGAGCTCCCTGGTGCCCCTCCAGATAGAGAGATTGTGTTCCCGATAGATTTGCAGCCCGGGGCTATACCAGTAGCCAAATCCCCCTACATGATGGCTCCAAGGGAACTAGCGGAGTTGAAGAGCCAGTTGCAGGAGTTGCTTGATTTAAGCTTTATACGCCCCAGTACTTCACCTTGGAGTGCTCCAGTACTTTTCGTGAAGAAGAAGGATGGTAGTCTGAGACTGTGCATAGACTACCGTGAGTTGAACAAGTTGACAGTAAAGAACAAATACTCGATTCCCAGGATTGATGATTTGTTCGACCAGTTGGTGAGCTCGTGCATCTTTTCCAAGTTAGATTTGAGGTCGAGCTACCATCAGTTAAAGATTCGGGATGTGGATGTTCAGAAGACGGCTTTCAGTACCAAGTATGGACACTTCGAGTTCGTGGTCTTGCCGTTTGGGCTGACCAATGCCCCTTCAGTATTTATGGACCCGATGAACATGATATTTCGGGAGTACTTGGATCGTTTTGTCATTGTCTTCATAGATGATATCTTGGTGTTCTCTAAGAGTGCCAAAGATCATGCCGCACACCTCAGGATTGTTTTGAGCACCCTCAGGAAAAACCAGTTGTATGCCAAATTTTCAAAGTGTGAGTTCTGGCTTTCAGAGATTGCATTCTTAGGCCACGTCATCAGTCAGCAATGAGTGAGTGTTGATCCGAAGAAGATAGAGACCATTAAGAATTGGCCAAGACCGACGACAGTTTCAGAGGTTCACAGCTTTTTGGGTCTTGTGGTTACTACAGGAGATTCATCAGAGATTTTTCAAAGGTAGCCTTACCACTGACTTCCCTCACTAGGAAGGGTAAAGGCTTGGATTGGACAGTTGAGTGCGAGTTGACTTTTGAGGACTTGAAGGGCAGGCTGATGACCGCACCGATCTTGAGTTTACCTTCAGGGCCTGACGGGTTTCAGATTTATAACGATGCGTCAGGTCAGGGTTTGGGCTGTGTTCTCATGCAACATGAAAAGGTCGTAGCCTATGCCTCGAGACAGTTAAAGGTTCATGAGAGGAACTATCCCGTGCATGACTTGGAGCTTGCAGCAGTCATACATGTTTTGAAGATATGGAGACACTATCTATATGGTGTTCGTTGCTAGATCTTCACTGATCATAAGAGCCTCAAGTATATCTTTGATCAGCGAGAGCTCAATTTGAGGAAGCGCAGATGGTTAGAGTTTCTATCAGACTACAACGTAGACATTCAGTACCATCCAGGAAAGACGAACGTTATAGCTGATGCCCTTAGCCGTAGAGGTTCATGTTTCTTCCTTCTCACTCAGCAGGAAGAGTTAGTGCGAGAACTGAAGAGACTGGACATCATCGTTGTGCGCCGTTGTAGTTTTGGTTCTGCAAGGTTGAGTTGGATGGAGATTACTTGTGACATTAAGGATAAAATCAGGACAGCTCTACCGTTGGATCCAAAGATGACAGAGATTTGAAGCTCAGTGCAGACAGTTCAGAAGGAGAGATTCACTATTCAGGATGATTTATTGTTGTTTGATGGTAGAGTGTGTATCCCCGATGTTAGCCACCTTCACGAGGACATTCTATTTAAGGCACATAATTCCAGATATTCTATACATCCGGGTAGCACGAAGATGTATGCAGATCTCAAGAAGGTAGTCTGGTGGCCAGACTTGAAAAGTGATGTTGCAGATTACGTAGGGAAGTGCGAGACGCGCAAGTTAATTAAGGCCGAGTGCCAAAGACTTGGAGGCAAGTTGCAGCCACTTCCCATTCCCGAGTGGACTTTTGAGGATATATCCATGGACTTCATCCATGGCCTGCCTAGATCTCAGAGTGGGAATGATTCTTTGTGGGTTATAGTAGATCGACTTTCTAAGGTCGCCCATTTCATTCCTCTTAAGAAGACAGATCAGGGTCCTAGATTGACACAGTTATATATAGACGAGATAGTTCGACTTCACGGTGTTCCCAAGACTATAGTTTCAGACCGAGATGACAGATTCACCTTCAGAGAGTGGCGATACGTACATGAGCGGTTGGGTACCAGATTACATTTCGGCACCGCATTCTATCACCAGACAGATTGACAGACTGAGCGCACAAATATGACTTTGGAGGATCTGCTACGGATGTGCATTTTGGACTTTGGAGGAAAGTGAGAGAAATATGTTACTCTTGTGGAATTCTCCTACAATAACAGTTTTCAGACGAGTATTGGAATGACGCCGTTTGAGGCCCTTTATGGTAGACGTTGTCGGACACCGTTGTGTTGGGCTGAAAGTGAAGAAAGATCTACCATCAGGGAGTCATGAATTGATAAGACCACTGACATAGTCAAGCTCATTCAGGAGCGTATGAAGACAGCTCAGGATCGGCAGGTCAAGTATCATGATCAAAAACACAGATCAATAGAATTCAGTGTTGGAGACTACGTTTATCTGAAGGTCAGACCAGTCAGAGGAGTCTCTAGAATAAAGCGGATGAAGAAACTGAACCCCATATTTGTTGGTCCTTTTGAGGTGCTGGAAAGAGTTGGTAATGTTGCTTATAGGTTGGCCTTACCTGAGGAAATGAGTGGTGTACATGATGTATTCCACCTCTCCTATCTGAGGAGAGCAGTCAGAGATTCTAGTCAGATCATCAGTACCGAGGAAGCACCAATCGAGACAGATCTTAGTATTGGGGTTAGGCCAGTCAGAATCGTGGATTCAAGGATACAGAAGCTCAAGAATAGAGAGATTCACATGGTCAAAATCTTTTGGATAAACTGTGGCCGACCAGAGTATACTTGGGAGCGAGAGGATGAGCTTAAGGGCAATGCAGACTATTCTTTTCTCTTCGATTCAGGTATGATTACAATTTTCGAGGACAAAATTTTTTTGTTAGGAGGGGAGATTTTTTAACATCCGTTATCTGACGCGAAATTATGTTAATTGTAGGGTCAAGTCGCGACGAATTTTGATCGAGGCAGCGCGACGTCGAGGTACAATGCTACTATTCCTAAAGTTTGCGTCCGTTAATTTGAGAAGTGTGTTAGTCATAATGATAGTGAGACACATTTTAATTTTAGTAACGAAGCGCGACAATAAATCGTTTAGTGCAAAGACGTTAGTATGGTGTGAAGTGAGTTGCGTATAACAAAAATTAAGAGCAATGAGGTGCCAATAACAAGTCTTATTCCCACTCCACTTTGCGGTTATTATTAAAACCGCATGCCCAGGTTTTTTTTTATTTTAACCCGCACCCCCTCATTCTCACGGGAGAAAAGGCCGCAAACCGCAGCAGACCCCATGAACGCGTCCGTCTCCCGCAGCCGACGAGCCCGACGCCCCTCCCGGTGCTTTCCGCCGACCGATCCTCCTCCAGAGCGCAACTCCGACTTCTCTTACTTCCTCTACGGGCGCCGGTGAGTGTTCCTTTTCCTTGGCCGTGGAAGAACCGATTTCAACCCTAACTGGTGGAAGGAAGCGTTTTGGTTCCGGTGAGTTCGATCCCTCTCTTGTTTCCATTTCTTCATGGAAATCCTTTGATTTGAAAGTTAGTTTTAACCTAGGTTTTCATCATGTTGCCCTAATTAGGTTTTGGAAAACGGTCACGAAAAATGTGTAAAATGACACCCTTCTCCAAGACCCAAGTAGTCGGATCATGAATGGTAACGTTAGGTACGAAACCTTTACCCGTGTACGTGAGCTTGGATTTTGTCCAACCGAAGGGCGTGAATGTCCCTTCTAGTCGACCACATGAAAGTCAAGGGTCGCTCAGTAGTCCGCCAAGGAGATATCCCAAGCAGAGTGACATCAGACCGAAAAGGTTAGTCAGTACACATAAGTCTTTTCGTGCTAGGTAGAGACGCACTACCTTTCTCATAAGGCATATGGTACCCTATGAGCAGTACAGTCTTGGGAGTTTGCTCCCCTTTGAGACAGTTAGTAGATTCGAGACCGTGTCCGCGTGACACTAGAACAATTGAGTTCGTCAGATGGTCTCGGGTCGTCAGTTTCAGATGCACGTTAGGAGCTACTATGTATAGAGCCTTCCAAGTAGAGGTGTAAGCTAGAAGCCATCTAGAACTCAAGTATAGACCTGATGTGAGACAGTACACTAGTTAGTAAACGCCGAGACTTGGGTTAGTGAACTGAAAGTCGCGTACATAGAACAGATAGATGTTTTGACTAGGTAGTGTTTTGAAGGCATGCATAACATATAACATAAATATTTTTAATGCACGAAACTATTTTATAAAGGCATGCATTCATTATATGATAAAATGTTTTTAGTATCACTAGGAGTTATTTTCTTTACTTTGACCCCTCGTGGGCAATGTTTTTACAGATGACCCAGGTGGGAAACTACGCCTAGGATGAGCGTTGGTGGCGTCAGTTTGTAGTGTTTTCTCATTCAGTTCTTTTTTACTTTCAGCATATAGTTGTAGTTGTGGACAATGTATCTTGTTAATATTTTATATGTCTTGTATCAGACTTATTATGATATTACAGATTTTCAGTCATTTCAATTCTATTCATGTTTAGTGGCTCTGTGAATCCAGATATCAGGTACGTGGTTACCCTTAGTTTAATTTCTTAACTTCCGTTGTAAGTTTTAAAATTTTTAGTAGCTTCTACTTTATACTTGCTGTGTACTAGTTTTGATACTGTTTCCTAGTTCTCTTTATATCGCTGATCCGGCCGGATGACTGATTATTGTAAAACTGGGAAGGGGTGTTACAGTAAAACTCCTGGTCGATCCAACTGTATTTTTTATATAGTATTCGTTGGATGATTGCACTCATCGGTAGTGTGTTTAGTTTTTTCCATATTGGATTCTTAAGTCTATACGTGTATCGGATAATGGATAAAATCAAGTCCGCCACATCAAACGGCTCTCTCTCCAGGATCATGTATGTCAGATAACTTAATTGAACCGTTATTTTTCTAGTGTCCTCGGATTTGAGCATAATTGTATGTCTCAAAATATCTTGCACTAAACGTGCATCCGAGGTGAGTGTGGTCCGTGGACTGAATTAGGTTTTTCATGGAATTTCAATGTAAAACCATGTTCAACAGAGCCTAATCTCTATCTTTTCTGTAGTTTCAACTACATCTAGCACGTAGTCCCGCTCTATAAGCCCAAACTCATCTCTTAAATCATGGTGAGTTATTTGCACAGTTTGTCCTTGGATTTTAGATCTCACTATGCCATTCAATTCAATAAAATTATGATCTCTTAAGTGATTGTAGAATTCTCTAATTGACACTGAAGAAAACATGTCTAGAAGTATAACTAACATTATACCTACCATTGCCAATAGATCGTGTATGTGTGCATGACAGACTTGATCAAATTCAATCACTTTCCCCACACCGATCTTTGCATTCTCGATCCCAGGAAATGTTTGATACGCGGAGTGTGTATCATTGCCTGTACTCCTCCTGGCCTTAGAACTTGAAGCCATACCTGAAAACAGTAAGAAATCTGATTTTAGAAACTGCCACGATATTGCCAGACGACAGTGACTATCACCAGACGATATCGAAAATCGTTCACTTCACTGTTTTAACATGCACTCTCTCAAATCAACATTCCTACTTTCTAGATATTCAACATAAATCAATTATTCCCGATTTAACTTAACAAAACTAATTTTTTTTACTGCTATTCATCATCTTCTTCCCCAAAGATTCATTTTTGATAAACAATCCATCATGAAATGTCTAGATCTATGTTGTTATATATATACTTCCTCTTACTAGATCTATGGTTCCACTTCACCTATTTCATGGATCTATTCCCTCTTCACCCAAAATTGCAACTTTAAAACTCATGTCTAATTCTAGCAAAAACAACCTAAAATCTGAAATTTGCTCCCCTAAAATTTCATGAAAGCTACTTGATTTACTCCCCTAAAATTCCATACATTTGAATCAACAAATCCTAAAGCAAGGAAACCAAAATTTCCCAATCATACCTTGATTTGGACTTTTCGCCGTCGTCAGGTCAGTCTTTCGTTCGAGGGTTTTCAGAAGAAATGCTCTAAACGGTGCTTTGACTCCAGATCTGGCCTTATTTATAATTCCGCGCTATCGCCGATCGACGATATCCGCTATCACCGCCTGGAGATAACCCGAAATTGTTAATTTGATGTTTTTTATCTGTCACATATTGATATGACCACACCATATTCTTTCTTTATCTTGTTTATGCATTGTACAATATATATTCTATTATATTTAAGCATTGTACACTGTATATTCTATTATATTGGGTTACCTCAAACATTATGTCATATTCAATCTTTTATTATCATTTGATTGTACAACTTGTTGATGCGCGAAAACGGCACCACCTAGTTAACACGGAGGGTGTGTTCGATCTCACAGGCTAGGAGAGGAAGAGGATGAAGGTTGCGGGGAAAGAGGAAGCTTCTGAGTGCTCGAGAGTGGAGCAAGCGCTTGTCAAAGGGGTTGCGGGGATAGAGGAGAGGGTTGTTGAGAGCAGCCGGGAAGGCTGACGAGAAGAGGAGGTTGATCAGGAGCTGTCGAGCAGTCGGTTACTTGGACGGTTGTGCTTGCAGGTTGATGCCGAGAGGGAGCTGAGCTGAGCTAAGAAGAAGAGAGAGGGCCGCTAGCAGCGGCAACAACAGACTTCGCCCGCCGCGGCTTAAATGCCACTGTTGCGACGGACTTTCCTTTGATTAATATTGAGAGTTACAGCTTGACAATACACTTTTACAAGAAAGCAATAAAGGGGTACAAAGAGGAAGCTGACGGCTAAGGAAGAAGTGCCAGAATAGACCGCGCGGACAGAAGAGTCAGGTCGGCAGGCCGCGCGACTAGGGGAAGAAACAGAGGCCGCGCGACTAGGGGAAGAAACAGAGGCCGCGCGGTCTGACAACTGAAGTCGGCAGGCCGCGCGCGGTTACATAAAGAAGGAAGGCGGACAGGGAAATAGAGTCCGCAGGAGGTGATCACTCGAGCTTGCTGTGGGCTGTCTTTGAGCGTGAGCACCTTGGCGATGATCTGAACCTGACCTCCATGAGAGGTACGGTGGTCTATTTATATGCCCGAGGAGGTAACGACTTGCGGTGACGTTACCCACGGTGAGACGGTAACTTGAGCGAGAAGAGGAAGGAGTCCGTCGAGTCCGCAACAGGCCGCGCGGACTGGGGCTTACTTCTGGAGCTGGTGCTGCTGATGGCGAACTGGGAGACTAAGTGGCGGACTGCGAGGGGAGTCCGCAGAGTCCGCCGCTGCTGAGCTGATTATCCGCCTGCTGCAGGGGTGGCAGATGCTGGAGGCTAAGTGGCGGACTGCGAGGAGAATCCGCGGAGTCCGCCGCTGCTGAACTGCGAGCATGCGCTAAAGGCGAGCTAAAGAGTGCCCGCTGAGTCCGCAGAGTCCGCAACGGGGCTATGCGGACTGGGACTGCCTTCTGGAGGATCTGTTGCCTGGCGGGCTGGAAGGAGTCCGCAACTGCTGACTGAGCCCGCGCCAAGACTGCGGACTGAGGGAGGTTGACCCTGCCGCTGGAGAAGAGCGGGTGGAGGTCAAGGAAAGGCGGACTGCGTAGCGAGTCCGCGTAGTCCGCCGAGTCCGCCTCTGCTGACAAGTTGAGTCCGCTTATGCTGGGATGGAGAGCCTGGCTGTTGAAGCTGTTGGGGTTCACCAATGAAGGCGGACTGGAAGTCATGATCGCACTTCGAGTCCGCCGAGCTCGCGAGGAACTGAGTATTGCAGCTGATCTTTGGGTAGCCGGGGAGCTGGAGTGTCCGCGTTCTGCAGGCGGACTGACGAAGCTGGCTGCCCCCGCTGCTGGGTGACAAGGGATATGCGACCTGCCGGACTGACGAGGTAGGCCGCGTTTGTTGGCGAGGCGGAGACGGAGGTAGCCGGCTGGCGGCTTGGGGGCAGGTCACCACCCGTGTTTGGCGGTTTGGAGCGGTCTAGTGTTCTTGAAGAGCGACCTGCAGGAGAGGGCTAAGGAAGTCCAATCCTGCAAAGGACGCGACTTGTTGCCAACCTGGGCGGATAGGCAACCAAGTCCGGCAAACGGAGACCTGCGGAGACATGCTTGCGGTTAAGCTGAAAAAAGGGGCGGCCTGCAGAGGCGGACTGCGGAAGCAGTCCGCGGCCCCTGCCGACAAAGGGAAGGCGCGCGGCCTGAGCGGTCAGACCGTTGAGACCGCCCAAGCCGTGCGGCCTGAGCGGACAGAGAATTCTGTCCGCCCACACTAAGGCGTCACGACCTCCAGGAGGAACCCGGGGGAGGCCGCGACGAGCGAGTTGGCCACCTTGGGAAGGATCGCCGATTTCAGGGTTAACATAATCCCCACACTTTTTTAAGTTCAGAAGAGAACTTCGAAAAAGTTGGAGACCCACGAAAATCGTGATCCACCCCCAAAGGAAAGAGGAGGGGACAAGGAGAGATAGAACCCGATGTCTCTCCTTAGGAGTTTGGTGCTACCTGTCTTTTTCCTGCAAAGAAAAAGTTAGTGTAGGCATGGAAGGTACGTCTTGCGCGTACCTGGGTTTGCCTTTGCAAAACGAAGAAGATGTATCTTCTACTAAGTCCTGCAAGATGGTGGTGAGAGGAGAGCATAGAAACATAATAACTTGCAAGTACTTGAAGGAGGCTTGCAAGTACCTGTTATCTTCTGCAAAAAGAAGAGTTAGAAGCAGACAATATATAAAAGAAGTTTGCAAGTACCTGTGAAAAAGACTTGCAAGTGTCTGTTAATCACTGCAAAGAGAAGAGTTAGAAGCAGACAATATATGAAAGAAGCTTGCAAGTACCTGAGAAGAAACTTACAAGTATTTGCTAATCACTGCAAAGAGAAGAGTTAGAAGCAGACAATATATGAAAGAAGCTTGCAAGTACCTGAGAAGAAACTTGCAAGTGTCTGCTAATCACTGCAAAAAGAAGAGTTAGAAGCAGACAATATATGAAAGAAGCTTGCAAGTACCTGAGAAGAAACTTGCAAATGTCTGCTAATCACTGCAAATAGAAGAGTTAGAAGCAGGCAATATGAAAGAAGATTGCAAGTACCTGTGAAGAAACTTGCAAGTGTCTGCTAATCTCTGCAAGAAAAGAGTTAGAAGCTGACATAATATAATGAGCTAAGCTGCAAGTACCTGAGCGGAACTTGCGAACGTTAACTGTTGATGAGATAAGGTCGATATGACCAAATAGCAGAAGAAATGTCTGATGAACTTTGCTGATAATTGAATGGAGATCAGACCAGAAAGTAGTGATCTTCTTGCTATATTAGAGATGTATTCAACATGAAGTCCAGATCAATAAGTCGAGCGTTGACATTTGATAAGAGTAATGAAGAACTTATAAGTGATCATCTTATAGAGCTTTGAGCAAGCAATACATATAAGATGAGCATAAACAAAGTGAATGTTGCGAATCCTTTTGGTAGGTCGGATTAACCTGTTCACCTGTGAAAAAGGTAGTTGATAAAAAGAGGTTTATACTCAGAAGTGACCAAAGGAGGCTGGATGCTGCCACAGGGGTTCCCCGTGGGCCTTATGCATCGCTTGCCTGAAAAAGGTCGTCACGAGTATAGTCGTACTAAAAGCGGGCTGGCCGCGCATCCTCTAGGAGGGCACAAAAGAGAAAAGCAAGAGAAATCCTGAGAAGGATCGCTAGATGCACTGATCTCATGCTTCGGGTTACTACGTCACTAATCAATGAGACTGGTTGTGTCAAGAGGCCTATAGCTTGTCTGTGGATTGATCAGTGGAGTTGAGGACCCCGCGAAATGGAAAGAGAGCACTAAAGAGCGTTCGGCCATCACAGTTGTGAGATGATCGAAGAGACAAGGCTACGCTTGGTCGTCATTGCTTGTCAAGCAAAGATCGCCGTAACTGTAACGTATCCTAACGGAGCACAACAGAGCTAACACACGGGGCCTCCCTAGCACGCACTTTGTGTCAGATGCCGACTAGGATCCGAAATCCCGTATTCCTCCGCATGAGAGTTGGATAGCCCCCACTACACATATATGCGAAGTCTCCCCACGATATGTGGTCACTGTGGTCTTACGCCAGAATCCAATCCCAAGGGGGCCTATAGCAAGACTCTGCGATATCTCAGTGGCTCAATGATCTTTTGAAAAGAGAGAATAGTGGAAGAAGCATTACAAGAAGGGAACTGTGTTAGTATGAGATCCCTGAGGTAAAACTTTATTGAAAAGCAAGAATGAACACTTAGAAGTGTTTTGAAATGAGAATGTTTGAAAAGGTAAGAGTAAGTGTAACCGATAATAGTTGTGAAAAAATTTGGAGGACTATGAAGTCCTTTGCTGGCTTAGAATATCCTTCCAAACACGCCCTCGTCATTGACATCGAAGCATTCGACAGTTTTATTGACAACGAGGAGAGGGAGTTCTTCGACTAGGCTCACCCCTCTTGAGCTGCAAGGAATGTCTGCAACTTCTTTGCCCTTTGAGGTTGCTGGATCAGGGCGATCATCTTTAGGAAGCAGATCACGCATCTTACCCTGCTGGAGCATCCTTTGCACTAGTCGGCGGAGTGCTCGGCAGTTCTCAGTCAAGTGGCCTGACTCTTTGTGGAACTCGCAGTATGGTTCTGAGTCCCTTGATCTTTGATCAGCTGGACGGTAAGGCTTCTTGTAGTTATCCTTATCTCTCATGATTTGGCTTACTTCTTGTATGACCTCGTCGAGTTCAGACTCATGCAAGTCATCGCCTTGCTGCTGATAGACTGCAGCTGTTTGAGAAGATGGAGCTAGTGGTAGCAATGGATCTTGAGCACGATCACGACTTGGGAAGGGATATCGATGGCGCTGAAACCTTCTTACCTTCCTCGAATGAGTTGAGAAATCATTGTGAGGAGACCTCGGAGGCTGCTTGTGAGAAGGATCTTTCTCTGATATGAGCTTGGAGACGAAGTCTGGGTTGCTCTTTTCATCTCGGATGTAGGAGTTGGCTAGGGAAATCAACTCTTGGTATGTCCTCGGTGCTCGGACATTGACTTCAAACTTGAGCGGCCCTTCATGAAGACCGTGGATAAGAGCCACTCGGTACATTTCTTGGCTAACAATCTCGATGTCCACGATTTCTCTTTGGAATCGATCAACGAACTGAGACCAAGTTTCATTGCCACGCTGCTTGATCTCAAAGAGGGCTTCTGGAGGACTGGACCGCCCTTTCTCTTGGTTGAGGTAGAGAATCTGAGCAAGGACTCCCTTCGCAGATCAGTAAAGGAAGTAATGGAGTGAGGAAGAAGGCCATAGAACCAGTCTCTCACTTGTCCATCAAAGGTAGTCACCAGGAGCTTGCACTTAGTTGCATCTGAAAGGGTTTTGAGAGCAACGACTGATTCAAAAGCTTGCAGATGCTTCACTGGATCAGTCTCTCCAGTGTAGATCGGTAGCCGGGGCTCTCTGAAGTTAGCTGGAGTTGGTTCATGACGAACGTTCTCTGTAAACGACGAAGGCTCTTCTTGTTCTCCTACAGCATACGGATGAAAAGGAGCATAAGCTGCAGCTGCAAAACAAAGGAAAAGTTGCTGCAGGAGGAGCAAAGGCAGGAGCTGCAGGGTAAGGATGACTTCCCTGAAAATTGAGAAACCTAGCAAGACTTCCCCGGGCTGCTTCCCGGAAGAAGTTTTGGCGAGCAACAAACTCTTCATCTTGAGGTCTCAAGGGGGCTGCAGGCCCTTGCGGGAAGGTTGTTGTGTAAGGAGGATAGACTGGCAGACAAGCTGGAGGACAAGCTTGCTGATGCTCCAATGTTGATGTTTGATTGACTGGAGCAGCTGAAGCAACTGGAGCTGCTGCAGGTTGAGCGTTTAGTCGCTGCGTGATCATAACGAGCATTTGGTTGATCGCTTGGAATTGCTGAGCATTCTCACAGCGTGATTGCTCAAAGGCCTCCCAGAGAGGATCATCTCTTGGACTTGGAGCAAAGTTCTCGGCTCTTTGATGGTCTGACATGGCTAACTATCGCTGTTCACCGTCTGTTCGGATCTGAAGGTCGCGTGTTAACTGTTGATGCGCGAAAACGACACCGCCTAGTTAACACGGAGGGTGTGTTCGATCTCACAGGCTAGGAGAGGAAGATGATGAAGGTTGCGAGTAAAGAGGAAGCTTATGAGTGCTCGAGAGTGCAGCAAGCGCTTGTCAAAGGGGTTGCGTGGATAAAGGAGAGGGTTGTTGAGAGTAGCCGAGAAGGCTGACGAAAAGAGGAGGTTGATCAGGAGCTGTCGAGCAGTCGGTTACTTGGACGGTTGTGCTTGCAGGTTGATGCCGAGAGGGAGCTGAGCTGAGCTAAGAAGAAGAGAGAGGGCCGCTAGCAGCGACAACAGCAGATTTCGCCCGCCGCGGCTTAAATGCCACTCCTGCGACTGACTTTCCTTTGATTAATATTGAGAGTTACAACTTGGCAATACACCTTTACAAGAAAGCAATAAAGAGGTACAGAGAGGAAGCTGACGGCTAAGGAAGAAGTGCCAGAAGAGACCGCGCGGACAAAAGAGTTAGGTCGGCAGGCCGCGCGACTAGGGGAAGAAACAGAGGCCACGCGGTCTGACAACTAAAGTCAGCAGGCCGCGCGCGGTTACATAAAGAAGGAAGGCGGACTGGGAAACGAAGTCCGCAGGAGGTGATCACTCGAGCTTGTTGTGGGCGGTCTTCGAGCGTGAGCACCTTGGCGATGATCTGAACCTGACCTACATGAGAGGTACGGTGGTCTATTTATAGGCCCGAGAAGGTAACGGCTTGCGGTGACGTTACCCCCGGTGAGACGGTAACTTGAGCGAGAAGAGGAAGGAGTCCGCCGAGTCCGCAACAGGCCGCGCGGACCGGGGCTTACTTCTGGAGCTGGTGCTGCTGATGGCGAACTGGGAGACTAAGTGACGGACTGCGAGGGGAGTCCGCAGAGTCCGCCGCTGCTGAGCTGATTGTCCGCCTGCTGCAGGGGTGGCGGATGTTGGAGGCTAAGTGGCGGACTACGAGGAGAATCCGCAGAGTCCGCCGCTGCTGAACTGCGAGCATGCGCTAAAGGCGAGCTGAAGAGTGCCCGCTGAGTCCGCGGAGTCCGCAACGGGGCTATGCGGACTGGGACTGCCTTCTGGAGGATCTGTTGCCTGGCGGGCTGGAAAGAGTCCGCCACTACTGACTGAGCCCGCGCCAAGACTGCGGACTGAGGGAGGTTGACCCTGCCGCTGGAGAAGAGCGGGTGGAGGTTAAGGAAAGGCGGACTGCGTAGCGAGTCCGCGGAGTCCGCCGAGGCCGCATCTGCTGACAAGTTGAGTCCGCTTATGCTGGGATGGAGAGCTTGGCTGTTGAAGCTGTTGGGGTTCACCAATAAAGGCGGACTGGAAGTCATGATCGCACTTCGAGTCCGCCGAGCTCTCGAGGAACTGGGTATTGCCGCTGATCTTCGGGTAGTCGGGGAGCTGAAGTGTCCGCGCTCTGCAGGCGGACTGACGAGGCTGGATGCCCCCGCTGCTGGGTGACAAGGGATATGCGACCTGCCGGACTGACGAGGAAGGCCGCGTGTGTTGGCGAGGCGGAGACGGAGGTAGCCGGCTGGCGGCCTGGGGGCAGGTCGCCACCCGTGTTTGGCGGTTTGGAGCGGTCTGGTCTTCTTGAAGAGCGACCTGCAGGAGCGGGCTAAGGAAGTCCAATCCTGCAAAGGACGCGGCTTGTTGCCGACCTGGGCGGATAGGCAACCAAGTCCGGCAAAGGGAGACCTGCGGAGACATGCTTGTGGTTAAGCTGAAAAAGGGGGCGGCCTGCAGAGGCGGACTGCGGAAGCAGTCCGCGGCCCCTTCCGATCAAGGGAAGGCGCGCGGCCTGAGCGGTCAGACCGCTGAAACCGCCCAAGCCGTGCGGCTTGAGCGGACAGAGAATTATGTCCGCCCACACTAAGGCGTCACGACCTCCAGAAGGAACCCCGGGCAGGCCGCGACGAGCGAGCTGGCCACCTTGGGAAGGATCGCCGATTTCGGGGTTAACACAACTCTTCTAGTGTATTTTAATTGTGCAATTGTTTTCGCATGTCTTTAAGTGAGAAATATTTTATTTATGCTAATGCTCTCTAGCACACTTGTGAAAAGTTTCATATGTATTTACCCTTACTGCCTATGTGAATTGTGCATGTTCTACCATAATCAGTGGAATTTCATGATGAAACTCTTATTTTATCCATGTTTTCTTTGCACAATTCATATTTGCTTATCTTATATTGTCGCACAAGTGAATTCGGAGTCCTGTGTCAAAGCCAAAATTACACAATTTATT
Organism: Platanthera guangdongensis; assembly: GCA_039583875.1. Classification (NCBI taxonomy): domain Eukaryota; kingdom Viridiplantae; phylum Streptophyta; class Magnoliopsida; order Asparagales; family Orchidaceae; genus Platanthera; species Platanthera guangdongensis. Next base: position 5,096,683 of record CM077152.1, read on the forward strand.
CTTATTAAGAAAAAAGAAAAAAACAATTACTATTCCATCACCCAACACCCTTGTTGAGCTGTTTAATAAAAGGCTGACAAGGAACCTCCACCAAGCACTACTCACACTCCTGATAAGTCTTCATAAGCATTGTGAGGTTGAGCACTTGGACAAAATTGTAAAGTGTTTTGTGTAATCTTTATATGGATATTCAGTTAATCTTTGTGCTCTGAATTCTTGGGTACAGGTACGGCTAATTGTGTATATTTCTTGGTTAGGTTTTTAACATTTCCGTGTTCATGTGCATTTTAAGTTTCTACATATGTATTTTTCCTATAACTTTCACTTGTACACTATATTATCATCTCTAACATTTCTTCTCATGAGAATTAGACCGAAAATGCTACATATGTATTTTGCCTATAACTTTCACTTGTACACTATATTATCATCTCTAACATTTCTTCTCATGAGAATTAGACCGAAAATGATTCTAATAATGTTCACTAGTGTATATGACTATGATAAAACTGTCTGAATTCCACAATGTTCGTGCTCACTCACACTCATCGTTTCAATACATTGTTTCACTTTGTGATTTTGGCCTATTTTGCTTTCGCATACTTTTGTTATCACCTTTACCGTTTTCTCTGCTTTTCATAACGGGTTTCGTTCTCACATTTCTTTTGATAATACCAAAAGAAGGAGAACTTTCTGAGAAATCATTTATTCAGTTTAAACCTTTCATTAAGTTTACTTTAACACCAACACCAACGTTTCACTTCAATACAAATTACGCTGCTCTATTTAGGGGGAGTACACATATAAGGGAAGAGTAACATCCAAGCGCAGTCTTGTGCACATACAAAGGTTTAGTCTTGCTCATCACGTTAACTAATGCATTATAAGTGATTCATGATTTCTTTTTAATTGAATTTGTTATTAGCAAAAGGAGGAGATTGTTGGAACATGCGTTCCACGCTTCTTGGTTTACTAATAACAAATTTTATTTGTATTTGATTATCGTGTGTTTATGATATGCAGATATAACATTTTCAGTTTCTGGAGTATTCCTTTTCGTGCATCCTGTCCAGAGAGCTCACACATCCATAAAAACTCCATCTTCCCAAGAAGGTTCAAGAACGAAGGAGCGATGATTTGTACGCTACATCTCAAGCAATCGTAGCAAGCATTCGTCGGCACCTTCAGTGTTTCATTTATAGGGAGTTTTCATTCTGAAAGTTATTCATTGTAATCGATAGAGGAAATCATCGCCTTGTGCGTGACGTCTATGTCCGTGTGTGGCTTAGGAGGAAATCGTCGCCTTGTGCGTGACGTCTAGGTCCTTGTGTGACTTAGAGAGTTCTCGCCGCCTTGTGCTGCGACTAGATCGTGGTGAGATCTAGAGGGAGGATAGTAGCAAAATCTAGGGAGAGATACGCTATAGCCGTCCGGTTCTTGGTAGGACCAGTGAAATTAAAAGGATTTTATCTTTCATAGCCTTGATCTCTAGCTTTATAGAGAATCTTTGTACTTTGTTTGTAACATTTTTAGATAAACTATAGTCATTTGTGTTATTCTGATTTACTAAGGATTCATAATTGATTAAGAGAAATTTGTTTTTGATTTATGTTATTATTTCACTCAGAAAGATAGACTAAAAGAAAAATTTAGTGTTAACTCTTATTCACCCCCCCTCTAAAGATGCCTCACGATCCAACATCTATTTGTAGTGACCTCTGCATGTTGATGACTTCTGCGGTCAAGTGTGAACAAGCATCTTGACAGTCTCAGTTTTGCAGTTCGTCAGCTTTGTGCTTAGTCTGTTTTTTTTCCATTGGGTGCAACGCAAAATCATGTCTCGCGCTTACATGTCTCGCCTTGTAAAACAGTAAATAAATACAAGTATTGTTCTTGCATCTTTTATTGCTAGTGATTTACTTTTCCTGGTGCTTGAGAGTGATCCTACGATCTTCCATCATATAATTTTACCAAACAAGCCTCCCCAACCCCTCTAACACCCATTCATCCCGCCTTCCACCTGCGGCACCATTGTACAACTCTCCACAACTGCCTAGTGCTTCCCCAAGAATTACCAACTACCCCACGTACACCAGATCTCCATCCTTCATTGCCCGCAGACTCCTATACTCAAGTGAGTTTATTATTTAGTTTCTTGTTCTCATCATTTGTACTAATCTAATTATTATGGATGCTAGTTTCGTGGTTATTTTTATTTTTAGTACACTAAACTTATTTTATGTTGTAATTAAAGTTAAATTATGACAAATTAGAAATACATATTTAGATCACATCATATGTAATTTTTTTTGTCACATTTATGCTTGATCTATGCTATTAGTTGTATTGACATACATGATCATTGAGGGGTCCGCTTACTATAAATCTAACAACAAAATTTTGTGTTAATAAGATTATTATGTTATAATGCGCGTTGTTGAACTTGAAAACCACGACTCAACGAGGAGTTCAGACCGACGGTGTAGAGCCTCTACTTCTCCCGTATAAATACACTCGGTTGAGGATTTAGAGTTCGGAGACCTTCCCACCAAAACCCCAAATAGACCCGGAGCCGCAACGAGCAGGTCCAGCCACACACCCGGAAGATCTTAGATTGTTTTCCTTTCCAATCCAATGCTGGACTAAGCACCTTCAGAGGGCTAGGAGTGCTCCCGACTACCCACTCGGAAACCACGGTGAATAGTGAGCTGAAGCTCTTGCCTTCAAAATCTAACCAATATAGAGGGAAGCCTAGATGATGTTCTCTCCAAAGGTGCCATTGGGGGTCTATTTGTAGTTTTCTGGTAGTGGTCTGCTGATAGCGAGATTCCGCCTCACGGTTTTACTAAACACAGCCCAAACTGACCTACCAAGAACGAAACTCCGCTGTTTGGAACAGCTAAGGGTAGACCAAGAACAAGATGCCATGGGAAAACAATAAACCCTCTTTTGTGGGTGAGTCGAGTGTGATATGGAGCTTCGCCCGGGAGGCGAGTGCCTGACGAAGCCAGCACTCACCACTCGCCCCCTATCAGAGGGACGAGTGCGAGCTCGCCGACTCCGTTCGCCACCCTGGTTAGCGGGTGTCTGGTAAAGCTAGGCATCTCCTGGCTGTTGCTCGCACCCTACAAGGTTGGGCCCACTCGACAAATATGGTGTTGCACACAATCCCCGCTCTTTTTGAGCCCTGACTCAGGCTCGGAAAGACCGTTCAACCCCATCGTTATTTGGCGAGTGAAGGTTCAGTGAAACTCTCAGTGGGCCCCACCAATGATTATATATACTAGGAGGGGGAGAGGAAAGCCAACCCTACGAATTCTCCCCAGGCCTCCCCCACTCGTCTGAGCTCCGACGTCATGCCAATCTCGAAAGTTGCTCTTGCCCGTCTCACCGCTGATAAAAAAGATCAAAGCAGCCACAAGCAACCTGATGGCTATTGCTACCGAACACTTGCCTCGAACTCTGACGAGACGAGCGAAAGATCAGTTGCCCATTAAAGCCGGCGAGGATGTAAGTTTGCTTGACGTCCTGCGGCCCAGCTCCGACCCCGGTCTCGTGCTTCTCGCCCAGACTATCACTCTCACCGAGATCGTGGACGAGACGAATCAGGCACTTGCTCATTGAAATCAGAGAGTCCCGGAGAGTCGAGACGAATCGGGCACTTGCTCATTGATCCCAGGTCGGTAAATTTATTCTTTCTCGTCTTTGGCTCGCGCTTTCTGCCGAGCGGTCATCTGATAGTGATTTTCCACGCAGTTCCCTCTTTTATCGACGGCGTCTCAACCCCATCCCTTGCAAGATCTCCTATCCGCGATCTCGACTGCGAGCTTGCTAATGCTGTCGTATCGCCTGCGAGCAAAGGCACGGAGACTCCAGTGCCAGATGCTCAGTTTTCCCGCAACCCCAACCTCACACGAGCAGGCTCGGGGAAATCGCTGAGGTTGCCCCTCGACCACCCCTTTGGTGGCCGGGCGAGCTTACCCTCACACTATCCCTAAAAGAAAGGCGAGACGTCCCATGGTTAGTTGTCGGAATCTTCTTACCCAGGTCACGTTCGCTTGTGCTAACATCCCGCTTGTTTTTAACCGATGCGACCGACATCTCTATTGGCAGCGAGCCGGATGTTCCCGTTACTTACTCAGCGCCTCCTTCTCCAGACACAATTCGAGATTTCCTTGGCGAACAGACCTTTGTTGCCGAGTTGACGAAGCGGGTAACCTATATCCTGCGGAAGCACAACTTCATCCTGTGCGAGATCTAGAAGGAGCGGGTTCAACCCGCGAACCACGACTTCCTTCATCTGCTCGCCCCGGAACGAGTCGAGGACTTGGAACGTGAGTGCGCTGCATTTACTAGCGCAATGTAGATGCTTCTGGGAGGAACACTCACTGGAGGGGCACGTAAGAAAGATAGAGGAATGCAACCACACTCTTCAGCTCGAAGTCGCCGTTGTTTGCGAGGAGATCATCCAGAGGGAGGCCCGCAGGTGAGGACCTGAGGATGCGGTTCGTGAAAGTGGATCCAGCACTGACTCAACAGAATCAACTACACCCCCTTTTGATCTTGGGCATTTACTCTTTCCTTTTGTAATAATTCAAGACTATCTATTATTTATTATGCGTGATGACTTCTCTCGCGTCGCTTTTATTCGTGCTTGATTTGTTGCGAATGCGTGATCTATGACGTGAAATAGGATCGACTTGCTTAGTAGAATCGGATCTGTCGACGATAGTTGGCGAGTCGAAGGTGACATATGTTCAGAGAGGTATGCGGGTGCTTGGGGGCGAGTGGACTCGCGTCAATGGGCCGAGCCCTCTTTCCCCTCAATCTTCTATAAATACCACACTGTGGCTAGCTCTCACCCACCACATTAATTGCTTTTACTCATCGCCTGTCTCATTTCGACTCTCTCTTTCGACTCGCACAATGAGTTGTGATGGTGACAAAGCGGAGGAGTGGCAGAATTGCTTGACCCATTTCTTGGACTACATCTTCCCAGATGGGCACGTATCAGAGGACAAGATGCCGGAGATCATCGCAGAATTTGTGCCGGCCGGGTTCGTGGCAAGCGCTCCTGCCGAAGGCGAGTCTCTCAACACCATCAAAGAGGACGAGCTCGCTTTCCCTCTCACTCACTTCGAGATGGGGCTTCGCCTCCCGCTGTGACTGGAGGTGAAGCAGTTCCTTAAGTATGGGGAGGTACCCGCGCTGGTCAGTCCTAACGCGATCGCCATGTCAGTGGCTTTCGTGTGCTTCCTGCGCAAGGAGAGGTTAGAGTTCAACTTGACAGTCTTCCACAAGTTGTTCATTTACTAAGCCACCAACGACGGGGTGGTCTTCCTCACCGACTTGCAAATCAAAGTATGCGAGACTATCAATAAGGCACATCACTGGACTGATTACTTCATCTTTGTTAAGGGCGCACACAAGAACATTCCTTACGCGCCGATCCAGAATGACGAGACCGTCTGCCACGCCCCCCGCGTGGACGATGAGGATGCCAAGCGCCACAAGTTCTTTATGGGAAAGAACTTCGAGGTTGCCTACCCGCGACACACCCTCGACTCGCTACCCCCAGTCCTTCCTGGTGAAGGTACGCGTATATTCTCTGTCTCGCGTTTTACACTCGCCCATGGAGGTGTCTTCCCTTGTACTTAACTTTCCTTTTTTCCTCGGTAGGTGACCCCCAAATCCCCCTGAACCCGCCTTAAGCGGGGAAAGGAAGGGTTGATCCCTCACTCGCACTGGCGAAATCGGCAACCGCTGCGTGCGTCGACGACCTGAGAGTGCTCGTAGCTAGCGACGATCGGAAGAAGCATGGGGGGGGGGGGTCTCGAGTCAGGCTCTTCATCGGGCAAACCCTCAAAGTGACAGAAGTCGTTGGCCACAAAAGAGGTCGCCACGCCCCGCGAGCCGGCTCCCCCGGCGAGGAACGAGACTGAGGGCTCTGAGCTTGCTGAGGATAAGGTCTTGGATATCGATACACGCCTCGAGTTCTCGAAGCGTCTTCTCGCCAAGCGTTCAAGCGACATGGTAGGTTGCCTCTGGATTTTATTTTTTTCCCCTTCTTAATGCCCTTCTTGATCCTAATTCCGAGTTCGCTTTGCAGGATGTCGAGACCGCTGACCACCTGCAAACGCGCGTCTGCGACTTGGAGGGTGAGCTGGCAGACACTAGGGTAGAACTCGCCAAGGCCCGTGCCGAGAAGACCGCCGAGAAGCCCGACGAGTCCACCTCTAGCGGGTGCAAGCTTCTCCATTTTACCCCACAGGAGGTGGAGAACACCCACAATTTCTTGATTATGCAAACAACTGAGTCAACGTTGAACATGCTGCGGAACCTTGATGCCTTGTAGACGATTGGATGGAGTTGATTGCGGAGGACCTTATCCTTGACTTTTTCGCGCCAGCGGCGAGTGCACCATCTTTGGGTCGCGGCTACTCACCTCCGGATGATGGCAAGACGGAGCGCTCATCCAAGGACCCACTCGCGAGTTGAGAGCTCTCAATTTTTTGTAACTTTTGTAACGTAACGCCTATCTTGACAAAACAATATTTTTGTGCAATATATGAAAGGCTTTGACTTAACTTTCCCGTGTTGTTTTTTGCTTTGACTTGGCGTATGTTCCTTATTTTCCTCTGCTTCGTTGTTGGTTGCTCGCCCTTTTAGGTCTAGGCGGCTCACTCGGACAATCGGGGCCCTGACCCGGCTCACAAGAACAAGTCTTTGCGAGCTTGGGGTACCTGCGACTTCCTTAAAATAGGATTCGCGTCTCCGAGGGCTCCCGAGTGCTCTTATTCGTGGGAGTTTTACTTGCAGTCCGAGGGATAGATTACCCACACAGTGCTTGAAGTTGCGCGAGTGGAGAATTAGCGAGTCTCGGGCAGTTATTGGTAAAAAACCTGGGCCCGAAAAGCCCGGCCGGCCCAGAAAAAGCCCGGCCTGGTAAAAGCCCGACCCGGGCTTGGGGCCCTTACCGGGCCCCCATTTTGGCCAGGTGCCCGGCCCGGCCCGGCCCGGGCAAAGCCCGGGCGCCGGGCTAGACTGAGCCCGACACCGGGCTAAGGGAAAGCCCGACGGGATTTTAATCCCGCCAGCCGCCATGCGAGATTAATCCCGTCTGGATTAATCCCAATCCCGCCTGATCAGGCGGGATTAATCTCGCCTGATCGCCAGGCGGGATTTAATCCCGCCGGATCGCCAGGCGGGATTTAATCCCGCCTGATCGCCAGGCTGGATTTAATCCCGCCGGATCGCCAGGCAGGATTTAATCCCGCCTGATCGCCAGGCGGGATTATTCCCGCCTGATCGCCAAGCGGGATTTAATCCCGCCTGATCGCCAGGCGGGATTATTCCCGCTAATCATAAGGGGGATTAATCCCGCCTATGATTAGACGGGTACATAATTAGGCGGGATAAAATCCCGCCAGTTTAGTCGGGATTTTATCCCGCCTTTTTGAATTCAGGCCGGCCCGGGCCGGCCTGAAGGGCCTAATCGGGCTCCCTCTTTTGGAGGGAGCCCGAGCCCGGCCCGACTCAAATTGAGCCCGAGCCGAGCCCGGTTTGACAAAAGCCCGAGCCCGATCGGGCCCGGCTCGGCCCAATCGGGCTTTTTGAACACGACTAGTCTCGGGGCGAGAAAGATTACGCCCACACCCTCCTGGTTTCACTTCGCTTTCCGTCCGCTTAGCTCTCTTTCAATCTGCCTCCCGAGAGGCCCGATTCCCAGGACCTTGGGAGATTAACCTTGATTTTGTTTGTTTTCTTTTGCGTCTGTCCGACCTTCCTCCCGAGTGACCTGCCTGCCATGCCGACTAGTGAGAGCGCGATCAGCAGGATCCTATCGCGGGGCACTTTTGTTCGGAATTGTTCTCATCTCAGCCTTCCACCCGAGCGAGCTGTCTGCCCTGCCGGCTAGTGAGAGCCGACCAGCGGGATCCTTTCGGGGGTGCTATGGTTTGGAATTGTTCTCATCTCAGCCTTCCACCCGAGTGACCTGCCTGCCCTGCCGGCTAGTGAAAGTCCGGTCAGTGGGATTCTATCGGAGGTGCTATGGTTTGGAATTGTTCTCATCTCAGCCTTCCACCCGAGTGACCTGCCTGCCCTGCCGGTTTGTGAGAGCCCGGTCAGCGGGATCCTATCGGGGGCGCTATGGTTTGAAATTGTTCTCATCTCAGCCTTCCACCTCAACGACCTGCCTGTCCTTCCAGCTAGTGAGAGCCCGGTCAGCGGGATCCTATCGGGGGTGCTATGATTTGGAATTGTTGAGTCATGAAGAAATCAAATGATAACATAAAAAGTAGAGAAATCTGTTTATTTCAAGGGTAAAAGTGCTTCAGGTCGTCACGTCTCCAAGTGTTGGTGAGGGGTGCTCCCTCGGCATTCTGGATGCGGTAGCTCCCTGAGGCAAGTTCCTCGAGGATTACAAAGGGTCATTCCCAGGTAGGGTGGAGCTTGCCAACGACTGCCCCTACCCGCGGCGTCGATCTTTTTGAGGACCAGGTCCTCTTTTACAAAGTGTTTGATCTTGATTTTTTTGTCGAAGTACCTCACCATCTGACGGTTGATCTCTTCCTGGTGAAAGGCCGCCGTGTCGTGAAGTTCTTCCACAAGGTCGAGCGAGAGCCGCTGTTCCTCCTCATTCTCCACCCTCCATTCCTCATCACCCTCTCCTGCGGCGATGACCCCTGGTGACTTCACCTCGAACTCTACTGGGAGCACAAACTCAGACCCATGCAATAACTAGAAAGGGGTCTCCCCTGTGGCCATGTTCGGAGTGGTCCTCAAGGCCCAGAGGACGGAGGGAAGTTGCTCCACCCAGTTACCCTTCAGGTTCTCCACCTTCTTTAGCCTGTTGCTCCTGAGGTGATAGACCGACGCGAATCAGAGGTCGATACCCAACTAGCCGCAAAAATTGACGAACTAATCGCTGACGAACTGCGGTCCGTTATCTGTGACTATGACCAAAGGTAGCCCGTGACAGCAAATTATTTCTCCCCATATAAAGTTCCGGATCACCTGTTAGGTTACCTTCGCCAGCGCCTTGATTTCCAAGCACGTTGAGAAGTAGTCCACTATGACCAAGAGGAATTTCCTTTGACCACTTGCTTGTGGAAAAGGTCCCACTAGGTCCAGTCCCCATATGACAAAGGGCCATAGAGCTGTGATCGTCCCGAGTCTCTGTGCCGGTAGGAGCTGGAGTGGTGCATAAAGTTGGCACTTCTGACATTTCTTCGCATACTCCACAACGTCTTTGCTAATTGTCGGCCAAAAGTACCCTTGCCTCAGCACCCTTTTTCCAAGGTTCGGCTTCCCGAGTGACCGCCACACTCCCCGGAGTGGATTTCTTCCAAGACCCCGGGGATCTCCTCGGCGACGCATCTAGCCAGGAGCCAGGATAGGGTCTTCCGATACAGAACACCTTCTCGCAACAAGTAATAAACCGACTTGTATCTGAACTTTCGTTTTTCTGGGATCTTCTCCGCGAGTTCCCCTGTTAGGAAAATAACAAAGGGGTCCATCCACGAGGGACGTTGGTCGATCTCTATCATCTCTCCCTCTTCTATGGACGGCCGGAACAGCTCCATCACAGTTCCCCGTGCCCGAGGGCCGAATTTGGCGAGATGATCGACCTCCGTGCTCTCCTCTAGGGGAACGTGCTGAATGGAGAAAGTGCAGAACATCCCAATGAGGCCCTTTACTTTGATCTCCTCTGGAGAGTTGGCTCACTCGTCTCGAACTCCCTTTTGATTTGGGAGGCCACCACCAGTGAGTCTGTGGCGACCTTTTTACATCTTGGATTCCCAACTCTCAGGCTAAACGCAGTCCTGCGATTACCTCCACGTACTCGACTTGGTTGTTGGTGACAGAGAATCAAATATCGATGGCCTGTTCTATACTCGTTCCTTGGGGGCTTATCAGGATCGCCCCTCCCCCTATGGAGTACTTCCCCGATGCCCCATCCACTAAAATACCCCAAGCTGCCGGATCAGACTGCTTGGGCTCTTCCACTTCTATGACATACTTCGCCAAAAAGCCTGTCACAGCCTGCTCCTTCATTTCTAGTCGTGGAACAAATGAGATCTCAAATTCGCTCAGCTCCACTGACCATTTCGCCAACCTCCCCAAGTGCTCTACCCCTTCCATGATGTTGCAAGGGGGACGGTCAGACACCACCTTAATAGAATGGACCTGAAAGTAAGGTCAGAGCTTTCTGGCCGAGATGACCAGGATGAAAACCAACTTATCCAACATGGGGTACCTGAGCTCTGCATTCTTCAGGACCCTACTAACATAGTACACTGGCAGTTGCTTCGTCCCTTCTTCTCGGAACAGGCGGAACTCACAGCCTTCGTTCCCACCCCGAGATACAAAATTAACTATTGTCCTTCCTTCGGCCCTTGGAGTAGCGGAGCCTGGGTGAGCTGCTGCTTCGGAGCTTGAATGACCTCCTCACACTCTTTAGACCACTCAAATTTTTGGTTTCCTCACAACACTTTGAAGAAAGACGAACACTTCTCTCCTACCCAAGAGAGTAACCTGCTCAACCCCGCAAGATTCCCCGTCAGGCGTCAGAACTCCTTGGGGCTTCACGGCGACTCCAATTCCATTATTGTCTTTACCATATCAGGGTTGGGTTCCACTCCTATAGGGGTAAGGAGGTGACCCAAAAAGTTCCCCTGCTGGCGCCAAAAGCACATTTCAGAGGGTTCAGCCTCATCTTGAATCTCCGCAGGGTGGCAAAAGTTTCCTTCAGGTCTCGGAGGTGAGAGCTCACGTCATTACTCTTCATCATTAGATTGTCTATGTACGCCACCAAGTTCCTTCCTCTCTGCTCTCGAAAGACCCGGTCCATCATTGTTTGATGCGTCGTCCCTGCATTCTTCATCCCAAATGACATCATCTTGTAACAATAACACCCGTCCCTTGTGATGAAAGAGACATCCTTGACATTCGGTGGGTGCATCCTGATCTGGTGGTAACTTTAAAACACATCCAAAAAATTAATCGCAGAAAAACCGACAGCTGAATCTACCAGCGTGTCGATTCTAGGTAAAAGGTAACAATCTTTCGGACATGCTTTATTCATAAGGGAAATGCCAATACACATCCTCCATTTTCCACCCCATTTCTTTACCATTACCACATTAGAGACCCAACCTGGATATTGGATCTTTGATACAAATCCTGCTTTGAGGAGCTTCTCCACCTCCTCCCGGATGTGCTCCACCAACTTGTTAGTGGCGGTCCTCCTCTTCTGGTGGATGAGAGGAGCTCTTGGGTCGAGGTTGAGACGATGACACGCCACGTCTGCATTGATGCCCGACATGTACGCCGCACTCCATGCGAAGGCGTCTACGCTCTTCTGGATGCACTCCGGAACCTTCCTCTAGTCTTCTGGGCGTAGACCTCCGCTGACCTGCATCTTCTCAATCCTCCCTTCCTGGGTAAGAACTTCCATCGACACCACCTCTTCCCCCGCCTCCAATCGGGACTGCTCCTCCCACTTGCCCCCCGCCCTCTCTCCTTGGGAGTGAGCTTCTTCTTCCTCCACCTCCTCCACCTCCTCTTCCTCCATCAGCTCAACCCGCTTCTCCAGCAATTCCACCCCCCAACCTGGGCATGGACCTCCTCTGCTCCTTTCGCAGCCTCCTTCCTGGACAATTTCTCCATCCTCTTCTCCCTCCTGCCAGGAGATGATATTGACGACCGTGACGTAACACTGTCTCTCCACTTTGGGGTCTCCCTGAATCTGGACCTGAACTCCTCCGGTGTTGAATTTGAGGCACTGGTGGAAAGATGAGGGAACACAGCGGAAGACGCTGATGACGGGGTGCCCGAAGATGGCGTTATAACTGCTCGGGGCGTCCACAATGACGAACCGACAATTCCTTGAAGTTCCCCCCAACGTCACATGGAGTCCGACTCCACCCTATACCTCCTTCCTCTCTCTAGAAAACCCAAACAAGGGTCCATCCGAGGCTAGCACCCTACTTGCCTCTACCTTCATCTCGTCAGAGACCTTCTTGAAGATAACATTCACTAAACTCCCGTTATCAACGAAGATCCTTGAGACCGTAAAGTTTTCAATGGCTGTCTGGATCACTAAGGCATCGCAGACTTCGTATTCTGGCATGTCCTTTGATGAAAATGTGATCTTTTCTTCTGGGGGTGAGGTCACAGAGGTTGAAGCGACGCTCCGGCAGAAAATAGTTTGGAGGCCCCCCTTTTGGGTGGCCTGAATCCTCACTCCCCCGTGGATCACCCCGATCCCTCCCCGGGTACCCAGGTCGGCCCGGTCTTCGCACCGATCTTCCACCTCCACTCCTTCCTCCACCCTAACTCCTGTTTCCTCAATTCGTAATGGCTGTATTCCTCCGGTCGTTGCCGCTCCTCGAAACTCCAAGAAATAAGGGTAGGTGGCCGTCACGTGGCCCTCTTCCTGGTGGAAGTCACAAAAGAGCAACGCCATCCCCCAATTCCTCCTCTTCCAGGTTGGTTTCTTCTTCCTCTACATCTTCCTCAGACTATCGCCATGGCCTGCTGGGGAGGGGGTGGTAGCGGCCTCGGGCCCGGTCTCCATCCTGGAGGGTTGAACCATCTCTACCCTGCCTAATGATTCCCCCCGTCTTGGGCCCCTATTCCCTGAACTTGGGTCGGTCCTCCCGCCGACCTCCAGACTGGCTGATGAGCTGGCGGTTGAATCCCCCACCCCTGCTCCCAGAGCTCCTGTCTCTTCGACCCTTCCCTTCTTCTCCCTTCTTCTCCCTTCTTCTCCCTTCCTCTTGCGAACCTCCCTGCGGTTTCACTCCACCTCCTCCGATCTGGGCCAATCTCGAGACGAAGTTGGGATTGGTTGCCTTGCACTAGATCTCCCTTGCATCTCGATCTATCAACTCTTCAAAAGACTGGGGGGGGGGGGGTCCCTTGTCATTTCCATCCTGAACATTCCCTGCCGCAACCCTAAAGTGTAGGCCATCTGCAGGAGGTGCCCTGAGGCCTCCTGGATCAGGAGAATTTCCTCCTGGAAGCGATCAGTGTAATCCACCAGCATCTCTTGTGCCCCCTGCTTTATCAAGAAGATGGCTTCAGCTCCATTCTTCCTTTTCTTTGACTTCGAGAAGCGCAACACGAAACCGCGACGCAAGTTCTCGACGCTGTATATGGTTAATGAGGGAAGCTGGTGGAACCAATCCCTTGCCTCTTGCTTGAAAGTGATGACGAACAACTTGCACTTGAAGACATCTATCGTCTGCCTGATGGAGACCGCGTTATCGAACCATTGCACATGTTGAACTGGATCATCCTTGCCCGTATAGAAAGACATGACTGGTTCTCTGAAGCCTTTTTGCTCCGGGGCTGAGAGCATGAGCTCGCAAAAGGGGCTCCCCGAGCCTTCCTGGCGAACTGCTGGATCTTGCCGAACCAGCTCGCCCGACTGGGGAACCACCGACGAGACGGGGAACAACTCGCTCCCCTGAAGCGACCTCTCGCACCCTCTACCACTATCTCCTTCCCAACTCGCCTGCCCAGTGCCTCCTCGCCTAATGACGACTGGGCGAGTGCTGGGACCGTGGGAGTCGAGGACTCACCGACTCGCATTATGAGGCTGAAATGCAGGGTCTCCATGATGACCTTCGTGAAATTTTCAAATTACTTTTGGGCCACGACACCACTCGCAGGCGGCGAGCCCTCTGGGTCAAATCCTTGCCCCTTATCTCCAGCCATGGTATTCACACAGGATTTTCTAGTCAAGCTACAATCCACCCACGCTCACCGCACCAAAAGTGTTGAACCCGGAAACCACGACTCAACGAGTTCGGACCGACAGTGTTGCGTGCCTCTACTTCTCTCCCATATAATTACACTCGACTGAGGATTTAGAGTTCGGAGACCTTTCACCAAAATCTCAAATAAACCCCGAGCCGCAGCGAGGAGGTCCCGCCACACACCCATAAGGTCTTAGATTGCTTCCCCTCCCAATCTAATGCTGGATTAGGCACCTTCAAAGGGCTAGGAGTGCTCTCGATTACCCACCTGAAAACCCCGATGAATAGAGAGCTGAAGCTCTTGTCTTCCAAAGCTAATCAATGGAGAGGGAAACCCAGATGAGGTACTCTCCAAAGGTGCCTTGGGGGTCTATTTATAGTTTTCTAGTAGTGGTCTGCGGATAGCGAGATCTCGCCTCACGGTGTTACTAAACACAGTCCAAACTTGCCTGCTAACAGTGAAACTCTGTTGTTTGGAACGGCTAAGGGCATACCAAAAACAAGATGCCATGGGAAAACAAAAAACCCTTTTTGTGGGCGAGTCGAGTGTGATATGGAGCCTCGCCCGGGCGGCAAGTGCCTGGCGAAGACAGCACTCGCCACTCACCCCCTATCCGAGGGACGAGTGCAAGCTCGTCGGCTCCGCTCGCCACCTTGGTTAGCGTGTGCCTGTTAAAGCGAGGCATGTTGGGTTTGAGAGCACGCAAACCCGATCTGAGCACCTGTAAATTAATTTAGCGCGAGCACCTGCACGATCGTTTTAGCGGGTACAAATACAAAATGAAATAAAAAAAGCACACAAGAATTTTTAACGTGGAAACCCAGTTGGGTGAAAACCACGGGACGATCGGAGTCCAACCCTGAAAGCCTCCACTAGAACGTGTATAAAAACACGCAAAAAATTTACAGGCTTTCCCTCCTCGATCCACAAAGGATCTTCACCACGTTGCTACACAAATGGTATATAATAGAATACAAAATACCCAATAGAAACAAATGACGGATTTAAGAAATCCTCTCCAGTGAACCTTCTTGATTTGTGCAGCGTGATCACATCAACGTCGTAGTACGACGCCCAAACTCCTGAAGCAACGGCGGTGGCGGCGGCCTCCAAACAAAGGCGGCTATGACAGCCTTTTAACGACGCGGCGATGGCGTTTCAATAACGCGGCGGCGGCGGCAACAGCGATGGCGGATCTGCAACATCTCCGCTCTCTCACGCTGTTATTCTCTCGGTGTTTCTCCTTTTTTTTCTTAAGCTGCTGTGATCCTTAGCTGCCATCATACATCTATATATATAAATATATATATATATATTAATGGAAAGCATGATCTGCATGCTTGTATATATATATATATATATATATATATATATATATATTAAACAAAGATTCTGCCATTAGGAAAGAAGGAAACAGAAACGCTAGCTCGGGAGTCAAGAGAACGTATTACGAACTCGATACACACAAGCTCGGTGGTTTTCTCCGCATCGGATGAGAACCACACCCAACAATTCTCCCCCTTCACAACGATGAGGAGGAAACCGCCATTCCGGCGATCCTCAGGCAGTGTTCAAACTTCCCCCTCGTTAATGACTTTGTGAGCATATCTGCCCCGTTGTCATCTGTATGCACTTTTTGTAAGTCGAGCTCCTTCTGCTCCAAAACATCTCGTATCCAATGATACCGAGTGTCGATGTGCTTCGACCTCGAGTGAAACGTGTGGTTCTTCCCCAGGTGAATAGCGCTCTGACTGTCACACAAGAGTGTATATCGGTCCTGAGTGAATCCAAGTTCTTTGATGAACCTTTTCATCCAAAGCAACTCCTTCCCAGCCTCAGTAACCGCAATGAACTCAGCCTCCGTAGTGGACAGTGCAACGCACTTCTGCAACCTCGACGCCCACGAGACAGCTCCCCCTGCAAACAGAATCATGTATCCTGACGTTGATCTCCTAGAATCCACATCTCCAGCCATGTCAGCATCAGTGTAGCCCAACAGCTCAGGCTCACTGTCCCCAAATCTCAACGTCAAATCTGAAGTCCCCTGCAGGTATCACAGTATCCACTTCACTGCGCTCCAATGCTCTCTCCCGGGATTGGAGAGAAATCTACTGACAGTCCCAACGGCATGCGCAATATCTGGTCGTGTACACACCATTGCATACATAAGGCTTCCAATTGCAGATGCAAACGGAACCTTCTGCATCACCTCGATCTCCTCGGGTGTGCTGGGGCACTGATCAGTGGTAAGCCTGAAGTGAGCCGCAAGAGGCGTGCTCACCTTCTTCGCCTGATCCATATCAAATCTCTGCAAAACTTTGCGGATGTACCGCTCCTGTGATAACCAAAGTAATCTGGCTCCCCTGTCTCTGCGAATGTGCATCCTCAAAATAGTCTTCGCAACACCCAGATCCTTCATCTCAAAAGTAGAACTCAACTGTCGCTTCAACACAGCAATGCGAGCAGTGTTCCTCCCGACGATCAACATATCGTCCACGTACAACAACAGAATGATGAAATCCTCTGGAGCATACTGCTTGATGAACACGCAGTGGTCAAGGGTGGTACTCCTGAAGTCGATCTCCCCCATGAAAGAATCAAACTTCTTATACCATTGTCGCGGGGCCTGCTTCAGGCCATATAAACTCTTCTGCAAGCGGCACACCAGACCTTCCTTTCCCCTGACCCTAAAGCCCTCAGGCTGCTCCATGTATAACTCCTCCTCAAGATCGGCATGCAGAAATGCGGTCTTGACATCCATCTGCTCTATCTCCAAATCAAGTTTTGCAACAAGTCCAAGAACAACCCGAATAGATGACATCTTCACCACAGGCGAGAAGATCTCATCAAAGTCAACACCCTGTCGCTGTCCAAAGCCCTTCACCACCAGCCTGGCCTTGTATCTGAGAGGTGTGGAGGAATCACCCTGCTTCACCCTGAAAATCCACCGATTCTTCAAGGCCTTCTTGCCCTTAGGCAATCTCACCAGGTCATACGTGTGGTTCTTTTGCAGTGACTGCATCTCCTCCTGCATAGCAACCATCCACTGACGCTTCTCGGTGCTCTCCACAGCCTCGTCATAACTCTCAGGCTCCCCCGCATCAGTCAACAGTATGAACTCTGATGCAGAATATCTAGCGGACGGGTGTCTGGTCCGATCTGACCTCCGCAGGGCAGGCTCAGGTGCCGGGGCAGGCACATCATCAATAATGTCATCAGCAACTCCTGGTTCACCATCAGTGGTGATATCATGATCCGGAAGGGTATCAGTACCCTGTGCTGGCACGGGATCAATGGCCTCCTCGGTGTCATCAACTGAAACCATAGGTAATTTTGCAGTAGTGCGAGAATCAACCTCAGACTCAACAGTCCCCTTAGGATCACCAACATTCTGATCCTCACAGAAGACAGCATCACGACTACGTACAAGTTTCTTCTCAACTAGATCAAAGAACCTGTACCCAAAGTCTCCACTGTAGCCATACCCCAAGAAAATACACTGCCGGGTCTTCAGATCCAACTTCGATCTCTCGTCCCTGGGGACGTGCACAAAGGCTT
Organism: Platanthera guangdongensis; assembly: GCA_039583875.1. Taxonomy (NCBI): domain Eukaryota; kingdom Viridiplantae; phylum Streptophyta; class Magnoliopsida; order Asparagales; family Orchidaceae; genus Platanthera; species Platanthera guangdongensis. The sequence goes on from CM077152.1 coordinate 5,114,011, forward strand.
TGCAGCCAAATACCCGTAAGTGACTGTAAGAGGGGTCTTTCCCATACCAGACCCTATCAGGGACATCCTCCTGCAAAGCTGAACTCGGCGAGAGATTGATGACATGCGCTGCAGTAAGAAGAGCCTCGCCCCAGAACATCCCTGACAGCTTCGACTCAGATAGCATGCATCGAATCCTCTCCATCAGTGTCCGATTCATCCTCTCAGCTACGCCATTCAGCTGCAGTGTCTTTGGTGGGGTCTTCTCATGTCTGATGCCATGGTCCATGCAGTACTCGTCAAACGGACCAATGTACTCTCCCCCGTTGTCAGACCTGATGCATCTCAGCTTCTTCCCAGACTGTCTCTCCACCTCAGCGTGAAATCTCCTGAAGGTATCAAGGACCTGATCTTTGGTCTTGAGAGCATGGACCCAAAGCTTCCTCGAATGATCGTCGATGAAAGTAACGAAGTACAAAACTCCTCCTCTAGTCTGGATCTTTAGAGGTCCGCAAACATCAGTATGAACTAGCTCTAATGGCTCCGATCTCCTGGTGGACGTGTGGCTCTGGAATGAAATCCTGTTCTTCTTCCCAGCCATGCAATGGTCACACCTCTCCAAATGATCACCAAAAATGTCACTAATGAGCTTTTTCTTCGCCAGACATCCCAAACCCTTCTGGTTAATGTGTGCCAGCCTCCTATGCCATAAGGAAGTGGATGCCTCGTCCCTGACGGAGTTGGCCTGAGCAGCTTCAGGTCTCCCCTCCATGTAGTACAGTCCAGAATCTCTATAACCCCTGGCCATCACGAGTGATCCCCTGATCAGCTTCCAGAAATCTCCTCCAAAGACACTCAGGTGTCCTTCATCTCCAAGTCTGCCAACAGATATCAGATTGAAACGGATGTCTGGCACATGTCGTACATCCCTCAAAACTAGTAGGGCTCCAGTGCTCGTCTTCAAATGCATGTCTCCACGCCCAAGTACCTTAGACGTATCCCCATTGCCCATCCTCAACACCCCACAGTCATGAGTGGTGTAAGTGGCAAATAGCTCCCTGTTGTGGGAGACATGCGCAGAGGCTCCAGAGTCAACGATCCAGCATCGGTCGTCACACGAGAGTGCAGCCGTGACGTCGTCGCCAATAATAATGACGTCGTCCTCCTCAGTCGAAATGGTGGCTGCCGTGTGACCCTCATCTTTGCCCTCAGTGGCAATCCCCTTCTTCTGATCGTTCTTCAACGAGTAGCAGAATTTCTTGATGTGGCCCTTCTTATGACAGTAGTGGCATTCCACGTTCTGATAACGTGACTTCGACTTGCCCCTACTCTGACTCCTGTCCTCCTTCCTTCCTCGGCTCTTACTCCTTCCTCTCCCCCTGGACTCAGTAAAGAGAACGTCAGCTCGTGAAGAAGAGCCTGAAGTCCCCTGAGACTTTCGTCTCACCTCCTCATTCAAGATCCCACTCTTGGCGATCTCCATGGAAACAATCCCCTGGGGGGAAGAATTGATCAGAGACACTCTGACCATCTCCCAAGAGTCTGGAAGTGACTTGAGAAGCCACAATGCATTCACCTCGTCTTCGAAAGTCACCTTCATAGCAGTCAGACGATCAATTATCCCCTGGAACTCGTTGACATGATCCAATATAGGTGAGCCCTCCCGGTATCTGAACTCTCCAAGCTTCTTCAGCAAATACAACTTGTTGATGCCCGTGCTCTTGACATATAAGGTCTCGAGAGTCTTCCACAGATCCTTTGCATCATTGATGCTAGCCACATGGTTGTAGACGTTCGGCTCCACGAACCGTCTGATAAACCCACACAACATCCGATGTTCCACCTTCCATTTTGTTGGATCCGTGTCCTTTGGCATCTCCTCAAAGATAGGAGCATGCCAACCCTTCACATATATCAGATCTTCCATCAGTAGATGCCACTGGTGATAATTGACACCATTCAATTTTATCATCTGCTCTGAATCGGATGTAGACTCCATCCTGCTTTGCCAACTGGCCGGACCGACCACTGATCTTTGAGTCGACTATCTCAAAGTATGCAACTTGAGAGGATAGCCAGCGGGCCAATGGTCGTAAACTACCATTCCCAATTGCACACCCGAGATCCCGATCGACTCGTCCTGAAACCCCAAAGGTCAGCCCGGTATCTGCTCTGTCACTGAACCTGGCTCTGATACCACTTGTTGGGTTTGAGAGCACGCAAACCCGATCTGAGCACCTGTAAATTAATTTAGCGCGAGCACCTGCACGATCGTTTTAGTGGGTACAAATACAAATTGAAATAAAAAAAAGCACACAAGAATTTTTAACGTGGAAACCCAGTTGGGTGAAAACCACGGGACGATCGGAGTCCAACCCTGAAAGCCTCCACTAGAACGTGTATAAAAACACGCAAAAAATTTACAGGCTTTCCCTCCTCGATGCACAAAGGATCTTCACCACGTTGCTACACAAATGGTATATAATAGAATACAAAATACCCAATAGGAACAAATGACGGATTTAAGAAATCATCTCCAGTGAACCTTCTTGATTTGTGCAGCGTGATCACATCAACGTCGTAGTACGACGCCCAAACTCCTGAAGCAACGACGGTGGCGGCGGCCTCCAAACAAAGGCGGCTATGACAGCCTTTTAACGACGCGGCGATGGCGTTTCAATAACGCGGCGGCGGCGGCAACAGCGATGGCGGATCTGCAACATCTCCGCTCTCTCATGCTGTTATTCTCTCGGTGTCTCTCCTTTTTTTTTCTTAAGCTGCTGTGATCCTTAGCTGCCATCATACATCTATATATATATAAATATATATATATATATATTAATGGAAAGCATGATCCGCATGCTTTTTATTAATATATATATAATATATATATATATATAATATATATATACAAAGCATGATCTGCATGCTTGTATATATATATATATATATATATATATATATATATATATATATATATATATATATATATATATATATATATATATATATATTAAACAAAGATTCTGCCATTAGGAAAGAAGGAAACAGAAACGCTAGCTCGGGAGTCACGAGAACGTATTACGAACTCGATACACACAAGCTCGGTGGTTTTCTCCGCATCGGATGAGAACCACACCCAACAAGGCACCTGCTACCTGTTGGTGCTACCATGGTGATCTGGAAGTGATCAAGCATGTGGTGTTACTGCCAACGCAATATGAGCCTATGAGGTCTCACATAAGAGCTCTGACGAAGTTGGAAAGGTTTGTGTTGGTCTTGCTCATATGGGATATGAGTGAAGAACCAAGCCTATGACGTTCTAGACGTGGAAGAATTTCATTCCGGGACCTATATTATGAATATGGGTCATCAGGTAAGTGATTGTTAGATTCTAAGGGGAATTCGTCGAGTATGGTTAAGTTATTTCGTCGAATGAAATGAATTCGTCGAATATCGTCGTAACTACTCAACGCCTCCATCTTAGATTCGTCGAGTATCGTCGTGAGGTCTCAACGATTCGTCGAGTATCGTCGGGTCGATTCAACGCCTCTGTCTTGGATTCGTCGAATAGCATCCCGATTCGTCCAGTATCGGCTTGGCACTTGGACGATTTTTCCTGACTTGATTCATCGAATATGTCCGTGTTATCTCGACGAATAATTCATATTCGTCGAATATCACAGGATACTCGACGAATTTTGTAACTGCCGATTTTATTTTCTTTAAGTCTGGTTTGGCAGGGTATGCGGGTATCGAGCTTCTTGGTTCTCTGTATAAATACGATTTTACTGTAGAACCGGATACACGACTGTTCTCTCCCGATCTAATTTCCCGAAGACGATTTCTTCGCGACGAAAGTGTTCCGATTCCGCAACCGTCATCGATCTCCCCGACTGCCGACCGCCGTCTTCCTTGCCGTCGACGAAAAGTGTTTCCAAGGCGTCGTCTTCGTCGTTGCCGCCTCTCCTTTAACGGATCTAGCAATCCGTGGAGATGTTAAGGACAAGCTTTCATCCGACCTAGATCTTGTGTGACAAGATTCTAGGGTTCTCCTTGCTTGTGTGGATATCCGTAGAGACGTGAACATTATTCTGCGCTTGGGACTCCGACCATCACCGTTCATATGACTTCATCGGAGCACCTTGGTTGAGTATTGACTCAATCCCTCTAATATATACATTTATTTATAGCCGTTTTACTTCTTGATTAATGTTCATCGCAAGATCCGCATTTCCTTTTAGGTTTTTCTTGTTCTTTTTTCCGCTGCGTGCACAAGTGTTGTGCCACCCCAGTAAAACCCAACACTGCTCGCACCCTACAAGATTGGGCCCACTCGATAAATATAGGGTTGCACACGCGTATTACAAAGTTGTTATTTATATAAACAACTCACAAATGACTATTCGCAGTTCCAAATAACTCGAATTAAAACCTAAAACTCCTCTTTTACCCTATTCAAATCGCAGCCCTCTCTTTCTTCGCCTCCCCGTTCTTTTCCACGAATCACACTTCCAACCTCCAGCCCACCTCTGTCCACCCGACTCTGCACACACCCGTTTTCTACTCTATTGAAGAGGACAACGTTTGCTCTAATCTTTCTTAGGAAGGGCTTTCGATCGAAAGCCCATGCTGAGCAATCCACTACTTCATTATCTTTCCTGCAAATGCAGACCCCACACCTTCACTAACCAATCAGCTTCAAGTGGAGATCGTCTCCCAGTTGATTTCTGCAGAATCGAAAAGTACTGAAACTCCATCTTCGAGCAAGGTGAAGTCCTTCCGTTTCCACTCCAGTTGCGATAGAGAAAGTAGGCGAGTTTTCTAGGGGCTGCACGAACTGTTACATGCACAAATCACCGAAAGTAGCCATCCTTTTTCGATTCAAAGCCCATTGTTAAAAAAGGTGGTGATCCATTGAACATCGCTGATTTTATCGTGAACATCAACCGTTGAGTTTGATCATTTCTGTACAAACTCCATTAATGATCTCTGCCTTTACCATGATAAAAAATAGTTAGTTTGATCGTTTCCTGTGCAAAAGAAGGAAAACTATTTTGATTATCCCTTTCATTTTATGTTCTAATTGTAAACAAGGAAATCACAGAAATCTTTGACTATTGCTTTTCTTGCAAATGAACTATAAATTTCTGTATTATATTTTATAATGAATCATCTGTGCTGTTCATTCTATAATCTATTTGTTAATTGTTATATTATTGCTCAGTGTAATGTTCTTTGTTTGAAATTTTCTTGTGTATTTAAGGTTTTTCTGCTTGCTGCTCATGATTGAATGTGGATGTTTGATCGTATCTTCATGTGAATGACTGCACTTGCTTCCGTCTTGCCTTCTATTATTTCATTGGCAATGTGAAACTATAAGATAAAACAATTTTAAATTTTGATGGACCAAATAGTTGTTCATTGTATCATGAAAACATACAAAACAAACCCATGTTATGCATAATTTTGACTTGTTAAGATGTAAAATAATGATATCTATGGGTTGCTAATAGTCATTCATGAGCTGCTTATATTAACACACTGTGAATATGCAATGATTGTTGGGTCACGGTGCAAAATTTTCGTTCTCCTATGATATTGGTGTCCCATGGTTGTCTTCTTGCTCAAATCTCCATATGCTTGATAGATTCATGGCCGCGTTATTTGTTTATATAGATTTGTGAATACCTCATCTTCAATTCCCATTTTATTTTCCGATTATGTCGTCTCATGTTTTCGTATAACACTTTCGCTCCGTTTGGTGCATTATGACTGCTGTGAACGCGGTACTTATGACCCATCGTTCGTGAACACTTGACCTCACTAAAGGAACTTTATTCATTTTTATGTACAAAACTAGTTTTTTTGCGGCGCCTGACCTCACTAATTATTGTCTTATCAAAAATACATTTTATGACAGTGATGTATTTGCCCAAATTCAACTAGAGTAAAAACGCAGCGCCATACAGAGCCTTTGTTTGGGAGGGCGGTTTGAATGAGATGGCGGTTATGAATGCAAATATGAAAACGTTGGTAGCATTGGGTAGGTGTTGCCACAAACATGTTTCTAAATAATATTTTTGAGCAAAACACCACCATCATGAATGTGTCATCAAACTTTAGTTTTTGTGAATGCTCGCCTTGAAAGGTAGAATTTAAATAAATAAAAATTGCATGAAAAATCTAAACACATGCGTGTCGTTCCCACAACTATATTTGCTATCACAATTTCATATTGTCATCGCTCAAAGCGCATATTGTTGAAGCCAAAAATGACCTATGTGGAGTTCGGGGTCCCTAGAAAGGGGTGGCCTCACACCTACTACACCCGGAGGAACGTCACAGACTAAAGATCAAGAAGCTAGAAACAGACCCTCGGCTCTAGTGCGGAGGTCCCACCTCAAACTTGGAAGGCTACCTGAGCACTTCCCCTCCCTAGCCTATGCTCGAGCTAGGGTGCCTTGGAGGAGCTCTCTCTACTCTACCAAGAAGAAGCTAAGGGAGGAGGGAGCAAGCAAAAAGTCCTCCTCCAAAGGCACCCAAGTGGGTCTATTTATAGTTTTTCAAATCCCATGAGCCAAAATAACCGAAATACCCTTACGCCCAATATACCTTGGGCCAATAGAAAGTAACCACACCGGGGGTAAAGCCACACCGGGGGTAAAGGGGGAATTCCCCCCGAGGGCAAGACGGTAAAAGCAGGGGGGCAAGGGTGAGACCACGGCCTCTGGCCGGTCTCGCCCCGCCAGGCCGCCAGGCCAGAAGAGGGCAGGGCGAGACCCCGGCCCCCGGCCGGTCTCGCCCCGCCAGGCCGCCAAGCTAGAAGAGGGCAGGGCGAGACCCCGGCCCCCGGCCGGTCTCGCCCCGCCAGGCCGCCAAGCAAGAAGAGGGCAGGGCGAGACCCCGGCCCCCGACCGGTCTCGCCCCGCCAGGCCGCCGAGCTAGAAGAGGGCAGGGCGAGACCCCGGCTCCCGGCCGGTCTCGCACCGCCAGGCCGTCGAGCAAGAAGAGGGCAGGGCAAGACCCCGGCCCCCAGCCGGTCTCGCCCCGCCAGGCCGCCGAGCTAGAAGAGGGCAGGGCGAGACCCCGACCCCCGACCGGTCTCGCCCCGCCAGGCCGCCGAGCAAGAAGAGGGCAGGGCGAGACCCCGACCCCCGACCGGTCTCGCCCCGCCAGGCCGCCGAGCAAGAAGAGGGCAGGGCGAGACCCCGGCCCCCGGCCGGTCTCGCCCCGCCAGGCCGCCAAGCTAGAAGAGGGCAGGGTGAGACCCCGACCCCCGGCCGGTCTCGCCCCGCCAGGCCGCCAAGCAAGAAGAGGGCAGGGCGAGACCCCGGCCCCCGCCGGTCTCGCCCCGCCAGGCCGCCAAGCACCTATCGGGACGGGGCAGGTGTCAACCAACTTGTCGCACCCGCCCCCCAAGAGAGGGCCACTGGGGGGAGGTAGATTTTTCCTCCTACTAGTATGTTTCCAAGTCAGAGCCAAAATTGGCCACCGAGAGTGCCCATATGCCAAAAAAGCTTAAAACTATATAGGGCGAATACGTGATTGTACACAATCCCCGCTCTTTTCGAGGTTGGCACAAGCTCGGAAAGAAACGTCCAACCCAACGTATTCGTTGAGTGTAATTTTATTGCGCGGCACCCCGGGGAGTTAACCTGTCATGCCAGCTGATGGGAGCCTGGGTGACGAGACCTCCGGGTAAACAACGCTTCACCTCCCGGAGGGGTCAACCTGCCATGCCAGCTGTGGGAGCCCGGGTGGCGAGACCTCCGGGTAAAAAACACTTTACCCTCCGGAGGGGTCACCCTGCCATGCCAGCTATGGGAGCCTCAGTGGCGAGACCTCCTTTGGGTAAAAAACTTGGCTTCCACGAGAGATCAACCAGCCCTGTCAGCTAGTGAGAGCCTGACATCAGAATCATCATCGGAGCAAAAGGCTTACCCCACCCTCCGAGAGATCAACCTGCCCTGCCAGCTAGGTGAGAGCCTGACAACGGAATCCATCTCGAGGTGAGACCTACCCCACCCTCCGAGAGATCAACCTGCCCTGCCAGCTAGGTGAGAGCCTGGCAGCGGAATCCATCTCGAGGTGAGACCTCCCACCCTTCGAGAGATCAACTTGCCCTGCCAGTTAGGTGAGAGCCTGACAGCGGAATCCATCTCGAGGTGAGACCTACCCACCCTCCGAGAGATCAACCTGCCCTGCCAGCTAGGTGAGAGCCTGACAGCAGAATCCATCTCGAGGTGAGACCTACCCCACCCTCCGAGCAATCAACCTGCCCTGCCAGCTAGGTGAGAGCCTGACAGCGGAATCCATCTCGAGGTGAGACCTACCCACCCTCCGAGAGATCAACCTGCCCTGTCAGCTAGGTGAGAGCCTGACAGCGGAATTCATCTCGAGGTGAGACCTACCCCACCCTCCGAGAGATCAACCTGCTCTGCAGCTAGGTGAGAGCCTGGCAGCGGAATCCATCTCGAGGTGAGACCTACCCCACCCTCCGAGAGATCAACCTGCCCTGCAAGCTAGGTGAGAGCCTGACAGCGGAATCCATCTCGAGGTGAGACCTCCCACCCTCCGAGAGATCAACCTGCCATGCCAGCTAGGTGAGAGCCTGGCAGCGGAATCCATCTCGAGGTGAGACCTACCCACCCTCCGAGAGATCAACCTGCCCTGCCAGCTAGGTGAGAGGCTGGCAGCGGAATCCATCTCGAGGTGAGACCTACCCCACCCTCCGAGAGATCAACCTGCCCTGCCAGCTAGGTGAGAGCCTGACAGCGGAATCCATCTCGATGTGAGACCTACCCACCCTCCGATAGATCTACCTGCCCTGCCAGCTAGGTGAGAGCCTGACAGCGGAATCCATCTCGAGGTGAGACCTCCCACCCTCCGAGAGATCAACCTGCCCTGCCAGCTAGGTGAGAGCCTGATAGCGGAATCCATCTCGAGGTGAGACCTACCCACCCTCCGAGAGATCAACCTGCCCTGCTAGTTAGGTGTGAGGCTGACAGCGGAATCCATCTCGAGATGAGACCTACCCCACCCTCCGAGAGATCAACCTGCCCTGCCAGCTAGGTGAGAGCCTGATAGCGGAATCCATCTCGAGGTGGGACCTACCCCACCCTCCGAGAGATCAACCTGCCCTGCCAGCTAGGTGAGAGCCTGGCAGCGGAATCCATATCGAGGTGAGACCTACCCCACCCTTCGAGAGATCAACCTGCCCTGCCAGCTAGGTGAGAGCCTGGCAGCGGAATCCATCTCGAGGTGAGACCTCCCACCCTCCGAGAGATCAACCTGCCCTGCCAGCTAGGTGAGAGCCTGACAACGGAATCCATCTCGAGGTGAGACCTACCACACCCTCCGAGAGATCAACCTGCCCTGCCAGCTAGGTGAGAGCCTGGCAGCGGAATCAATCTCGAGGTGAGACCTACCTCACCCTCCGAGAGATCAACCTGCCCTGCCAGCTAGGTGAGAGCCTGACAGCGGAATCCATCTCGAGGTGAGACCTACCCCACCCTCCGAGAGATCAACCTGCCATGCCAGCTAGGTGAGAGGCTGACAGCGGAATCCATCTCGATGTGAGACCTACCCCACCCTCCGAGAGATCAACCTGCCATGTCAGCTAGGTGAGAGCCTGGCAGCGGAATCCATCTCGAGGTGAGACCTCCCACCCTCCGAGAGATCAACCCGCCCTGCTAGCTAGGTGAGAGCCTGACAGCGGAATCCATCTCGAGGTGAGACCTACCCCACCCTCCGAGAGATCAACCTGCCCTGCCAGTTAGGTGAGAGCCTGACAGCAGAATTCATCTCGAGATGAGACCTACCCCACCCCCCGAGAGATCAACCTGCCCTGCCAGCTAGTTGAGATCCTGACAGCGGAATCCATCTCGAGGTGAGACCTACCCCACCCTCCGAGAGATCAACCTGCCTTGCCAGCTAGGTGAGAGCCTGGCAGCGGAATCCATCTCGAGGTGAGACCTCCCACCCTCCGAGAGATCAACCTGCCCTGCCAGCTAGGTGAGAGCCTGTCAGCGGAATCCATCTCGAGGTGAGACCTACCCCACCCTCCGAGAGATCAACTTTCCTTGCCAGCTAGGTGAGAGTCTGGCAACGGAATCCATCTCGAGGTGAGACCTACCCCACCCTCCGAGAGATAAACCTGCCCTGCCAGCTAGGTGAGAGCCTGACAGCGGAATCCATCTCGAGGTGAGACCTACCCCACCCTCCGAGAGATCAACCTGCCCTGCCAGCTAGGTGAGAGCCTGACATCGGAATCTATCTCGAGGTGAGACCTACAGGCATCCACGAGAGGTACCACCGACCCTGCCCAGCTAGTGAGAGCCTGGGCAGCGGGACCGTCTCGGAACAAAAGGACTAGGCATCTCAGTCAAACCTTACCAAATCCTACATCCTCAAACGAGAAAAAAATATAAGTTACATGATCCCCTGACTCAGCTGGTCAGGGGTAGCACTTGTTACAAGACAAGAAAAAGGAAAAAAACTACCGCGAGACGAGGCACCCTCAGGGGCCTGGACCTGATGGCCGTCTTCCGCTTCCTTCTCCTCGGACACTTCCATCTTGCTCAAGCTCTCCATGACCTTCTCCATCTCCTCCGCCTTGGCCAACCAAGAGATGGTGTTGACTGCCGTGACGTAGCACTGCCTCGCCATCCTGGAGTCTCCCTTGACTCTGAGCTGGATCTCTCCGTAGCTGAACTTGAGGCATTGGTGGAAGGAGGATGACACACAACGGAAGGCGCTGATGAGGGGCCTTCCGAAGATGGCGTTGTAGCTGCTCGGAGCGTCAACAATGACGAACCGACAGTTCCTTAAAGCCCCTCCCAACTTTACTTGGAGTCCGACTCCACCTTCCACTTCCTTCCTCTCCCCTGAAAATCCAAACAGAGGTCCGTCCGAGGCCAACACCCTCCTTGACTCTACCTTCATCTCGTCAAACGCCTTCTTGAAAACGACGTTGGCGGAGCTCCCGCTGTCAACCAAGATTCGGGAGACGGTGTAGCCCTCGATGGCCGTCTGGATGACCAGCGCATCGCAAAACGGATCCTCATGATCCGGCAGGTCCTTCACCGAGAAGGTATCTTCTCCTCCTGGGGCGGTGTCTGGGAGGTTGAGGCGACGCTCCTTCGGTACATGACATGGAGGCTTGCCTTCCGAGTGGCCTCAACCCCCACTCCACCGTGGATCACCGCTATACCGCCTCAGGGTCCGACATCGACCCGATCCTCACACACATCATCTCCCCCTTCTCTGGGCAGAACCTCTTCAACTCGCACTGGTGGCTGCGGCTGGGCAGGGCCTCTCGCCCCCTCACCTCCAGGAACTCGTGGCAAGTAGCTGTGGTGTGCCCCTCCATCTGGTGGAAGTCACAGTACGACAACTCTACCCTGACCCTTCTCCTTCCCTGGCGGTTCCTCCTCTCACTTCGACCAATCTCCATCGCTTGTTGTGGTGGGGGTAGGAGCTGCCTAGGGGTTTGCCTCTGAAAGTTGAACCTCCCTTGGCCCCCATGGAAGTTTCCCACATCTTGGGCGTAACGTCTTCCCGGGCCCTGAACGAGTCCTCCCTGCTGCCTCCAACCTGGTTCCGGACCCTCCTGAGCTCTTCGCTCCTCTCTTCTTCTTCCTTCCTGAGGTCTCGAGCCACCTTGCTCCTTTGCCTCCATCTCTGTCAGCTTTGCCAACTTCTTGACAAACGCCGGGTTGGCCGCCTCCATGGCTATCTCCTCAGTCGCCCTTTCCATCAACTCCTCAAAAGAGAGGGGGGCCTTTCGAGTCAGGCTCATCTTGGAGAACCCCTCCTTTAGCCCAACGGTGAAGGCTATCTGGAGAGCATACCCTGACATCTCCTGGACCTCCAAGATCTCCTCTTGGAACCTGTCAACGTAATGGGCCAACGACTCCTCGGCCCCCTGCCTTATCAGGAAGATGGACTCGGGACTCCTCTTTCGCTTCTTGGAGGTGGAGAAGCGAAGCTGAAAGCTCCGACTCAAGTTTTCGAACCCATAGATCGACCTTGGAGGGAGTTGATGAAACCAGTCCCTTGCCTTCTCCTTCAACGTGATCGCAAAGAGGCGACACTTGAAGGCGTCTGTCATCGGCCTGATGGAGACCGCATCCTCGAACCATTGCAAGGGCTGGACGGGGTCATCCTTCCCGGTATAGTAAGCCATGTCTGGCTCTCTGAACCCCTCGGGAACGGGAGCTGAGATGATCAGCTCGCTGAAGGGTGACCCCCTAAGGGGTGGTCTCGCCACCTCCACTCGCGCGACCTGCTCGCCTGGAAGGCTGGCGCTTGCCGGGCTGGAGAACAACTCCCGGCCGGTGAGGTCTCGCTCGACCCCATCTCCCATCCTTTCCTTCCCAGGCCTTCTTCCTGGTGCACTTCCTTCTCCCCCGCTGGGGTCATCTCGCCTAGACCCCTGAGAGTCGACTCATCGAGAGGGGGAGCTAGCTCCTGGGGGGTTGGGGTGGAGCTGCCACCCTGAGGAGCAATGTTTCGCAGCATCTCCATGATGCCTTGGATGGAGACCATGAATTCTTGCCTCTCCACAAAGGGTCCTGGGCTGGGGAGCTCGCCGAGATCATCACTACCTCCCTGACCTCCAGTCATGACACTCTCCCGCGATCTTCTGTGCTGGTCACTCTCCACGCTCACCGCACCAAAGTGTTGAAGCCAAAAATGACCTATGTGGAATTCGGGGTCCCTAGAAAGGGGTGACCTCACACCTACTACACCCGGAGGAACGTCACAGACTAAAGATCAAGAAGTTAGAAACAGACCCTCGGCTCTAGCGCGGAGGTCCTACCTCACACCCGGAAGGCTACCTGAGCACTTCCCCTCCCTAGCCTATGCTCGAGCTAGGGTGCCTTGGAGGAGCTCTCTCTACTCTACCAAGAAGAAGCTAAGGGAGGAGGGAGCAAGCAAAAAAGTCCTCCTCCAAAGGCAACCAAGGGGGTCTATTTATAGTTTTCCAAATCTCATGGGCCTAAATGACCGAAATACCCTTACGCCCAATATACCTTGGACCAATAGAAAACATCCACACCGGGGGGTAAAGGGGGAATTCCCCCCGAGGGCAAGACGGTAAAAGCAGGGGGGCAAGGGGAGACCCCGGCCCCCGGCCGGTCTCGCCCCGCCAGGCTGCCAGGCAAGAAGAGGGCAGGGCGAGACCCCGGCCCCCGGCCGGTCTCGCCCCGCCAGGCCGCCAAGCTAGAAGAGGGCAGGGCGAGACCCCGGCCCCCAGCCGGTCTCGCCCCGCCAGGCCGCCAAGCAAGAAGAGGGTAGGGCGAGACCCCGGCCCCCGCCCGGTCTCGCCCCGCCAGGCCGCCAAGCTAGAAGAGGGCAGGGGGAGACCCCGGCCCCCGGCCGGTCTCGCCCCGCCAGGCCGCCTAGCTAGAAGAGGGCAGGGCGAGACCCCGACCCCCGACCGGTCTCGCCCCGCCAGGCCGCCGAGCTAGAAGAGGGCAGGGCGAGACCTCGGGCCCCGGCCGGTCTCGCCCCGCCAGGCCGCCGAGCAAGAAGAGGGCAGGGCGAGACCCCGACCCCCGGCCGGTCTCGCCCCGCCAGGCCGCCAAGCAAGAAGAGGGCAGGGCGAGACCCCGGCCCCCGACCGGTCTCGCCCCGCCAGGCCGCCAAGCTAGAAGAAGGCAGGGCGAGACCCCGACCCCCGGCCGTTCTCGCCCCGCCAGGCCGCCAAGCAAGAAGAGTGCAGGGCGAGACCCCGGCCCCCGGCCGGTCTCGCCCCGCCAGGCCGCCAAGCACCTATCGGGACGGGGCGGGTGTCAGCCAACTTGTCGCACCCGTCCCCCAAAAGAGGGCCACTGAGGGGAGGTAGATTTTTTCTCCCCTACTAGTATGTTTCCAAGCCAGAGCCAAAATTGTCCACCGAGAGTGCCCATATGCCAAAAAAGCTTAAAACTATATAGGGGCGAATACTGGGTTGTACACATATGTCTCTCGACTTAATAACTTCACCTGCAACTCCCCGCCACTATCTTCAAATGCTATGATTTCATGTCTGGGCTTTGGAGAGGTTTTTGCATCCGGGCTGGGGATGAAACTGTGCTAAACCAGTGCATTTTAAGCAATCTCCTAAAAAAAATCAGGTACGTTAGATTGACATGCACTTTTGAACGTGGGGCTGAACTAACTTAGGTGGCTGAAGACTAATGGCCATGGGCAGGTCCTCGACTTCAGAAATAAACCGTTCGCCTGGCGTTGAGACTTGGGCACTGTAATTTCATGTGCCGAATCGAACCCCGCAAAATCTGCAAATATGCAAACCAAACAACATTTATATGTTTTCAAAAATCTGTAACCGAACCGAACCACGCAAATTCTTGATGCCGAACGAAACTGAACCGCACAATGTGAAATACTTGATTATATTTGGCATCGAGTAAAGTTTGTGACTCAAGAAGTAGATGCTTTCATTTTCGTAAAACTCCTCAAAAATTCATAAATCAAAGAAGATATCAGCACCAGAGAAGTCGTTTATTCGATTGCTGGCAAAATAAATTCGAAGTACGTCTTTAAAAAAAGTCAATGAAAAGACTTTTTTTGTGGTTCATATAAGAATAATTGCTTAGTTTTAATAGGTTGAAGTTGGGATGCAATTCAAAGAATGAACTCATATTTATTTTTTAAGAATAATTCTATGAAATTATATTATTTATTTTAAGAATAAATATTTAAAAATGTACATTGCATAATATATGGTTCCTTTTGATTTATTTAGCATTAAAAATAAAAAATCAAGAACCAAATCGAACCTGCGAATTTTCAATATTTCGCGAATAAAAACTTAACGGAGCCGCACGGTTTTGTTCCGTTCGGGCCGGCTGTTCTGTTTCCTCCTCGCCGACGACCTAACCCCAGCTCCTCCATATTCGCCTCATCCGCATTTCTCGTCTTCTTCCCCGCGCCATCTCCCACACGCGCTAATCTCCTCTCTACCTGCACGCAACCCCAGCCTGATTCCATCCTCCTGCTCTCACCTCACTGCCGATGCCCTAAAACCTACCGCAGCTCAGACTACCGCCTGGCTCGTCATCGCTGTTAGGTTCTCCGGCACCCACACCTCATTCCCAGCCATCCCCTTACTCAAGCCTGAGCGTCTCCCTCACTGATCCCTTGCTGACTGCCGACCACTCCACTCCTCCCTCCGCGCAGACTTCTCCCTTCCCGGCTTGCCGCTACCTCTGCCAGCACTTGACCTTTCCTCTCCTCCTAACCGCAAGTGTACCGCCGCTAAAAGCTAACCGCCACCAGCTTCCATCGCAAAATCCACCGCATCCTGTGAAGCGATTAAGCGAACGTTTACCCAGTTCCCGCCCGCAGAGCCCGTGGCTGCAACCGACCAGATTTCTACAGCTCATTAGAACCCGAGGTAATTTTTGGCTCACACTAATCCCTATTGCTCGATTGGTTACGTGTTCTTGTGGCACTTTTGACACTTTGCACCCTCTAATTAGGGCCCTTTGGCACATTGCACCCTTAAACTCAAAATTTGACACTTTGCACCCTTGAAAAGCCTTAATAGAGCACATTGCACCCTCTTGTCATTTAAGTATTAATTTCTCATTTAATAAATTTTGAATTTAAAAGAGGTAGGGGTATTTTGGTCCCTCTTTAGTTTAGCAGAAGGATCTCCTTTAAGCCAGATTCAGGCAGCCGAAGCTTGGCGGAATGGATGTGGTGAGCTGGTTGTTGGCTAGTGAGATGGCTGAGGCAACGGAGGACCAGAGGGTAAAGGGGATTGCGCCCTGTAACCGGTTGTTGTTGAGGAAGATGGCGTTGAGGTCTTTTTGGAAGAGGTGGTTGTTTCCGAGTGAGATGGGGTCAAGGTATTTTTGGTGGATTTGAACGATTGGAGGGCCTTGTACTCGACGTGTCCGTCGTTGGCGGAGACTGAGGACGGCCGTTGATCCAGACTCCGACGACAATGCTGATGCTCATGAAAGTTGAGATCTCCGCGGAGAGCGAGAGAACAGAGGTGATGTCGAAGGAAAGAATCCACTGCATTTTATCTTGGAAAGTGGTACTGAGTGGAATAGTTTGATTTGGAGCTCTATTAAGGCTTTTCAAGGGTGCAAAGTGCCAAATTTTCAGAGTGAGGGTGCAATGTGCCAAATGACCCTAATTAGAGGGTGCAAAGTGCCAAAATCCTGTTCTTGTGCTTATGATTTAGTAATTAATGTGAGTGCTTGCCCTAATGCCTAAATTTTTTGTATTCACCATCCATTTTCCTTAGTTGTCTTAGTGAGTTTTCTTGGGGTAAGAGTTCGTCCTTGCATTATTTGATGAAAATTCATGGTGGTTGGGAATGTTAAGTTTACTGAAGTCAGCATACATTTGTTATCACATTTCCTTTTGAATTATATCTACACTAATGATTCATCGAAATATCGTACTTCCTAAATGAATTCATCATGAAACATGTTTTCAAATTTTGCCTGAATTTATCGATATATCTTCCCCGTCCTCCATTTCAAAGCTACATTCTATTGTTGAACTAATTTTGGAGGAATATATTAAATCACAATTCAAGAGGGTGCTTCAATAGCTCCTTATATCAGTTGCAAATTGTAAGTGATTTTTTGCTCAAGTCCCAACCACTAAATTAATTTGACCTTGGCTAGGTGTTGAATTTCAACCTTCTTTAGGGTGCTCTTACTTGGGCTTTATTTTGGTAAGATATACTCAATTGCACTTATTTGTCCCATCTACTAGTTATTATCCCATGATTTGTCATATGTATTGCTACATGATAAGTTGATATGCATGCTCTAATATATTTTTTCCAAGGAGTTGAACCAAATTTCACATTGAATACCAAAGAGTCTTTGAGTATTTGAAGTGAATTTTATGAGTAGCATTAGCTGGATAATTACACAAATTTATTTACAATGTTACGATTCCATTTTCTGGTTTAGCATTTCACTCGAGCTCCAACAATGTTCCCTTTGAGTGTATTAAATTTCTCATTTCAATATTTATCTTTTCTAGTGTATGAGTAAAGACAATTTTAAGCATCCCAAAATCTACATATATTTGATTTGTCTCAATATTTTTGATTATTTCCCTTTGAATTGTTCATTTGATAAAGGATGGACTGTATAGTCTATCTTCCCACATGTTTAATGATCCATTTTATAGATGGTTAGTTGATATTCTAACATTTTTAGATGGATTCTTTTTGCATCTCCCCTTAAGGACACTTGTGACTTTTATCATATTTCGTGCTCAAGATCATTATGATATCGCCCTAATTTGGAGCCATTATTATTATCAAGAATTTTCCTCATCTTTGTTGGCCGTAAGGAATATTCCTTATTTTGTATGGCCATCATGATTGCATATAAAGGTCGATCAGTATTCCTTTGCAAATCACATTCCTACATGATATACAGAGCATTTCTCGTAGGAATTGTGTGCCCTAGCCGACAAACTACTTCCTTCATTGCAATGCTCGGCGAAATCGAATGAGGCTCCTTTCCTAGCCACTATCTGTTGCCTTAATTGCAGCCCTCGACGACAGATAATCATCATTTTGCGCTCGACGACAAATGATGATCTCGTGCTCGTCTTTGATTTCAATTTCGATCCCGTATTCCTTTGCAGACATCGACTCTGTTTTCCCTACCGACATCTCTCTCTTTTGCTGCGCCTGTTACCATCTTCTTTTGTTGCGATTGTTCCCGTTTTCTTTTGTGACGCTGATGCTGTCGACAACTTCTCTTGGCGCTCCATCTATTTATCAACAAACCTGCCCTGTCGACTCCTTCTACTGGACCCGACGACCTAGTATTCCTGGTCTCCATACTTCATTCTCTTACTGTATCGCTGCGTTAATGTATTGAAGGAGCTACTCTTGCGAAGAATAATGTCATGTTTCAAGATTGAGAATAATGTCATGTTAGAATAAGATTCTCTTATTCTAAATCATTAGAAAGACAAGTGTGCAAACGAAAAAACATGTTATCGCATTGAATAAAGCACAAGAGAAACCGACTAAATATAATTGAGAATCACTAGAGAAACTGATTGAAAATGGAATCATGGAAAATACCTTGCATATGAAGGAACTGGAACAGAAGATAAGCCCCCAACTTTTTTATGGTTGCCTCTAATTCTCCGAGGTTTACACTTTCCTCTTCAACGGTAGTCTACGGTGGGATTAGGAATGCCAAGGGGTTGGAAATGAGAGATTCTACGGACATTGCAGGAGTTCTGCACAGAAGAGCAGCATTAAGATTACAGTCGAGCCTAGGGCTTCCGCAAGCGCACCGGCTCCCGCTCGCCACCACCTCCTGCTCCTACTATGACAACGACTCCTCCCCAAGCCCGCAACAATGACTCGTCCTCCCTATGCCAACAACAGCTTCCTCCTTCTCTTCCTTAAGGCCAATAACCACCCTCTCCTCCAAGGGTCGGCAACCCAAATTTCCCCTCTTCCCCTTCGTCTTGGCTGGTGATTGCATTGAGAACTGTTTCCCTCTCCTCCTTGAGCCCGGATTTGACTTTCTTGTATAAGGATCTCCTCCTTTCTCCTTTATTCAGATTTTTTTGAATCTCTTATAAGTTTTTGTGCTCCAAATTGCATATATATTGCGATCCATGTTTATACCTATCTTATAATCGTCTTATCACTATGTATTTGTGATTTCCGGCGTCGTTCTTTGAACCAATCAACGAGATCGTTCAAAACCCCTTTTATTTTTGGGTTTACCAAGCCTAAACGTCGTCAAATTCTGATTTCTGCGTGGTAATCTCCTCTCCCCTCACCTTTGAGGGAGGTAATTTTGCTAAACCCTCTTCTATTTAAGTTCGGCGACGTAAAATGCATGTGCTAGCATAGTGAATTTTGTTAAATCGAATATCACTTTCGTTGTTCTAGAACATGTTTAAATAGGATTTTTAGATTTGCTTGTGCCACTTAGCCGCTACCGTCAAATTCAGCCTTACTTAAGACAAGTAGAGAAATCTCTCTCTCGCTTCCAAACATTGTGCTTAATTTGATGCATCTTTCCATGTGATTACGAATTTTACATTTGACCTGCATCGACAGACTGATAGTTTATGTCTTGATACACTTAGCATGGTAATGGGTTAGTGATTTAAAGGTGATTTCATTGGGATTCTTAAGTAGATGAGTTTCTTCTCGTTGCATGTATAATTTGAAGACGAGTAGGTTTGAGCACGAGCATTAATTATTATAACAATAAATGTTAAGATTTATTGTTAGCAAATAAATGATTGATGTTTTATATCATACTCGTATCGTGCACACTTTTGTTCAGAAGATAATCGTGCTTAAGAAGAGTTTGTTCTGGGTAAGTGTCTGCTCAAAAAAATGCATAATAAATTTTTTTCCCTCGATGTAAATTTGTTCCTATTAGAATCACAACTAAGAACTTGTCATTTGTTTGATAACATAGGCTAACATTGAAAGGATGTGTTTTGTTGATGCAACCTCTTGACTTGGGCCCCCTCTTCAATCCCCAGTTGGAACAAATGACCTGTCATAACAAACATGAAATCCCTAGCTCTGGGGTGAGGGTTTGCAAGAGGCGCCTCTTAGAGATCACTAGCATAATTCTGAATCCCTGATAAGTCTTAAATCTAATCTTAGAGATCACGAACATAATTCTGAATCCTTGATAATTCTTAGAGATCACAAGCATAATTCTTAGAGATCACGAGCATAATTTTGAATCCCTGATGAGTCATAAATCTAATCTTGAATCTTTCTGAATTCTGATTTTTGTGCATCAATAGAAAGATCTACATTTTCACTTGTTACAGTTTCTGTCATTACATGAACGAATATATGCTACACTCTGTTAACCCAGAAATCGGCGATCCTTCCCAAAATAGCCAGTTGATTAGTCGCGACCTTCAAATTCTCCTTGTAGTTCGCGACAAGTCCATAGGGTAGGCAGACAGATTTCTCTGTCCGCCCCGGTCGCGTAGCAACCGCGTGCCCTGCGGGACGGCGGGCTGTTCCCATAGCTCACCCTCGCAGGCCATGCGGTTAGGCCTGCTAACCGTGTAGCATTCTTCCGCGCAGGAGGCAACCTACAGCAACAGGGGGCGATCTGTACGATCTATCTCTTCGGTCTGCCAGGTCGCCCAGCCAGCGCCAACCCTGGACCGATTCAACCGTCGCGGGCTTGGAGGGCTCACGCTCCGGCTCACCTTCAGAGGGTTTCCTCCCCTGCAGGGGGAGGCCTGCTCCTCAGGCCGCCACCTAGGTGCGCCCTTCCGTCCAGGCCGCCACCTTGGGCAGCCTCCAGCAGGCCCAGGCCGCCCCCTTGGGCGGCCTCCAGCAGCCAGGCCGCCCCTCCTGGGTGGCCTCCAGCAGGCCCAGGCCGCCCCTCTTGGGCGGCCTCCAGTCCAGGCCGCCCCCTTGGGCGGCCTCCAGCAGCCAGGCCGCCCCTCCTAGTGGCGACCTCCCGTCCAGGCCGCCACCTTGGGCAGCCTCCAGCAGGCCCAGGCCGCCCCCTTGGGCGGTCTCCAGCAGCCAGGCCTCCCCTCCTGGGCGGCCTCCAGCCCAGGCCGCCCCCTTGGGAGGCCTCCAGCAGGCCCAGGCCGCTCCCTTGGGCGGCCTCCAGCAGCCAGGCCGCCCCTCCTGGGTGGCCTCCAGCCCAGACCGCCCCCTTGGGCGGCCTCCAGCAGGCCCAGGCCGCCCCCTTGGGCGGCCTCCAGCAGCCAGGCCGCCCCTCCTGGGCGGCCTCCAGCCCAGGCCGCCCCCTTGGGCGGCCTCCAGCAGGCCCAGGCCGCCCCCTTGGGCGGCCTCCAGCACCCAGGCCGCCCCTATTGGGCGGCCTCCAAGTCCAGGCCGCCCCTATTGGGTGGCCTCCAAGTCCAGGCCGCCCCTCTTGGGCGGCCTCCAAGTCCAGGCCGCCCCGTTGGCAACCTCCAGAGCCAGGTCGCCCCTCTTGGGCGGCCTCCAGTCCAGGCTGCCCCGTTGGCGGCCTCCAGAAGCCCAGGCCGCCCCCTCTGCTCAATCTCTGCTCGCCGAGTCCGCGCAGGTCGTCATGTTGACGTCACTGGGCCCCGCTTCTAGATGATCTTCCCCGGGCCTATAAATAGCCCCCAATGCCTCTCATTTCAGGGGGGAGACAAGGCGTAAGAGGAAAACTGCTTGCTGCCAGCAAGACCTGCGGACTCCGTTTTCCAGTCCTCCACAGCTTGCCATCAGCTTGCCAGCAAGACCTGCAAACTCAGTTTTCCAGTCCTCCACAGCTTGCCATCAGCTTGCCAGCAAGACCTGCGGACTCAGTTTTCCAGTCCTCCACAGCTTGCCATCAAGCCGCGCAGCCTGCCAGCAGCTTCTGTTCCTTAGCCTCTGACAACTCCTTCCTTAACCGCCAGCTTCCCCCTTTGTACTCTTTATTGTTTTTCATGTAAAGGTGCATTAGCAAGCTGTAATCTTGTTTCTTGATTAGAGGGAAAGCCCGTCGCAAGAGTGACATTTAAGCCGCGGCGGACGAAGTCTATTGTTGCCGCTGCTAGCGGCCTCCTCTCTTCCTCTCAGCTCAGTTTAGCTCTCTCGGCATCAACCTGCAAGAGCAACCGTCCAAGTAACTGTCAGCTCAAGCCTTCTCTGTTGATCAAGCCTTCTCTGTTGATCAAGCTTCTCTGCTCAGCAAGCTTGCTCTCTGCTTAGCAAACCTTTTTCTCTGCTCAGCAAGCTTGCTCTCTGCTCAGCAGGCTTGCTCTCTGCTCAGCAAGCCTTTTTCTCTGCTCAGCAAGCTTGCTCTCTGCTCAGCAGGCTTGCTCTCTGCTCAGCAAACCTTTTTCTCTGCTCAGCAAGCTTGCTCTCTGCTCAGCAAGCTTGCTCTCTGCTCAGCAAGCCTTTTTCTCTGCTCAGCAAGCTTGCTCTCTGCTCAGCAAAGCTTTCTCTCTGCTCAGCAAGGCTTTTTCTCTGCTCAACAAGCTTGCTCTCTGCTCCGCAAGCTTTTTCTCTGCTCAACAAGCTTGCTCTCTGCTCAGCAAGGTTTTTCTCTGCTAAGCAAGTTACTCGCTGCTCATTAAGCTTCTCCGCTGGTCGATCGTCATAGTAACCGTCTGCTCGACAGCTCCTGATCATCCTCCTCTTCTCATCAGCCTTCCCGGCTACTCTCGGCAACCCTCTCCTCTATCCCCGCAACCCCTTTGACAAGTGCTTGCTCCACTCTCGAGCACTCAGAAACTTCCTTCTTTCTTCTTCCCTCGCAACCTTCTTTCCTCTTCTCCACTCAGCTTGTGAGACCGAACACACTCCCTCCGTGTTAGCTGCCCGGTGCCACTTTCGCGCATCAACACACTATGAGTTACATTAATAATTTTTATTATTTCTGCTTGATTCACTTGCTTGTTTTGCTAGTTTCGCTTTCTGATTATCAGTGCAAGTGCAATTTTTATCTCTTTATTAGTTATGTATTTTACTTACTTTTGTCAATGTTCTAAGAATTTTTCGAAATTTGTTTTGGAATTTTTTCCTTTATTAGTCTCTTGTGTCATTGATCACAAAAAGGTGCACTATTTTTTGCCAAAAAACGCACTGGTGTAGAAGATTCTAAACACAGAAAATTAAGACAAAATGTTTCTACTACAAGTGCCTCATAAAATAGTTTTTGAGTTTTCAGACGATTTTAGCAAACACTTACCCTTGTAGAACTCGACCATATAACCTTTGTCACATAGTTGACTTATGTTTATAAAATTATGCTGTAATCCTTTAACATACGCCACGTCTGTGAAAGAGACTATACCGTTGGTAATCATACCATAGCCTTTTGTGATTCCCCTATTAGATCCGCCAAAAATAACTTTTAGATCGTCCTTGACTGGGGTATAATTCTGTAATAGGCTTCTTGTTCCAGTCATGTGCTTGGAACATCCACTGTTCAAATACCAGATAGGAGTTTTGTTGGCTTTTGGATATACTTGCATTTATAAACTAAACACCTTTAGAAAGCCAAACAGATTTGGGTCTTTGGTTCCTTGTTAGTCGAACACCACTAGACACGTTTACATTGCTAGGGGTCATTCTAGCATTGTGAACTCGTGGAGTCATATAATTCATAGAATTGAACCAACAATCAATGACACAATAACCAACTTTGACACAACACCAACAGTCAAATTTGTTGTACCTTCTCTTATTCTCATGCTCACCTTTTGAACGGGAGGTCTATCATGAGCTACTGACTTCGAAGTAGAAGCCTCATGAGAGCAGCTAACACATGACTTCTTCTCATGTGGCTTTTCAACAACAGGTTTTACCTTTGGTGCTTTCTTAGCATTCTATCAATGAACGAATGGACCATAATCCTTAAGGATGATCTCTTCATGAGATGCCTTTAGAGCACTCGTTCCAAAATTTTTGTGGCGGCTCTATCCTTGGTTGTTCTTGTTAGAGTCAACATACATTGGTCTAACAAAGTGACCGTAGGATTTTTCAAAGTTATACTTATTTGTCGGAAAAATTACTTTCTTGAAAGTAGTTTGACTTAGAGGAGCCTTCCCTTTACCCCTAAAAGATTTGTCTCCAATACCACTACCTTTCTTAGAAGCAGAAAATCCATCGATAAGAGGAATGACTGTCTTTGACTTCGAGGAGCTTTTTGCAAGCTTCTTTTTAGCCAACAACTTTTATTCTAGTTCACTAATGACTTTCTCTTTCAGACTTACCAGTTCAGTAGAAGTTTTTAGTTCCTCTTTTAAGGATTGAAATTCAACTTCGAGAGAAGTCAATCTCTCAATTTCCTCCTTCAAATCAGAGTTCAGTGTCTTGTGAGAGGCAATTTCTTTGTCTTGGGATTTTACGAGCTTACGACATTTATCAAATCCTGCTAGCAAAATTTATACTGAACCAATAAATCTGAATCCTTCTCAGAAGAATAGTCTTCATGACTATCAGGGGTTGTATCCGACTCAGAGAGATGAGTGCTTGAGTTTACCTTCCCATCATATGGGGTGTTGCAGTTATCCTCATCTAAATGAGCCATAAGCCCAAAATAGGCTTATTCATCTGAACTCGACTCATCTGAGTCGTCGTTGAACGTCTTTGGCTTCTTTGTAATGAAGCTCTTCTCTTCTTTCCTCGAAATGATTTCTTCTCTTCTTTTCTTGCCTTCTTTTTGTACGGGCAGTCAACGATCATGTGCCCTGGCTTATTGCAACAATAGCACACGGCGTCAGAAGAAATGTGTTTGTTCGGTTTAGATTTATACCTGTCATTGCCATTGAAGCTCTTCTTGTGATGATCATCATCACGATGCGATCTCCTGAAATTAGACGAGGAGGGCTGATTTCTTATCTGCCTCCTCTTGCTAAGCATCCTCTTAAATTGCTTGGAGAGAAGAGAGAATTCTCCATCTGACATTTCTGAGCTTGAGGTGCTTGACTCTGAATTCATGATCACATGAAGCTTGAGTTATTGCAGGAGACACAACTCTAGCTTTCCTCGACCCTTTGACCTTTAGGGCCACTGACTTCTCTCAGGTTGAAGACCTGCTTCCTTTTTCATCTTTTCTTGTGTTGATTTGAAGCTTATAGGAAAGCAGCTTCCCCATGAGATTCTGTGAATCTGTGTCGACAAGTTTACCAAACCCCCTTATAGCACAAACCTTGTTATCTCATTCTTTTGTCAAGGATCTCAAGAATTTATCGTTAAGTTCACCGCATGTAAACACACAACCATAATTCCTTAGGCCGTTGACAATTTTGAAGAATTTCTCGTAGCAGTCAGCTATAGAGTCTCTTCTGTCTTGCTTGAAAGCTTCATACTCCTGATTGAGGAGTGATTTCCTGTCATCCCTAACCTCCTATGTTTCTTCCATGAGAACAATCAGTGATGTCCACATATAGTCGAGAGCAATCTCATCTTTAGTTAAGTCCACATGATGTCTCTTTAGCAGGCCTGCAGTGGATTAAATTTTGTAACATAAAGTCGTTCATAACACTAGTAATAATATTCTTAGCCTTCTTGTCCAGAGAGACGACAACAATCTCATCTTTTGTTAAGTCCAACATTTTTTTCTGAACCATCAGATTAACATTTAAAGTTGATGCAGTCATATGCACATGGGGGCCTTCTTCAATGATTTGAAATATTCTCGGATCAGCAGCTTTCATGAAGAATCTTACTCTTTTCTTCCATATGAGAAAATTTTCCTTGGAGCACACTGGTCTATGTTGCACCGACACGACATGCGACACGCGACACGACACGACACGCGACTCGTCTATTCTCCTAAACTAGTAATATTCGACACGTTCGGACACATTTGTTAAATTCATATTCTATAATTATAAAAATTGTAAAATACTAATAAATAGACAAGAAATGAACAAACTTGACATATAAAAATGTAATACTCATACTTACATGTTATATATCATCTAAAAAACAACTAATTCCATGTCCGGCTCATACAGTAAGAGATTTGCAATTTTCAGCATACCAACATCTTCAAATCTATCAAAAACATCTCCGCCAATATCCCACATCTTTGTTTCTCCTTGTGTATATTGTGGATTTTTTCTTGAAAGTAGGCGTAGATTGTTGTGTATGAAAACCAGATCTTCTGCACGCTTTGGTGTCATTTTATTTCTCTTCATTGAGTGCACAAAAGAATATGTACTCCAATTTCTCTCTGCACATGATGATGAGGATGGTTGTGCAAGAAGCTTTAAGGCTAAGCTTTGTAGAATATGAGCACTTGCTGCATGAACAACCTACCAAGCCTTGAGATCCATAAAATATCTGCTTTGAATTGAATCAAAATCTCTAAAATCTCCATTTATGTATGCAAAATTTGCATACTATAAATTCACTCGTGTTCGCTCAATATCCAGAATGTATTTCCTAAAACATTTCTTAGTTACTTGAATTATCTCACTATCCTTGTATGAAGATACTCTTGAAGGATCTTCATTGAGTCATTGTTCACTATATTACCTAATTTAAAATGAAACACAAGTATTAATAACCTAAAAATTAAACATTAATATAAATATAAAAAACACATAAAAAGTTAGAAATTATTTTGTATTCAAGGCATATGCTAAGCAATGAAGAGGAGTGTTGTTCTTTGACCAACGATCAAGTAATATTGCCTGAACAACATAAAAAGTTGATTGCTCATCTAATCTTTTAACCTCATGATCATAAATAGCTTTATTCACTTTTTCAATCATAGAATCCCACATGTCATAGACTAAGTGAAGACAAGGTTTATCCGTATCACAAAACCTCAGCATATCATAAATTGGAGCTGTGAAAGATAGGATGTAATCACTAGAGTCCCACCATGAATCATTTAGTACTTTTTCCTTCATAAACTTGCTCTTCCTTGATTGTCATCTCGATAAATACTCCATTTCGCACAAATCACCATGGTTTGGAGACCACTTTTAGTGAACTTAAATCTTTTCAACATAACAATCATTGAAGCAAATCTTGTATCAGCAATGAATACCAATTTCAAGTTAACAAACTCATTGTAAATTGCAAGTCTCATGGAATGATTCATGATAAAATTCTTTACCTGCAAAATATCAGAAACAATTTCTGATGTCCAACTGCATTCCAAATAAATATCTTGATTGACATCCGTATTCTTTGGATCACATATATTCTTTAATGCGAGATTCAGAGTGTGCACCACACAAGGAGTCCAAATAATAGAGGAAAAATCTTGTTCGATAAGTTGTCCCGCAGCCTTGCAATTAGCACCATTATCAGTTATAATTTTGACAACTTTCTCATGTCCAATTTCATTTATAACCTCTTTGAATAAGTTAAAAATTAAATGCATATCCTTTATCTCACCCGAGCAATCAACAGCCTTCAAAAATATTGCATCTCCATCACTAACTGCAATGAAATTAATAAGTGATCGTCGTTGGGAGTCACTCCATCCATCGCTCACAGGCTAACACCCTTCTCCTTCCACATATTTTTGATGGGTGCACACAATCTATCAATATTTAATTTCTCATTTTGCAACAAGGTGGTCCTAAGCAAATTATATTTTGGTGGTAAATATCCCGCAATATCATGATTTGCAGCATTAGTAAAAGCGGATATAAAGTAAGGATTCCTTGCTAGATTAAACGGTAAACCTGCTGAATAAAACATTCTCGCAATCTCATAGTCTAACTGTTCTCCGTTGACCCAAGTTAAATGACTTCTCAAGTGCTCCTTTTCCACCACTTTCAACTTTTCTTTTTTTGGTGAAATAATCAACCCCACTAGAAGATCCACCTTCACTACTTGAAATTCTAGAAGGGGGCAAAAGAACCTTTCTAGGAGCAAGATTTGCATTTCTAGCATTCAACTCTTTTTCTAAATTTTCCATCACGATGAGATCACTTTTTTCTACTTTGGCACATTTTTCAATTACTTTTCCACTGAGCATTAACAAATGTGTTCTCACTCTTGTATATGAACTTGTAAAATTTTTTTCACAAAAATTACACTTCCATGTCAAATTGTCTCCCGCCTCACCATGTGTAGCTAGCTTAGTGACAAACCTCCATAATGGTTTATTCGGATCATCATCAAAAATGGGCTCTTGTGAACCACTATTACTACCCTTGCTTGAAGACATTCTACAAGAAAAGGTGTTCCTACCAAAAAGAATAAATACATAAGACCTTTAAATTAAACCAAAAGAACATAACAAGAAATTCATCCAAAAAGCTCACTTGTCACTTGTCATACTATAATCAAAGAAATGAAGAATGACACCACTAATATTCATAGCATTATTCATAGTTAAACCAAAAGAACATAACAAGAAATTCATCCAAAAAGCTCACTTGTCACTTGTTTGAGCGTTTCGGTGCTCCGTTTTGGGTAAACGCCACCGGAAAGCGGGTAAACAAATGAATCTCCGGCGGCGTTTGCTCCGTTTCCACCCGCCCGCCTTGAGAAACGCCCCAAAAAGCTCCGTTTGGAGCAGCCACCTTCCCCCTCCGTTTCGAACACTCCGTTTCCACCCGCCGGATCCACCCGCCACCGCCGAAACAAATGAAGCCTTAACATATTCATAGCAATATTCATGGCATTATTCATAGTTAAGAGTTAACATATTCATAACAATATTCGTAGCAATATTCAACAAGAAGAATCAGAGCTATAAACAATGTCAGTAAGCTAAGATCGTAATTTAGATGTTAACATAGCAAAAATAACAGGAGCTAGGAGCTGGAAGAAGAACAAGAGCTGGAAGTAAGAAGAATCGGAGCTGGAAGAATACCTGGAGCTGGAAGCAAGAAGAATCAGAGCTGCAAGAAGAACAGGAGCTAGAAGCAAGATGAGAAGATGAGAAAGCTGGAGCTGGAATCGAGAGCAAGATAAGAAGATGACAAACCTAGAGCTCAAAGCAGCGAGAGCACGAAGAATCGAAGATGCACTAGATCTCACAGGAGAAGAGCAAGAAAAACGACGATGCCCGAGCTCTGCGGGAGGAAGACGATCTTCGCCGGAGGAATACATAGTGAGAGCACGAAGAATCGAAGCACGGAGATGGAGCAAGGAAAGCTGATGCCCTAGATCAAACTGCGGGAGGAAGACAATCTTCGCTTGCGGAAGGAAGACGATCTTTGCTTGCGGGAGAAATGGGCATCAAATTGCGGCTCAGGCAATTTTAAAAAACAGCGGGACACACGTGTCCCGTGGGACCAAAACTTCTCAGCACGCCGACGCGCGTGTCCGAGCGTGTCGACGTGTCAGACGCATGTCGGAGAGTCCGACACGGACACGTTGACCCCCCGAGAGTGTCGGTGCTTCATAGAGACTGGTAGCTTCATCGAGGATATATCCTTGTTTCTACCCATTCCGGACTTGCTGTTCTCTGACAACTAGATAAAGATCTTGTTCAAGGTGTTATCCTTTTAACGAACAACCTCCCTCTGATACTAATTGAAAGTATCTAGTTGTCTACCTAAATCACCTAGAGGGGGGTGAATAGGTGAATTCTATGTTTTTAAGCGAAATTAAAATACTTTAAAAGTAAACACACAGAATCAGAGAACACACATCACAAACGCAAGGATTTATAGTGGTTCCCCAAAATGGGTACGTCCACTACCTCGCCTCGCCTATCTAGCACTTCAGCTAGACTCGACTACTTCACCAATATCATATTATAACAAATCTTAAACCTCGGAGTTTTCAACTCCTACAAGCTCGGAGACGTCTCCTACAAAAACTCGGAGAACAAACTCTCCTACGCTCGTTCCTCTAAACTACAAACTCTCCTACGCTCGATCCTCTAAACTAGGATCTACAAAAATCAGAAGTGAAACTTCCTACAAGAATTGTAAAAATGATTTTTACACAACAAAATAGATTGCAATAGCAATCTTCTTGAGATCTAAGAGAATCTATCTTCTTCCTTGCTGGAATGAGAATCTTGACGTAAACATTGAAGGAGAAGACTTGATTGAAGACTTGAAAACTAGATCTGATCTGAGAATCGACTAGATCTTGGAGAAATTCTTGGAGAATTTGAGAGTAGAGATCTGGTCGAAACTTTCTTCAAGAGGAATCGTGATTTCGAGAAGTCGGCGATCAGAACTTTCGTGTTCGAACGAATTGGCCGACAGAATAGAACTTGCGATTTTTCTTGTTTGATCACGATTAGGGTTCTCTGAAATTAACCCTTGAATATATATAATGATTCCTCTTTTAACGGCTAGAACGAAACTTCGGGGCGGAGGTCCACGTGTACTGTACATGGACGATGCCCTAAAGGAAAGCCGTCACAAAATTAAAAAGAAAATTTGCGAAGTCCATTCGTCAAGTGTTCACGTGACATCTCCAGAATACTCGACGAATTACTCAATCACCCGACGAGTTACTCGAGTCCATTCGACAAAAAAGACTTGGCTGAAAAACAAATATGAAAAAAACTTTTGTTCAATATTCACGTGACCTCTCGAGAGTACTCGATGAATTCGTCGAGTATCCACGAGTGATCTGATCAACAGATCACTTAACGAAATTTGCTTAGCCAAAACAGAACGATCTCCGAGACTTTCAGAAACTTCTCGAGTAAACTCGACGAATTAAACGAGTGCTCACGCGAGGTCTTGACGAATGGCACGAGTCTTCACGTGAGTACTCGACGAATTTTACTTAGGAAAATTCTTACTGTCCTGAACTCAGCTAGCAACCCTTTTTTGATTCT
The DNA here is from genome assembly GCA_039583875.1 of Platanthera guangdongensis. Lineage (NCBI taxonomy): Eukaryota > Viridiplantae > Streptophyta > Magnoliopsida > Asparagales > Orchidaceae > Platanthera > Platanthera guangdongensis. The sequence goes on from CM077152.1 coordinate 5,144,205, forward strand.
TCTATTGCACTTGAAGATGAAGTACACCCCAATAGAGAGATTACACATGAGTCAACACTATGTCATACACAATGAGGAATTAGATTGCATAGTCCTGTGTTTTATGACTCATTGTAATCTAACATTGGTTTGTACTTAGCAATTAAAGTTTTGCAAGTACATAACTAAAATGAAGCATCAAATACAATCTCAATTCATCTTAGTTCAAACGGAATTATTCAAATCAGGACTATTATGTATACAATACCCAACACTATCTTCAACAGAACTAGCATAATCAACATTAGATTATCTATAAATGTCAAAATGTTCTCAACTTCTACATAGAATTCCTTTTCTAGGATCCCTTTAAGTAATTTCTGAATTCGAAAGACTGTCTTGCAGTGGTGTATTGTTGGGCTATCCAGAATTGATACACACGACTAACAAAGAAAGACTTGATAACTATCAAGTAAATTAATTTTCTCACCCATGTTTAAAACTGTAGTCCTTTTTTTTTCAATTAAGGACAATCTTCATTATAGATGTTATAAGTTTGATCAATAGGACAATAGTACTATCCACTGATTTGTCCCAAAAGTACCCAATTTATGCTACAAAATCCAAAACATATTTCCTTTCAAAAATAAAGAGTCTCTCTGCGAACTTAGCCACCTCAATCTCTAAGAAGTAAATCAGTAATGAGTTAAATTTAAATCTTTGACTTCAAATGCATCTATTTTACTACAGGAATATGCTGTTCATCTCCCATGATAATAAAGGCTCTGTTTGGGGCGGCGGCGGCGGGGGGACACGTTCTATTTCCACTTTCCACCACCACCGCCCTTTTTAAGTTGTTTGAATGATGAACTTTTTCAAAAGAGCTTTTACGAGAATGGTGCTTTGGGGGCTTTTGAGAAGTCAGTCCAACATGGCTTTCTAAAAATCGCTTCCGCTGCTCTCAACTTCTCCTCTTTTATCCGAAGTTTTCTTCTTCCATTCACGATTCTTTCACCCATTTGCAATTTTTGCTTCTCACCGCTGACCTTTTGTAACCTGCTTATTTAGGATTTATATAATATTTACTTATCTATGCAATAAATGATTAGCATAAAACATATTTTTATTATTAAAAAGCTAAACAATTAAAAATTTGTTCTTTGAAACAAAAAAAAAACATGAACACATTTTTGAAAAGCACTTAAAAGAGATTTACCAAACAGTCTACAACTTTTTCAAAATTACTTTCTGGGCAGCTTTAATGCCACCACTGTTCCTCACAACTATTTTTTTCACCGCCACCGTCGCCCCAAACAGAACCAAAATTTTCCATGTTAAGGACCAATGGTTAATCTATAGTCTTCTGAATGAACATTGAATCATAACTTTTCCGTTAAAATTTTTAATTTTGAATTATTAAGCTCATAATTACCTTTCTTATTACGACAAATTTGTCCTTGAGGTGCTTATAAACTGGTAGTGAGAGTCATGTAATTGTATTCCTTTAAATCACTTTGAAGAAACAAAATTTTCATGTCCAGCTAGTGTATCTGACATACCTTATGAGCAATGTAGGCGAGAGATTCTCACAAAATTTAGTTTAGCAATAATGACAAATCTCTCTTCAAAATCATTCCCATTCAACCGAGTAATGCCCTTAACTCTTAGTTTCGTCCACTACACTAACAATCCAAAGTATTGTCTTGTTGTTGATACTTGATAATATACTCCATCGATAACCTACTATATGTCTTCCTTTAGAAACTTAAATTGTTTTCCATGTATTTTGAAGTCTTAGTGACTTCAATCTCAACATCCATAGCTTCTAATTAGTTTTAGCGAGAACATAAAAAATACTATAAACTTCAACATTGGAAATGGAGGCAAGATAAGAATATGAGATATTGAACAATACCCAACATACTGATGGAAGTGTATTATCAATATGTTGCATAGTCTCGCTACTACAACTAAGAGGAGGACCACAACAATTGTGGGAGCAAGATCACACACACAAGGTTGAGGAGAGATGGTGGATCATGAGTGATGGATGACTCTGCGTACAAAATAGATTTCCATATCCAATAGACTTGTAATTCCTAGTTGTAATATGTTATTATCAAGTCGCATTATGCCCTTTTTTTGTATTCACCTCAGGTTGGGGTTGTTTAGTCTTTTTTCTTGTTTTAGGTTTTCCCTTACTCATGTATATGTATGAGTAAGGGACCTTCTTTGACAATATACGAGATTATTTCCTCTCCACTTGGTATCAGAGGAAAATCTCGTGCCCTAGCCTCCCGGTTCCGCCCCCGATTTTTCCCGCTCCGATCGAATCCGCCACATTGCTCCACCGCTTCCGCCGCCGCTCCACCACTTCCGCTTCTGATCTCCTTTGCTCGCAATCTTTAGGATGTCGGGCGGCCTCCGTGCCGGCTGCTGATAGGAACGCCGCCGCCGTTCCTCCATGAAGCGGCTCACAGTTCCTCCATGAAAACAGTCCCGTGTCGTCGTCCAGCTGCTGTCGTGACACCGATTGTTGTGCCTCTGTGTCGTGCCGTTCCGAGCCGTGCCGCCGTCTTGTGCTGCCATCTCGTGCCGCTGTCTTGCTGTCGTCCTGTGCCGCTGCCTTGCTGCCGCCCGTTGCCGTTCTCTGCTTCTGATGATTAGTTAATCCTCGGCTTGATCTTATGTCGATATGGGTGACCTCGATTCTTCGGTTTCTTCTCCGAGTGTGGTCCAGCCTCAGATGGTTGAGCCTCATTGGCCCCGTGACCACTCTAGCTCCTCGAAGATTACCACAGTCCCTCTTGATGACACAAATTACCTTGAATGGTCTCGTGTTGCCCAACATGTCATTCGTAGCCAACAGATGTTTGGCTATATCGATGAGACGATTAAGGACCCCCCCCCCCCCCCCCCCCCGTGTCTGATCCCTACTGGAAGCGCTGGGATTCTGACAACTCTCTAGTTGTTTGTTGGCTCCTGCATTCAATGTCTCCTAAGGTCTATCAGAGCTATATGCTGATGGACTCAGCTTTCGAGATCTGGACTCGTGCTCGTGAAACATACTCTCGGATTGGCAGTTCCACCTAGGTTTATGAACTCACTCGCCGCATTTTGGAGTTGCGCCAAGGATCGATGACTGTTTCATCATTCTTCTAGGAGTTTGTGCGTCTGTATCAAGAACTGGACTACTTTGCACATTTCACTCCAACGTGTACAACCAATACCGTTCTATTAAAGCAACGCGAGGACCGCTTCCGTCTTCATGTCTTCTTAATGAGATTGAATATGGAATTTTATATGGTTCAGACACATGTTCTCCACCGTCCCCCCCTTCCCTCTCTTCGGGAGTTGTTCAACATGGTTCTGGGCGAAAAAGACCGCCGCAAGTCTCTCAGTGTTATGACTCCTCCACATCGTTCTGCCCTGACTAGTGTTGGCCGTGGTCTCATACCTACTCTTGGACCTTTTATACCTATATGTGATTACTATGCTCGAAGGGGACACTCTCGGGAGGCATGCTTCAAACTTCATCCGCATCTCGCACCCTCTGGACGTGGTCGTGGTCGTGGTCGTAGACTAAGCCGCGGGGGCCACAGACACAGTGGCTACCGTTCTCATGATGCTGCTTACACTACTGATATCTATGATAAGTCCCAGTCTCCTGCTTCTTCCTCTCTTACAACACAGGAATTGGATGTTTTTCGCCGCCTGCTTCAATCTTAGCCTGATCCTGTCACTGGAGGCTCTACTTCTCTTGCCACCATTGTTATGTCTAGTGCTCATGCTGCCACCACCTCACCTTTTGAATGGGTGCTCGACTCCGGTGCCACTTACCACATGACTGGGTCTTCCTCAGGTTTTCTCTCTTATACTCTTTTTTCTGGTAAGGAGAAAGTTATTTCTGCTAACGGATCATTGCCCTTCATTGCGTGCAAAGGCAACATCTCTTGTTCTCCGTCCATATTTCTTTCCTCTATTCTTCATGTTCCTTCTTTTCCACCCAATTTACTTTCCATCAGCAATCTTACAAAATCTCTTAACTGCTCCGTAACATTCTTTCCTGATTCTTGTATTTTTCAGGAACTGGGTACGAAGCGGAACATTGACAGTGGTATGTGCAGTGACGGCTTGTACTACCCGGACACTCATCCTCTCCCTCTCCGGCCCTTTCCAGTTCTACAATTACTGTGAAGGATGTTCGCCGCTGGCATCTGCGTCTAGGACATCCGTCCTCCGTTTACCTGCAAAAATTATTTTCTGCTTTTTTACCTTTTCTTCAGAACTTTTCTTGTGATGTTTGTGATCGGTCTAAACATGTGCGATAGACCTCTTCACTTCTTTCTTTTCCTAGTAGCATTCCCTTTGATGTTATACATTCTGATGTTTGGTGCCGTCCCCCGTTGTATCGTTAACTGGTTTTCGCAAGTTTGTTACCTTTATTGATTGTTTCTCGCGTATTACATGGGTTTATCTGCTAAAATAAAGTGATGTTTTTCCTTGTTTTCAAGTTTTTCATAAAATGGTGCAAACCCAATTTAAAGTCTCTATCCGTGTTCTTCGAAGTAACAATGGAGGGGAGTACGATGATCGCAGTTCCTTTGGCGCTTACCTCACCTCTCACAGTACCATCCACCGGAAAATTTGTGCTTACACCTCTATTCAAAACGGAGTGGCAGAACAAAAAAATTGACACCTCCTCGAGGTTGCCCGCTATCTCCTATTGACGATGCACCTCCCTAAATCCTATTGGGGGGGATGCAATGCTTATAGCTGCTCACCTTATCAACCGTCTTCCTTCTCGTGTCATGTCCTTTACTACTCCTCTAGCACGTCTCTCCACCTCTGGCGTGGTTCATACTTCCCATTTGCCATCCCGTGTCTTTGGGTGTCTGTTTCGTGCATGTGCACCAACCCCATCGTGACAAACTTGACCCCCGGGCTCAACGTTGTCTTCCTTGGTTATTCCTCCACGACCAAAGGATATTGTTGTTATCACCCCCCCTCCCGGCGCATGTTTTGTACCATGAATGTTACCTTCCGTGAGGGGGAGTCCTACTTTCTGTCCTCGACTCATGTTTTTCGTCAGGGGGAGAGTAGTAGTGATACAGATGATGTTACTACTGTCCCTCTTCCTTTTCTCTTGTCCATCTCCTCCATTCCTTCCCCTCATTCCACTCCGGTACCCATAGCTCCTCCTATCCCGACACCGGACTCCTCTACTATGATTTCTCCTTTCCCCCATGTATACCACCGTTGTTCAGGTACGCAGGCCACCACAACTCCTCTACCAGTGCCGACTTCAAATTCTGATGATGCTGATCTACATATTCCTCTTGTTTTGCTAAAGAAGGGTAAAACTACTTGTACGTAACATCCGATTTCTAATCATGTGGTTTATCATCATCTTACTCTGATTCATCAAACATTTATTTCTTCTCTTTCTCTTGTTGTTATTCCTAAGACATGACAGGAAGCTTTGGAGATATCTGCTTAGACACAGATTATGCAAAATGAGATGTCTGCCTTGGACAAAAATCACACGTGAGATATCTCCTCTCTCTCTTCAGGAAAGAAAACTATAGGTTCCTTCTGGGTCTTCTCTGTTAAACAGAACCAAGATGACAAGGTGGAACGGTACAAAGCGCGTCTTGTCGCACAAGGATACACTCATACTCAAGGAGTTGATTATCCGGAGACCTTTGCTCATGTAGCAAAGATGGACTCTATTCGGGTTTTGTTATCATGTGCAGCTTGCCTGGACTGGGAACTTCATCAACGAGACATGAAAATGCGTTCCTTCATGGTGAGCTTGAGAAGGAGGTGTACATGAAATTTTCTCCTGGTTTCGTGAAGAAAGGAGCTGAAGGACTTGTCTGCTGCCTAAGGAAATCCTTATATGACCTGAAGCAATCTCCTAGGGCCTGGTTTGGAAGATTTCTCACAACAATGCTTAAGTTTGGGTACAAGCAAGCCCAATATGATCATACCATGTTTATTCGAAGACATGACCAGTATGTTGTGGTGCTCATTGTCTACGTGGATGATATCGTGATTACTAGAAATGAAACAAAGGAGATTTCCAATCTCAAGACTCTCATATCTGTTGAATTTGAAGTGAAAGACTTGAGAAGATTACGGTACTTCCTGGGTATCAAAGTGGTTAGATCTGAGCGGGGTATCTTTATATCCCAACGAAAGTACATATCGGATCTCCTAAAAGAAACTGGTATGCTTGGTTGTGTTAATGCGAACACCCTTATGGAGGAAAATCATAGGATTGATGAAGATGGTGAAGATGATCACACAGATGTATCACGTTATAAAAGATTGGTCGGAAAACATATATATCTATCTCACACACGCTCCGATATTACGTATGCAGTTGGTATTCTTAGCAGATATATGCATTCTCCTAGAATCAAACATCAAGAAGCGTCGTATCGTCTGCTGCGATATTTAAAGAAAGCTCCTGGTCGCGGTCTCTTATTCTCTAGGAACAACAACTTGAAGATTAAGGTTTTTACTGATGCTGATTGGGCTGGTTGCCGTGATGACAGAAAGTCCACAACAGGATACTACTCCTTTGTTGGTGGAAATCTTGTAATGTGGCGTTGCAAGAAGCAGAATGTGGTGGCTAGGTCAAGTGCAGAGGCAGAACATCGTGCCATGTCCCAAGGCTTATGTGAGAGATTATGGTTACGTACTGTATTTCAGGATCTGGGGTTCTATGTGATAGCCCCTTTCTCCTTGTTTTGTGACAATAAGGCAGCCATTAATATTGCTCATAACCCGGTTCAACATGACAGGACAAAATATGTTGAAGTGGATCGACACTTTATCAAAAATCACTTGGATAAAAAAATAGTTGTTACTCCGTTTGTTCATTCCAGGGATCAGCTGGCCGATGTGTTTACCAAGAGCTTGGGGTGTGACGTGCTTACCGATGATATTCAAAAGCTTGGGATGACTGACATCTTCCGTTCGAGTTGAGGGAGAGAGTTGTAATATGTTATTATCAAGTCACATTATGTCCTTTTTTTGTATTCACCCCAGGTTGGGGTAGTTTAGTCTTTTTTCCTTGTTTTAGGTTTACCCTTACTCAAGTATATGTATGAGTAAGGGACCTTCTTTGACAATATACGAGATTATTTCCTCTCCACTCTCCTTGCCTGCTACTTTTTCTCCATTAGTAGGAATAAGAACTACTCTCTTTGTTTCCTCAGACAAGTCAATATTAATCTCCCATTGGAACAGGTGAAGTTGCAAATTCAGTATATATAAAAAAGGGCAGCCCGGTACACAAAGCATTCACGCGCAACGAGGGTCCGGGGAAGGATCCCACCACAAGGGTGAAATGTAGGCAAGCCTCACCCTGCATTTTTGCAAGAGGCTGCTCCGAGGACTCGAACCCGTGACCTCAAGGTCACACGGAGGCACCTCAAGGTCGGTATATGAATCACGAAATTCGTTACACTCCAAGCATTTCCTTGTCGAAATATAAAGTAATGTGCTCGAATTTTTGTTGATAAACCTCTTATGCATGTGAGTATGCATCATATCCAACAAACACATTTAATTGCTTCGGGCCAAAGCTTATCTTTATCGCGTCAAACAACATGGATAAAGTCATTGCATCTGAATGCCTTATGTGTAAAAGTTAGACAAATGGTTATTTGACCTATGAACCTTTAAGGATATTTCCCCCAAAAATGTAGTTAGAGCCCCTTCATCCACGTTCCTTTACTGACATGCAACTCTTGTAACAGTCACATGGTGGTGTCCAATGCTTGTTTATTTTTCTTCCTGACAATTTCATTATATGTAGAAGTTTCTAATCAAGTGGTTAGAATTATATCCCATATTTGACCAAAAAACATTTGGAGCCCTCCATTGGTATATTTTCTTCCATTTTTACTCTGAAGAATCTTGATTTTGACCTTAAATTGAGTTCCAATGTCATTATAACATGGCCTAAATATATCACACATTTCACTATTCTCTTCATCAAATATATCCAAGTGAATAGAGATTAATCATCAATGAAAAAAGATATGGTATTGAAATCCATTTGCACAATTAATAGGGAGAGGCCCAGCACATCTGGATGCACCAGCTCAAAACCTGAACTACATCTACTTGCACTTGGGGGTAAATAGTTCTATAGTGAATGCTGAACATACATGCTTGACACAATGACACATAATATTCTCATCGTCTAATAAATTTGCTAGAAAAGAGGCCTTCACAATTTCAAAACTAGCATGATAAGAACTCTAATGTTATAACATCAACTTATCATAATCAACAAGTTTCCCTACTTCCAAACCTTTCCATCAATAATATAGATACCACCTGACTGATGTATACCACTAATTGTCTTTATGCTCACAAATTATGAAAGGTATAATGACAAGCAAAAGAATAGTAAATTAATTAAATTGCTTAGTGATGTAAACTACGGTTGGAGTTTTCGAGAAAAAATAAATAAAACAAATAATTTATTTGGTTATGAAATAAAATTGTGATTTTTTTTTTGAAATAAAAAGGATTTTTAAGTTTTAAAGGTGAGCCGAGTGGCCGAGTTGGCCAAATCAAGTGTTGTGCGCGATATCATGATCATCGTAATGAGCTTTCATTGATTCACAAAATTTTGTTAGAGTCGGAACTCTCAAGTGCTACCAAATTGAATATGCCACGCGACTCACACAACCACAAGCTTAATTCACAAGACAACTTATGAAATAACGACAACAAGAGTAGATTGAACGTTCAAGGCAAGCTTAGCGTTATTTAATTGAGTCATATAAAATTAATTTGATAATTCAGAAGCAGCGAAGGAGTGCGTTACCCCGGCGAGACTGGTTTTTCCCAAATCCACGGCGAAGATCGAAGCAGTTGAAATGCGGCTCGGGAAGTAAATGACCAGTCCTCTACTGGACTGAGCAGGAGTCAGATCTCCGGAATTAAGAGGCTGCCGTCGACGACGACCCGAGAGCTGAGGCAGACCTTCGACGGACAGGAATCTGTGCGGCGGTCCTTGACAGGTACGGGCGGCGGAAACTTGCCCCGGCGGAGAGGCCGGCGGGGGCTCGCACGGAACGGGGAGGAAACAGACAGAAGCGGCCGTTGGAGGAGTTTGCGTTGTCGATTCTGGCGGCCGGCGCTGGACTGGCAGAGGACGGAGGCGGGAGTTAGACCGGCAGCAGAGGGAGGAAACGACAGGGTTCGTTTCTCCTCTGAATTTTCCGTGTTCCACCTTATTTCTCCAACGAGACTGCAAACTCATAGCATAAATTTTGGCTTCTTTCCCCCTTTTCCTATTCTCAGATTTCCAGAAATGTTTTGAGGCACAACTCAAATTGATTTTCAAAGATATTTTTCCATTTCCAAAAATATTGATTTCCAGAATATGTTTTAGCACAAAAATAGTTTCAAATTGTAGCTTGATTTCCAAAGATAGCACATATATTTGACTTGAATTTCATTGGGATAATTTTATACTTCTCTTAAATAAATTAAGCTTGCCCCTAACGTCCTAACTGCTCAAATTACCGTACCTTTTTATTAAGGGTCTCACCGTCCGGTCCCACCAATGAGCCGAGATTAACAACGATTGCATGAAAGGGAAATACATGAAATAAATAGCAGTAAATAAAACGATCGAAAATAAAAATTGCACACTTAGTAAGGTTGCTGATGGAAAACAAGTTATTTAGAAATGAAAAAAATAGTACCTTGGCCTTTTGAGACTGGTTAGTGGAAACCCTTATAATGCCTTCACCAAAAGTAGAGCCCAATGAGCCACCGATGAGTTTCACGTTGACAGTGGAAGGATCGAGAGAGAATCTAACTAGAGGCTCCTATCTTGTTATTAGCTTCTATAGAAACCATAATCCATGGAGAACTAAGTTTCACGAATGACTAAAAGTAAACTTGTCCGCAATCCCTGAACTTGGTTTCATACACCGAGCCATGAAGGAATAACAAAAACCAAAGAATTCCCAAATAAGCAAAGAAATTGTAGCTGAAACCCAATATTAAATTTTAGCAAATATTGTTAAATTGCAACAATCCCCTGATTCAATCTGCAACAGTAATCAACCAAGCAAGCTCGGAAGCTCAACTCTAAACAAATGTGTAGCAGACAAGCAAACTAGGACAACAACATTGAAAAACAGGGCCTGTCTAAGTGAGGTAGCTTTCTTTAAGTTCAAGTTTGCTCTTATACCATCTTCAATGATACTTTGATAAAGGGGGATAAAAATCCTAGATCCAATTGGCGGAAGGAGAATCCAACACAACAATTCACTATCGTGTAGTCGAAAGAATGCAGTTGCACTCTGTTTTAGCAGGAGAACCCACAACGCCTCATTAAGTTCAGGTTTGCTCTTAATACCATCTTCAATTTAAGACTAATGCTGCTTAAGCTGCTTTAGATATTTTGATAAAGGGGGATAAGATCCCTATCTAAGGAGAAACAAACAGGACGCCTCATTATTGTGTGGTCGAAAGAATGCAGCTGATCTTGGTTTTAGCAGTAGAATTGTTACACACGTGCACGTAACGTATTATTATATCTTGTATTTTCATTTATTGTTTTATGGTTAATGTTATGTGACTCCCCCCTTCCTATATAAGGAGGTGGTATGAGTGTTTCTTTTCATGTTTGGGATCATTAAGGTTTGAGTTTCCATCTTTGGAGAAGGGTTTCTTGAAGGAACCAACCTTTAGAAGTTGGGCTCGACCATACCTCGTGTTTGTATCCGTATTTTTTTCGATTAATGCAAGTGTTTTTTTCCCTTCCGCAAATTTGGTCTGACCTGCCTCACTCGCCCGCTCGTTGTCGTCGATGCTGCTGCCGCTCCAAAATCCGTCGCTCGAACGACCGTTTCCGCACCAATGACCCGATCCGAAGCAACTGCGGTATCGATTTGCATCCAATGTATGCCGCCGCACTCGATTGTCGAGCCCTCGCCGCTCGTTTCGTGTCTGTCGCACCATATTGCTGATCCGCCTCATCCATTCTCTGTTTCGCCGCTCGATCAGCGAGCTATCCGCGATACCGATCCCGATAACAGTTCAACCGAGTGCTTCCGTTAGATCCGCTGTCCGTCGTTTCCGCTTCCAACGCTCGTGGCGTCGCCGATTGACCCCTTTCCAGCCTTTCTCAGCCCGCTCCACGCCATTCAGGCCTTCCTCTCCTTCAGCCTTAGCACTGCGTCGGCCGCCAGATCTGCAGTCGGTGTTAACGCTCCTCTGGATCCTTTGCGCGCCATCAGCGCAGTCTATAGCACCACCCCAGCGGGGCCGTCCGCTGCCCAAGCCACTTCCGCGGTTCCTTTTGCAGTGCATGCCACCACGGCTCCGCTTAATGGCCCATTTCTACGTCCCGACTCCTCCCCCTCCCACGGATCCAGCTATCTTTCGTCGTCTGGACCACCACGATAGCGCCATCGCCTCGCTACAGGCCCTCATACTCCGCATGGATGCCAAGATCGACTCCCTCTTGGCCACTGAGTGCGCTGGCTACGTCAATCCCAACCGGCCATGTCTTGGTCTGACCTTCAGCAGGAGCTCATTCATCGTTACGACAACCGTTGTGGAGCGACTCTATGGCGTCTGTCAGCCGGGTTCTCTCGACGAGTACATCAATGAGTTTCTCGCATTTGCGACGCATGTTCCCGGTCTCCCACCATACCATTACTTTGCTTACTTCATGCATGGCTTACAACCCCACATTTGAGTCCTCCGCACCCTACAATCGCTAACTGTCCAGCAAGCCATGGACCTCTCCCCACTGGTGGAAGCAGATTTCCTGGCGACGTCCGGGGACCCTCATTCCTCATTGCCTCCCGCCAAACCTCCCTACCAACCATATTTTCCTCCCCCGTCTAAACAACCACCACTGCCACCTCCTCCACCTCACCCACCCATTTTGGGGCCTCTGGGCCCATGCAACAACCGTCATGTCCCTACTCACCGCCTGTCCAACCAAGAGTATAGTGACTGAGTAGGGGTCTGTGCTTCCGTTGCAGCAACCATACTCACTTACTCATGCTTTCCGGTGAATGAGTTCCGCCTTATTATCGGAGAGGATGTGAACGAGATCAACACAACTGACTTTGACGCTCTTATGATCGTGGATGTACTGTCGGACGGCGCTCCGGGCACCTCTACGACTTCCCTCCCCCGGGCATTTCACTACTAGCTGGCGGGCGGCACTCCGACCCTTGGGACAAGGTCGATTTTCTGGCGGGGTGCATTGTTACGCACGTGCGTGTAACGTATTATTATATCTTGTGTTTTCATTTATTGTTTTATGGTTAATGTTCTTTGAGCCCCCTCCCTATATAAGGCGGGTGGCACGTGCGCGTAACGCGTTGTTTCATTTTTGAGATCATTAGGGTTTGGGCCTCCATCTTTGGAGAAGGGCTTCTTTGAGGAACCATCCTCCAGAAGTCGGGCACGAACATACCTCGTTTGTATCCGTATTTTCTTTCGATTATTGCAAATGTTTTTCCCTTTCCGCAACATGAACCCATGACATCATAGTGTTCCAGTCAAGATTAGATCTTGTTCAACAATGGTTCAATCACTATCTCTATCTACATATTAGTTAGAATGACTTCAACAATAACATCGCCCTATAAAAATAACTATTAAAAATATACACCCCTCCTAAAGACATGAAATAATAAAAAGTCTAATAAAAAATTCAAAATAAATTGAATGACGGGCTTAAAGATAAATTCCTCAGAATCACGATCTCTATCTACATCATAAAATTTAATCACCTCAAGAATATTCAGCGTTTAGGGAGTATTATGGATTTAGAAGATTGATTTTTGAAGTTTTTACTATGATTTTTGGGTGTAGGCGAGTATTTGGCAATCCAGAAATGTTCACATTCTACAAAAGAATTATCCTATTTCCTCACCTGGATGCAGGACGATTGTTAGAGGCCTAGACCTAATTATTTTGGTTTCAGAAGGGCGTGCACAAGTGTGATGTGAACTCAATCACACGTTATTTCTATGCTTTCTTACATTATGTTTGCATTTATATCTAGCATCCATTTTGTAGACGCATCTGCTTGTCTAAGCTTATGATTCGTATTCCCATACTCTTGCTGCTATAGTTGTGGCCGAAAAAATGTCAAATAGCCTTGATCAGGTGAGGAAGGAATATACAGAATTTCAGGAGAGGGTCAAGAGGTGTGTTCTTCTCGACAACCTTTCCCCCGAGGTTACTGCAGCCGTGCTGAAAATGGCTCTTGAACAATTCGGGAATGTTGTTAATATCGAGTTTATTCCGAACTTGAACATGCCTTACGATATACCCCAATGTGCTTTGGTGGAAATGGACGATCCTGGAAAGGCGAATAAAGTAATCAGGACAATGAAGGATTTCCCTTTTATGATTTCGGGGATGCCCCGGCCTGTCAGTGCCCATCCAGCAAAAGCTGAGATGTTTACCGATCGCCCACCCCTGCCTGGCAGGAAGATAAACTTTCGTTGGGTTGAGAAGTCTAATCCTGACTTTGAGGTGGCGGAGAGGGTCAAGAGGTTGTGCAGCAAACATGTTAAAGAAAGCTTGGCCCTAGCTCAAGTAAGATTTTAAAGTTTTTATGATGTTTCTAAAGGCCCTGTTTGGGACAGGCAGGGCGTTTAATTGGTGGCAATTTTAAACTGTGGTAGTGTAAATATAATGGCGGCAAACTTCAGGATAACTTTTTTTTGGCCCAAATTCCACTTTTGGAGTCTTGGCGTTTTGGCCTAAAACTTTGGCTCCGTTTGGCACGGTGGTGGTGGTCGTAAACACTTGGGTTAAAATGTCATTTGTTAAGAATCACCTAACAAACATCATCCGTTTGAACATAAAAGTGGATGAAATTCCTTAGGTGGGCGGTAACAAATGACAATTTAGGTGGCTCCGTTTGGGAGGACTTATTTTCACTGGTCAAGCGGTTACGACCGCATGAACCGGACCATGCGGTCGTAACCGCTTGACCGGTGAAAATAAGTCCTCCCAAACGGAGCATTTGTCTCGAGAAAATGGCATTCATGACTGCACCTACCCTAAACACTACCAACGTTTTTCATAACTACACTGATAACCGCCACTGCTCTCCCAACATGACCCAAATGTATGCAGTATTCTCCTTTCTATTTTCAATTGATTGTTTGATTGCAGCTTCAGCTGGAAGAAGAGGAGAAACTTGGAAAGCAGCAGGAAGACATGGTACTGTCCAATTACAAAAAGCATGAGATGATAGAACTTCTATTGATGGATGGTATTGCCGCAAAGTTAGCACACCGCTATGGAATTGATTTATCCGAAGATTGAGCTGCATGAGTATATTTCCGTTCAGTGTTGACGGATTTAGACAGATTGTTCAGTTCGATATTCTTGGAGGCCGCTCGAACCGGCATTTTTGTTGATCTGAGATGAATGCGGTGTTATCAAAAAACATAGAATGGGGGTCCGGAAATGTGCTGATGAGATGGTTAATCTGCTACGTGTTGTCTATTTTCACTGTTTTATTTCTGTATCTGTTTCCAAGTTAATGCAGAGTGTTTGGAGCTGAGTTGATTGCAGCTAAAATTGATGACTTTTATCATTTTACTGGCTGACCACAAAATAATTTCCCAGCTTGATTTTTTCATTTACTATATATATATATATATATATATATATATATATATATATATATATATATATATATATATATATATATATATATATATAGGGTTAATCACCGGAACCTCCTTGAGAGTTTGCATAATTACAGATTGCACCTCTTTTGGAATTACATTTACCTCTCCCCTCTAAGTTTTCCTTGTTTATAAAAATGTCCCTTTCATTAGAAATATGTATATATGGATGGAAAATATTAAAATCAGCTAAATTATTTTACGATATTTTAATTTTATTCTTTTATAATGATTATAGATTTGTTACAAAAGGTAAAATGTAACACTTTTTCAATGTAGAGTTATTATAAAGAGTGAAATTGAAATGTCAAAACAATTTGGCTTATTTGATCACTTTTCATCTATATTTTTTATAGGAAAATGACACTTTTTAATGTAAAGAGTCATTGCAAAGGATAAAATTGATCATAAAATAATTTTGTTGATTCTATCATTTTCCATCCATGTTTCTAATTGAAGGAGCATTTTTGTAAACAGGAGAAACTTAGATGTAATTTTGGCTCCGTTTCGAGGGACAAAGGTCTGGTTCATGTGGTTGTAGCCGCTTGACCGGTGAAAATAAGTCCTCCCAAACGGAGCCTTTGAAAGATAGAGGGGTGCAACCTGTAATTATGCAAACTCAAGTGGCAATTATCCCTATATATATAACATTTCCAGAAGTGGTGTTGTATATATAAATTGAATGTCATAAAAACAATGTGATGAAAATAAACCCTTGAAATAAAGATCCACTTGTGATGATGAGCCTGCTTCTTCTGGAGGAGATACTACTGGAGACAAAAGTTGAAGCAATAATGCTGCTCCTCTTTTTAACCTGTTTTTTCCCCATAGCATTATGCTTCTGGCTGCTGCGCCGTTTATTCTTTTGGTGTAGAAAAAACTTGTGGTTGCCGATCGATGCTTCTTCGAGATTCTCTCCAGATTTTTGTCGTCGTCATCATCACCGTTGTTATTTCGGCTATTTGATGTCTCATCCATCGATTGGCTTTATTCGCTATGCCCGAATCCTACTCGTGTTATCACCTCCAAATTATAAGAAATTTATGTTGAATAATTTTGTTGTCCCTGAATAGTGGTGTTTGCTGATGAACATGAGTGTTTTTTTTGTTTATTTAAGTCATGATGATCTCACCATTAACCAATTAGTGCAAAACAAGTTGGAATCCTCACAAGGGTATATCTTCTGGTGGACATCTTTTTTCATGCCGGCCATCTTTTATTCATATTATTTTTTTTTCTTTTTATTTTTAAAAATAAAAATAAAAAAGAGAGCAGCGTGACCTTGCGAGCACGTAAGTAGCAGCTTTGCAGGTACTCAACCTTCTCCTCCTAAAAAGGTCGCCTATTCAGCAGTGTAGAAATCGGTGTGCTGTCTTTTTCCCTCTTCTTTTCTGAATCAAAGTTGCCACCGGACTCATCCCACCGTTGACTCTTACACTCCATCCTTTTGAAATTGTCAATATTGTTTGACACTTTTATATAAATATATGATCCATTTTATCATAAAAAAACTTAAGCTGCTTTTTTCACAATATATGTCGGAATTAGACAAATAATATATGTATTTTGTAGTCAAGAACGAGATCTAAAACTTTCATGTTGAATATTTTTCCAAAATTTTCACGGTTTGGGCGGAATCTCGTCTGTAAGGTTGTTGACACGAAATGGATATAATAATAATAAATTTTAAAATTTGAGTCAACAATTTTTCGTGCCAAATTTTGGTCAAATCGTGCAAATTTTGAAAAATATTCAACATGAAAATTGTAGATCTCGTTCTTGGCTACAAAGTGTATATATTATTTGTCTAATTCCGACATGTATTGTGGGAGAACCAGCTCAATTTTTTTTAGAGTTAAAAAAGCTTGAACTTATATATTTCAAATAGACACATATACACACACACATTGACAGTATACAAGAACCTCATGCTCTGGACGATAGTACTCGGACTGTGGCGGCGGGGCGACCCTGGCGGTCTTAATATTAATTTTTATTAAGTAAAATTTTTTAATATGCTCTTTTATAATTATAGTTTTTTGTTTTTTAAAAGTATTAATTTATTTTTTTATTTAAAAAATAAAAATATATATCCATGTTTATACTGCAAGTCATAAATAAAAAAATGTTTTTAATATAGATGTCAAAGTGTTTGTGGCCTATTTGATAATACTTCTGACTTTCTAAATAGGCGATTGGCGATTCGAGTCCCGGCAAGTGTGTTTTTTATTTAATCTTTCTAATTTTTTTTAATTTGTTTTTTATTTAATTTTTCTAATTTTTTGTCCCACATCGTGTGGGTTTAGCATGTTTATTCCGATTTTAGTACTAGGAGAGGAAAACATCATTTGAAAATTAACATTGAGTGGGTGAGCTATGCAGAGCAAGTAGTGCTAGATCGGGCGGGTAATATGCCGAGCGGGGGGGGGGGGGGGGGGGGGGGGGGGGGGGGGGCTAGATTGGGCGGGCTATATGTAGAGCCTTTGCTTTAGTCCCACCCAATTGAATTTTTTCCAATGTTGAAGAATCAAATGGTGATTTCACATTGCTACTACGGTAGTAGCCCTAATAAAATTATATGTTTATGACCCATACTATCCTAGGTGTAGGAGCCATAAGAAAATCTTAATGGACAGTCTTGATTGATTGGATGATATATCACTTACATCAAAGTATTTCTTTATATATAGGGATATATATATCTTTAATGCCATTCAATTTCAAGTTTTTTATTTTTCAAATAATGTTGGGTTCATTGCCCACAATGTTCCCTAGATTGTATTGAATAGACGTCTCCATCAACACTAAGAGCATAGTTGTATTTGATATTGTTTAAGCTCATCATGTGCAGGATGTTCCATAAAACAAGTCTAAACATGTGGTATAAGTGATGTGACAAGTGGTCACAAAGTGATGTTGCTGGAAAGGCAAGAAGTAGGCTAATTAAGTAGTCAAGACAGGTAAACTATTACCTATGTTGTGGGCTGACAGAAATCTGTCTAAGTCCACAAGCATTGAGTGATGAAGGCACACTCAACGGCATACAACATAAGGCTGTGAATAAAACTCAGTTCAGAAATTCGTCGAACTGAGTTCAGAGTTCGTCGAACAGAACTCACCATTTGTCGAGCTGAGTTCAGAGTTTGAGACTCTGAGTTAGTCGAACTCAGTTCAGAGAAATCGTCGAACTGAGTTCAGAGATTGTCGAGCTGAGCTCACCATTCGTCGAGCTAAGATCACAGCAAAAAGGCTGTGAGTTGAACTCAGTCAAACTTCATAATTTGTCGATCTAAGTTCAGAATTCGTCGAACTCAGTTCAGAGAATACGTCGATCTAAGTTCATAATTTGTCGAACTCAGTTCAGAGAATTCGTCGAACTGAGTTCAGCATTCGTCGAGCTCAGCTCAACTTTCCTTGGGATAAGTTCGTCGAGCTCAGCTTGAAATTCATCGGGCTCAGTTTGCAGTTCGTCGAGCTCAGCTTACAGATCGTCGAACGCAACTCAACACTTATCGAGCTAACCAAAAAAATTGTCTAAGGCAAAAAACGCTGAGACAGCAGAGACAGCTGAGAAGAGGGCGTTGAGACCGCTGAGATAGCTGAGACAACTAAAGAAAAATTGCTGGATTTCTCTAAGTCCAGAAGCGTTGAGTGAAGAAGGTTCACTTAACGCTTCTAAAAAAGAAGAAAGCGTTAAGACAACTGAGACAGCTGAGATGCTCAAGGCAAAAGCGTTGAGATAGCTGAGACAACTAAGAAGTTCAAGACAAAACCGCTGAGACCGCTGATACAAAACCGCTGAGACAAGAGTTGGTCTCAGCAAAATCGCTGAGACAGGAGTTGGTCTCAACAAAACCGCTGAGACAGGAGTTAGTCTCAGCAAAATCGCTGAGACAGGAATTGGTCTCAGCAAAACCGCTGAGACAGAAGTTGGTCTCAGCGTAACTGCTGAGACTATCTCAACTGAGAACAAGAAAGTACTGAGACAAGATAAGCAGAAAAATGGTTAAGCCAAAACGTGTTGCGTGGAGGTTGCTCACTCAACGCTGTCGACGCCTAGTGAAGACAGAAAATTTGTCTAAGTGTTTTGGCGTTGAATGATGCTTACTCACTCAACTTCTATGCTAATGATGTTTGATTTTTGGCTAAGTCTACAGCTGATGACGTCAGCAAGTCAACAAGTCAACAAGATTCAAATAAGTGGCAGGATGGCTACAGTACGCGACAAATGTTGTTGCAGACCTTCTGTACGACAGTTGGCGTAAAAGCAAGATTGCTGCATGACATTAAAGATGTGGGTCCCACTGTTAAAGAGCCGTTGGGTCAAGAATCAACAAAAGAAAGAGTCGTACAGATTGAAGTTAACGATTCAGAAAAAAAGAAAAGAGAAAAACAAGTTCTTCTTCTCTGCCATTATTGTGGACCTGAAGAATAGGAAGCACAAGTCTAGAAGACCGAGAACAAGTTAGCTGTTGATCAAGACCTTCAACAGCAAGATAGCTGGTGTCATTCTCACCTGCACCAACAAGCAGTTCAGAGTATTTTCTCTGAGGGTAAAGGTAGCAGCCAAGGGTTGACCCTTGCTGCAGGTTCTTCACAGTTCCAGCAAATCAAGCACCTGAATATCTTAATCTGGTTGCTGTGAAGAGAAGAAAGCTAAAAGAAGCTGAAGTGGACTTAAGGGACTATTCCTCTGGAGTCAAAGCTAAGGTTGAATCACCTCAGCCCAGGGAAGGAGCAAGAGGCAGAACTATTTCAGTCTGCAAGGTTGAGCTGTGATTTCCACAGCTCAGGTAGCAGCAGTTAGCTGCAGTTTCTTCACTAACTAGAAGGAAAATTCCTGGTGCTGTGAAGAAGTAGTTAGGGCTGAGCTTCCGTCTCAGTCCAGGTCATGGCAGAATATTGCTCTGCAAGTATCTTCCAGCACAAGTAATTACTTGTTGCTGTGGAAGAAGTTAGGACTAAGTATTTCTTAGTTCAGAAAAAGGTACACTTAGGAATAAATTTCCTGTAGTCATTAGTTAGATTGAGTCTACCTCAGTCAAAAAGCTTGACACTGAAAAACATCTCTTGTGTCAAGCATTACCACCCAACCCACCTTCATCCTATATGATTCAGTTTATCTGAATCTGAGTTGTAGGGCACTTTGTGACTGAGTGGTAGATGACTAATTAGTCACTGAGCTGTAGGTGCCCTGCTGGGATACTGAGGTAGGAGAGTGCTGCTCTCTGAGTGTAGGACCTTTGTGCCTGAGGTGGGTGGCAAGTGTGTCACTGAGCTGTAGGTGCCTAGAGGGGCACTGAGGTAGGTACCTGGAGGGGTACTGAGTTGTAGGAGTGCTGCAACACTTTAAAAGTAGTGCCTTGTGCCTAAAGTTGTTGGGCAGAAAAGTCTGAGCTGTAGGCCTTAGAAATAAGGCTGAGGTAGGTGGCTTGCGGGTCACTGAGTGTAGGAGTATTGAAGAGCTCTGAGGTAAGATCTCTTGTGGATTTGAGGTAGGGATGTCCTCGCAGCCTGAGTGTAGGGCTTAACAGCCTGAGGTAGGTGGTCTGCTGACCACTGAGTGTAGGCCTTTGTGACTGAGAAGTGAGTTTTGGAGGAGACTTGAAGATCCTACGAGATCTGAGGTGTAAGCCCTTAGGAGGAGTTTGGAGAAGTTGTGTCTAGTCCAACAAATTAGTTGGATAGGTGGAAGAGAAAGTGGATGTACCCAATTGGGGAAACACTATAAATCCTTGTGTTTGTTGTGTACTTTTTTGTGGTTGTTTTTCTTTCTTATTTACAGGTGCTAAGGACAAGCTCTAGATCACCCTAAGCTCAAAGATAAAAGAAAACAACAAAGAATTTTAAAGAAAGCAAAAGATAGTCTCGAAGTGACAAATAACCTATTCACCCCACCCCCCCCCCCCCTCCCCTCTAGGTGATTTTGCTATCCTTGAAATGAAGACTTTCAAATAATGTAAGGAGGCACAAAAGAAACCTTATGATAAAAGGCTCATTTCGCATTATGCATTTATCATTTTATATTTAACACAATAATAAAATACCCTACACATTACTAGTTGATGTTTTTGATGTTCTTAGCACAATACTATTAAGTGCAATAAGATTTTTATTAATCAAGAATATTTATCTCTTAGAATCTTCTTTATTTGTTACAAAATATAGTTTTATCTAAATAAAATTATCTTATAATGTTAAACGTATCACATGATTTATCTATTTTTTTTTATTTTTAGGGTTTACTTGTTAGAAATAGTCGTAGTGTATTATTATTATTATTTCATTTTTGATATCCTTAGACTTAGTTTATTATTTGATATGCAGTATTTATAAGATCATAAGTTCTCCTTAGAAAAAGAGATGGTGTGTCATGATTTCTTCCTAATTAAGATGAAGCTATATTTTAAAATTATGAGCCAAGTGTTATCCTTATTATATTAATAAATCATTAAAAAAACAATTTTCCCTAATTAACGGCTTTAAACTAAGGATAATACTATATTCATCTAAACTCTAATACCAAAAAAAATCACAAAAGTGGACTTCACTCAACACAAAAACACCAGACCTCCTTATTTACTCAACTTTGTAAACCTAATTACAGGAGTTAGGTGTTTTTGTGCTGCGTAGGACCCACTTTTTGTGATTTTTTGTTATGTTTCAGGTGAGTATAGTATTATTCTTAAAATAATAATAATAATAATAATAATAATAATAATGACATTTAGTTATGCAGGTAGGTATGGTTTATTATTATGTTGTGGACGCTTCATTCTGTAAAATACATGGTTAATTAATTGATATAAAAGGCAGGTGCAACAACTCTATTAAAACTATAGGGTTGACGTGTTGGGCTATGAACTAAGTGAGCACTTCATCTCTTTATGCGGCCAATATTTTATTGCTTTGCAGCTTGTTTCTGCCCCCACTCAACTACTACACTCTCTTTTTAATATACATTGCTGTCGGGCAACAAATTTTACATTGTTAGCTGTTAAGGGTACCTATACCTTGCATAGACTCACAGCACGTCCCGACGCACATAGATGGCGCAACCACCGTTTCTTTTTGCGCGGCGGCCGCGACCCTTGCGACTAGAGAACATATACAATGCTTGCGTTAATTAATTAAGAACTCAATGTTTTTCACGTACGTATAGCATCTCGATGAGGAATCCAATGAATGAAGAAGAACCAAATTCTTTTCATCTTCAATTCCCGTCTAAAGGCTTGCGAGTCATAATAAACAAGTTTTCATCCTCTGGCGCTTATGAGCTTCGACTCCTAACAACTATTAGGGATCTCTCCCCTTGTTTACGAGAGGCGAATGATGCCTTTGCTTCTGTGTTGTTTCTAGCAATTGAGCTTCTTCTTGAATAAAATTTGCGGAACCTACTTCCCGACCTTGTGGTAGACTCAACAAAGGATCTACTACAAATTCATATATATTTCCTTTTGAAATGTAAAAGTGTCACCAATATGAGTATGAATTTATACAATAAGATAATTTATTATATGCATAGGGAAAAAAAACAAAAGAAATGACATTTACACTTCTAATCAATTAAGAGTTGCAAGCAAAAGTTTCTACATCTTAATAAATATAAGAGATCCAATCAAGGCAATAAATTATTTACACTGGTTATTTATTAGAGAGAAAATAAATTATTTATCACATGATGAGTTGGAGGTTGAATGAAAGAAAAGAAAATATATATAATAAATAATTTGACAAATATATCCTTACAAATGGAAAGATAAATTAGGAAATTTTTAATCCCATATATACCCTTGAGAACTATTTAATAATCCAATGCACGCTCTCACATCACAGATATAAAAATGGACTAAGAAACATTAAAAAAAACAAAAACAAAACAAAACAAAACAAAACAAAACACTTCTAGATACTTGATAAATAAACAAAACCCTCCGGGAAGATATTTTTGTGCATGCATGCTATGAAATATAAGCTTGATTGTAAGAGAGAGAGAGGCACGACCTACAATTTAACATAATTACAGGGGTGACGCCGGTGAACGGCCCAATAAGCTTCTGGCGCTTGTTAAATACTTCATGAACATTACAAAATGGGCCTTCGTTTGGTGCGGCGCTTTTGTTTAAGTGAATTTGGATAAAAAAAACTCCCCCGTCATAGAATGCATGTTTTACTAGACAACAGTTATTATATATGACCTCCACAAAGAAAAGCTTACTAGTTTTGAACATAAAAGTATGAAGTTGCTCAAATGAGGTCGGGCATTCATTCATGAATGATGTTTCATAACCACCGCGTTCACGCAGCCATCACCGTGCAAAACAGAGCCCGAATCATTTTGCATAATGTTGCAAATAATTTTATTATAGTTATTGACTAATTGTAGTTGAGTCAACAAATGATTCATGTGGAAGGATAAGCAATGGTTGATGTGGCCAACAATTTTTTGAATGGTTTAAGAGCTACAAGAAATTTGGAGTCACATGATTTTATGCCTTTGATTTGGGCAACTAATTCGCATGGGGAGCAATAGAGAGATGTAAAGTGTTATTGCTTGATTGTGATTTTCACTTAATTCCCTAAACATTTCAAACCAAAATCTTGTGGAAGATCTTCTTAGCTAAAAGTGGATGCCACTATATGGACACATGTGGCTCTTATTCTTCTAATTCCTCTTCAAAAGCATCTATTTTGTAAACCACACGGAGCGGTTGTGTGTAGCGATTTTTCTCTTCTCCTCTTCGCCATTTTCTGATATTTCCTTCTTCTATTGATATTGTTACAAGCAATCGAGCACATGAGAAGAAGCAATACATAGTCACATAACGACGCAATAATATATGTGTGATTCACATCAAAGATAGGGTTACGTCCGCAATCAATAGCATACTTTTTCACCTTCACAGAAGCTAGGCCGGCGGCTATGAATTTCATACTAATCAAACTAAATTAGAAACCAACTTGTCACTTTTGAGAATTCATAAAGGCCTAGTGGGAACATGTTTTGATGCCAAGACCGAAACAACGACCTATCAAGACACATAATTTAGGCTCCGTCTGGCACGATGGTAGCAGTCGCGAATGTGGTGGTTATGAACTGTCGTTTGTGAACACCCGATCTCATCTAAACAACTTCATCCACTTTATGTTCAAAACTAGTTTCTTTTCGTAGTGCCTGTCATAACCATTATCATGTCAAACATACATTCTCTGATGGTGTTTTTTTGTCCAAACTCACTGGAGCAAAAACGTCGCTTAAAACCGAACATTCATCTTGTTCCACATTGTTACAAGCCCTGTAATTAGTAAATTTTATTTAACAATCAGAATTAAAAATTTAAGAAGAAACCTTAAAAACACACGACATTCCCAAATTAAAAATCTTATGCATGACGGTGCTAAATTACAATCTTAAGTTTTAGGGTTTCTGGTGGCGAAAATTGGAGCAGTGGGAATGTTAAATATTGTATTTATTAATTCATTTATTGCCCTTTTAGTTTAGTCCCACATTGTCTAGATGAGATCTCTCCTCTTGCTCTTCTCCTATATATGTAAGACCTTTTTGGTTCATTGTGAAGATATATACAAAGATAGTTACATTTCTAACAGGGAAATTCATTAAAAACTGCTTGGCAGGACGGTGGCGTTCGAGCGACCAGCGCAGATGATTTTTTTCTTCTTCTGAAAATTGGAGGGTTATCAAACAATTCTTTGGGCGTTATAGCATTTTCCCTCAATGGACTCAATGGAGCAAAAACGCCCAAACAAACAGGTAGGCTTCAGCAAGAACTGAGGTTTAGATTACTTGCAGGATGAAGTTATTTCTCACAGCAGAAAAGTAAAGTAGATTGCTAATGTTATTATTAAGATGAAATGTCTCAAATTACATTCTATTTGGGATTTCCCTGAAACTGAGACATGATAGATTCAGAAGAAAAAAAAAGGAACATAATAATCAGATGAGAAGAAGAGACTTAAAAATGGTAGATGAAACTAAGGCCCGATGCTTTTGCTCATGGCTTCATCTCCACCCACAGACCCATCATTGGAGAGATCCTCAGTTACACAGCTCGGCGAAGAAGACGAAGTCGTCGGCAGAGGAACCTCAAGCTTTTTTTCATGCCTTCCTGCCCTCACCCTCACGATTTTCCTCTTGGCAAAGATTCTACAAACCGCCCACTCTTTGCCTGAATCAACCATAGCCTGCGCCTGCGGCCATGAAAGCAAGCATACATTCATAATGCGGTGATTCTCATACAGACGAATTCAGAGTTCATTGTTGTTCTTACTTAGACTGAAAGAATGGATCCTGAAACTTACATGGTTGGAATTCAGTAGTAGGCTGTACTCGTGCATGATCCAGTCAGTTTTAGAGCCGCGGGGCGGCTTTCCACTGTGAAAAACCATGACTTTCTTCGACCCGACTAACTCGTTGTTGCCCCTAGAAGCAGCCATGACTTGTTTCTCCTTCCCCGTCGCCTTCCAGTATCCCGAGCTTCTCTCATGGCTGTATACTCTGTTCCTCTTCCCGTCCCTAAGGTAGAAGAAGTATTTCTCTCCACCAAATCCGCCTGAGCTCATCGCAATATCACAAGACCCGGGTATTAATATGACAGCTGAAACTTATTATACTGACCGCAGAAACATCATACAAATCCGGTGATGGCTGACTTACTTGGTAAATCCCAGGGATTATTGAGTTTTTCGAGCTCAATCTCTGGAATGATGCCGGCCGGCAGGGGGAAGGACAGGGCTTTCCTTCTCAGGTACTGAACCACAAGCTCTTCATCAGTTGGTTGGAACCTGAAACCAGGGGGCAGTCTCACTAAACCCTGCTTCATAAACTCCTTTCTCTCCATGCTGCAATCTCTACATAGAAGATGGAGTCATCCTCTGTTTGCAATGGAGCGGAGAAAGAGTGTGAGTTGCATGAGAGAGGGGGTGAGAAAGGGGAGGTTCTTTATAAGGAAAGGGGAGGAAGGGAGGAAGAAAGAGCGGGGTGGGAAAGAACAGAGTGGCGTGTGACCACACTCAAGTAAAAGAAGCCCCTTTCTTCTTTTTCTTTCTTTCTTTGTTCTGTTTTTTTTTGGCAACTGTGGGGGGCAAGGCAATTTTTCTCCTATCAATCACATTGTCAAAACTATCATCAACTGGTTTCTCCTATACCCGCTGCATCTTCTAATAAGAGTATATAAAAAAAAGGTCATTGTTATTAACAGTACAGTTTTGGATAGACGTACAACGCTTTTTTTTTAATTTCTTGCGTCTTTTGAAAATACGTCTTGTACATGTATTTTTAGGAAAACTGTTCAACATGAAAGTTGTAGATCTCGTCACTTTTCCTAAAAGATGCATGTACAAGACGTACTTTGAAAATATACTCAGATTTTGCGCTTTTTGGAAATATGCTTTGTACATGCATTTTTAGGAAAAGTGTTCAACACGAAAGTTGTAGATCTCGTCGAGATCTACAACTTTCGTGCTGAACACTTTTCCTAAAAATGCATGTACAAAGCATATTTCCAAAAGACACGATAAATTAGGAGAAAATGTTGTGAAAAACTGTAGTGCGACTAGCCAAAACCATCGTGCTAATAACAATCACCTATAAAAAAGAACTGCTAAAGGACTGATGGCTGAGAAAATGTTAGTTTTTCCTATCGGGCCGACGTGTAGGGAGGAGGCCAGGGGGAATGAGAGAAGGCCAAGGATGAGCTGCTTTTAGTTAAAATCCTAGCGATAGCGGCCGACGTCGAGGTAGTGAAGAGTTTCAGCTTAGGAAGAAAAAAGAAATGTGGGGTCCAACAACTTCAGAGCCATTTATATTTGCACCTAAGCATCCTACGCTTTGCGTACCAAAAAAATTTCCGGGGGTGAAAGAGTTGTGTATTAGGCCATTAGGGGTGGGGGTTTCTTGCATGAAACATTGGGCATGGGAACACTCCATGATCCCATGCCCAACAAACAGTCTTTTTTGACTGAATTTGGAGGCGCTCATGGGAATGACGATTGCTCCATCAAACCCTGGAATTTGAGTAAAAGTTGGGGGAAATGGGGCTTGCTTTATGTGTGCGCTTCGTGAACTAGTTAGGGTTTTTTTTTTTACATTTCTGGAAGAGGGAAGGGTATCTTGTCTGGTTGTCTTTGGGCTGAGATGCCTTCTCAACTTTTATAACCATTTGATTAAAGTAAGCGTAATTCATGCCTTTTAAGACATGAGAATTTATTGGCTGCGTTGAGTGCATGCAGTGCTCTGCAAAAAGCCCTGATTTGAAATTCTTAAAACTGGGACATAGTAATCCTTGAAGTCTTCTTCGGAGCCATGAATCCTTAAATGACTTGGTGGAGAATGACCTGCGTTGCTCCTGCGCTACCATGGTGGTTTCTTCTCCCTCCTAAAGTTCTAACTCCTTTTAACTCCACTGTCCCTCTCCATCATGCCGTGGACGGGCTTAAAGCCGCGATTTTGGGTTAGGGGAAAACGATTTGGACTGTCGGATCGAGATCCAAGGCTCGGATTGCAAATTTAAAACACTATTTTACGACGGTGGTGAGCTCGATGCGCACGGTCGTGTGTCACTCACTATATATTTGCTAACTGAGGCTCAGAGCAATCATGGGATGTGTGCACAGTCGTGCATATGGCGCACAAGCATCTTCATAACTGCTGAAATTTGTCTATCTCATCTGTGTTAGAACTAATAATCATGTAGGTTAAATATGTTAATTATGAGCATTACTGGGCTGTCATTAATATCGACCTAAATTTAGGTGATCAAATTAATCGGGTCGAATACGTTTCATATTGTATGAGCGGTTCAAATATTGTGTTGATATCGGACGTCGTTTACATTTATATGATGGACTTGTGAGATGCGCTCGAAACATCCGGAGGAAAGTCTAAGTGGAACTTACTCTCCGTTGCCCCCAGCTAGGTATACATATACACTAAACCTAGGGTTTATCTGCGCAAAGCCCCCAAGCCCGTTATTCGTCCGAATATACACTTACAATCTCCTCCTATATTCGTGACAAATAACGGTGAAGTTTAGGGGTGCTAGAGTGTAGACTAAATAATAATCCAAAGTAAGCAAAACCACTCAGGACAGATCATACTAATAAAGCAAAATAAAAGTTTTGCCTAAACGGCAAACCATCACACAGATGCTGTCCAAAACATAGTCTGAATAATTATTACAAAACAAAGACATGAATTGAACGTTTGATGATTCTACTCATCTAGTAGATCATCGTCATCTATGTCCAGGTCTACAACTCCTCCAAAATCTCCATCGTAGCCTGCAAGGAATTTCATGAGTCAGACATATGCAGTAACATTTAAAGTAAACTAGCTCTTACTAAATGAGCTTAACACTTCTAGCAACGGTGAAGTAACTCTGTCAGCATCTCATCCAGTCGAACTAGGACTAGTCATGTTACCTTACTCATTACGGATCACTATGTGCCTCACCAACACATGTGGGCACACATCACATGCAACATTATCAAATGTGGAATAATGTGTTGTGACTAATAATGTTTAGATTAACATTTACAACGACTTTCAATTCCCAGTTGAATAACTCTTGAATCAACTAACAATGAGAGGACGTTAGGTTATCAAGTGTGGAATAACCAGCATCCAACCATCTTGGGTTTTCATCAAGAAATTATTTGGGGTTTTCAGTCTGTTACTATTTAGATGCTTGAATGTTGACAGCTATAGGCTCGTACGTATCAAAACATAAACGTTGGAGGAAAGTTTCATATTTCTATGAACTTTAATCACATTTCCCCCGATGTTTTGATTGTGAGAGCTCTATTTAATCCTTTAGTAAGGGCGACTGCAACATTATCTTTTGACCTCACATCAACGAGATTCACAATCCCTTGACTCGTAAGGGAGGTCAACCGGGCTTGTTTCATCCGTAGTTGCCTTCTTTTGCTATTGAACAACGTGTCCATAACAATCGTTTTAGAAGCCTGATTGTCACAGTAAACTGCAACAGAACTCAGTTTCAGGCTCGACAGGGGAATGTCCATCACCAAATCTCTTATCCACTCTGCCTCTTCACTAGCTGAAACTAGAGCATAGAGTTCGGATTCCATAGATGAGAGTGCAATGCACGACTGTCTCTTGGACTTCCAGGCTACAGCTGCTCCTCCTAGTGTGAAGAGGAATCCACTAGTGGACTTGTTGTCATTTATTTCTGAGCACCATGATCCATCAGAATATCCTTCCAGAACTGGAGGATGACCACTATAACATAAAACATACTGTCGGGTGTGCTTTAAGTATCGCATCAGCCTATCGAGGGCATCCCAATGGTCTTGACCAGGATTGCTAGTGAACCTACTTAACATGCCGACCGTAAAGGCTATGTCAGGTCTCGTACAGACCATAGCGTACATGAGGCTACCAAGCAGTTTAGAATAATCTAACTGTCGAACCGCAGCTCCATCATTGGGCTTTAAGCGGTTAGAATAATCGTATGGTGTCTCAGCCGCTTTACGTTCACTGTATCCCCACGTGTCCAACATGGACTGGATGTAGTGACTTTGACTTAGGGAAATGCCATGTTTCCCAAAACTCACTTGCATACCTAGTATAGTGTCAACTACACTGAGGTCTTTAATGCTAAACGTCTGCATTAGTTCTGACTTAACGTCATCCACCACGGATTGATCGGAACCAAGAATCAGCATATCATCCACGTACAAGTATATTATGGCGACTGTGTCTGATATATGACGTATGTAAAGACATTTGTCCAAGAGACTTGACATGAATCTCATGTTATTTACAGTATAGTCAAACTTCTCATGTCATAATTTCGGTGCTTGTTTTAATCCGTATAACGACTTTAATAGCTTACAGACCTTGTTTTTGTGACCGTCTACAATGAAACCTTCAAGTTAACTCATGTAGATCTCTTCGGTCAGATCTCTGTTCAAGAACGCAGTCTTAACATCCATTTGATGAACAACAAAGTTCTCAATGGCCGAAATAGCAAGAAGAACCCTAATAATTGCTAAGTGACACACGGGTGAGTATACATCAAAATAGTCTACTCTGCTTACTTATGTGAAACCTTTAGCCACCAGGCGTGCTTTATACTTAGCGATGCTACCATCGGGATTTAGCTTCCTTTTCAGAACCCACTTGCACCCTACAGTTTTACCCCCTGTTGGCTTATCAACTAACGTCCAGGTGTCGTTCTGAAGGAGAGAGTTCATCTCATCCTCAATAGCTTCTTTCCAGAGTAGGGAATCCCTTGATCTCATTGCTTCCTTAAAGGTAGATGGATCATCCTCAACGTGGTAAGTGACAAAATCACTACCGAAGGTTCTCGGGGTTCTCTCTCTCACTGAAGTCCTCCTAGACTCTAGGCCAGAGTTATCTACCGGAACGGAATAAGAGGTGCTCGGTACTGATTCAGGATCTTTCTCAGTAATAGTTGTTTGCATACCTGGGATCGTTAGGTTCTTATCTTTGAGGAATTTATCCTCGAAGAACACTGCATCCCTAGATTTTATTATGATATTATTAGAAATATCAAGGAACTTATCTGCAGCAATATCTTCAGCACAACCTAAGTAGACACATGTATTGGTCCTAGGTCCAACCTTAGACCGTCTAGGGTCAGGAACCTTGACATAGGCTATACAGCCCTAGGTCTTAAGTCTAGTTAAAGACGGGGGTCGCTTAAACCAAAGCTCGTAGGGTGTAACCTCTAACTTATCATGAGGGACTTTATTCAGAATGTGATTCGCAGTTAAGACTGCTTCTCCCCAATAAGCGGAAGGCATGCCTGCAGTGAGCAGCATAGAGTTCAACATCTCTGTTAACGTTCTATTCTTACGTTCGGCTATGCCGTTAGATTGGGGGGAGTAAGGAGCAGTGGTTTATGCTATGATGCCTTGTGAAGCAAGGAAGCATCTGAACTCACTGGACATATATTCTCCTCCTCTATCACTCCTAAATCTCTTTATTTTCATGCTTAATTAGTTTTCTACCCTGGTTTTGAAAAGACAAAACTTTTCAAACGCTTCGTCTTTAGTTTTAAGCAATGAAATATGACAAAACCTTGTGCAGTCATCTATGAACGTGATCATATACTTCCTTCCACCTCTAGTAACAAAACTCTTAAAGTCACAAATATCGGAATGTATAAGGTCAAGAGGTGTTGTGCTCCTAGTAACCGTGTCAAAAGGTTTCCTAGTGATCTTAGTCTGAGCACACACTTCACATTTTCCAAGAGGAGACTTAGTGTCTAATGTAACCTTGTGAGTTCTAGCGACGTGGAACATTTTCCAGTAGTTTACGTGTCCTAGTCTCTCATGTAGAGTCTTAGGGCTAACTAAATTCAATTGAACTTGTTGCACTACCTCATTTGCTAGACTCAGACGGTACATCCTATTTTGGACGTAAGCACATCCAAAGTAGTGAGAGTTAACTGACAGAGTCACTCTACCGCTACAGAAGTTAATTGACATACCAGTATCACACAATAAACTAATAGACACTAAGTTAACAGATAAAGAATGAATAAATTTTACGTTCTTTAAAAGTAAAGACTTACCTAAGGAGAGCATCAAAGTTGTGTTCCCCACCTTCAATACGTCAGCTGTTCCTCCGTCTGCTACAGTCACTGATTCCTTTGCATTCTTCGGCCCTGTCAAGAGATTAGTATTGTTGCAAACATGCCACATTGCCCCAGAATCCAGGAACCACTCTGTGCTAGCTTGCTCGTGTCCGACCATGGCAACAAAGTCGTATGACTCAGCTTGGCTAACCAGATGGGCCTAGTTGCCCTCTTGTGGTGCCTTAGTTCTTTTCTTCCTCGGTAACTTGCAGTCAGATGCACAGTGTCCCCACTTATTGCAGTTAAAACATTTACCCTTAAATTTCTTAGAGGGTCTACTCGGTCCTGCAACCTGAGGGCTACTACGAGACGATTTGATCTTGTGAGGGGGAGGAGCACGCTTAGAGCTTGAAATCATGTTGGCAGCAGCCTTCTGCTTGCCAACAGCTTCCAAAGCGTGCTTCGTCCTGTTCTCATCCTCAATGCGTATGAAACGCTTGAGGTTGTTCAGACCAACCTGCATCTTCTTGCGGTACATCTCCGTTTTGAAATTGTACCACGAGGAGGGCAACTTATGCATAATTGTGCCCGCAACAAAACTATCTGGCAGACTAATAGACTCACTATGTAGGGAATCAACCAAATTTTAAAATTCGGATACCTGAGGGAGAATGGATTTCTCCTCGTCGAAGCTGAAAGAGTGGAACTTGTCCACCAGATGAGCCTTGGAGAGGTCCTCCTCCTGCTTGAAGTGCTCCTCCAGTGCTTCCCAGATCTCCTTAGCAGACTGCATTTTGATGTAGTTCTTGGCCAGACTGGAGGAGAGGCAGTTCAGCAGGTAATCCCTACAGAAGTCCTCATCTTCGACCCAATGTGCCTCATCTTCAGTCCCAGCAACGTCAGCACGAGTAGACTTGATGGTGTAGAATACGTTCAGGTATTTCATCCCGAACTGGGTGTTCAACTTCCAATCGTTGAACTCTGTGGCCGTGAACTTCTCCAATTTGTTCATGGGCACTGGAGAGGAGAAGCTGGAGTTCCTCATCTTGATGGGAAAAAAGGGTAGAGAGTAGAGAGGCTCTCCTCTGGATCGGCAACCTTGCCGGAAGAGTCAAGGCAGCAGGTAAGAGGCGACGACTCCAATATCAGGAGAAGCCCTAAGAGGAGCGGCAGGAACTGCTTGGCGATCGTCGACTGGAAGAGGCGATCGACGACTGGGAAAAAAAATCGATCGTCGAACTCCGGGCGATCGTCGAACGGGAATGGGCAATCGTCGACCGGGAATCGTCGACCGGGAATCGTCGATCGGCGATCGTCGACCGGGAATCGTCGACCGGGAATCGTCGACCGGGAATCGTCGACCGGGAATCGTCGACCGGCGATCATCGACCGGGAATCGTCGACCGACGAACTGCGAAGCGATCGTCGAAACGGGAAATGCGATCGACGAACGGCGATCGTCGAACGAAATCCCTAGTGTCGCGATTGGGAAGAAACGACGACGAGCCCTTGCAGGCGGCGGATCTGGCACCAGGACCAGGCGGATCGCGAAAAAACCAGCGGCGGCCTCCTTTGAGAGCAGCGAAACAAAGAGAGCATGCGGCGTCCTCCTTATCCGAGACCAGACTGATGCGATGGCGTCGAGGAAGACGCGAATCGACGTCGGGGAAGACCAGGCCAGCTTTCTAACATCCGGAGGAAAGTCTAAATGGAACTTGCTCTTTGTTGCCCCCAGCTAGGTATATATATATATACTAAACCTAGGGTTTATCTGCGCAAAGCCCACAAGCCCGTTATTCGTCCGAATATACACTTACATGACTTAAATGTAAAACGATCACGTTAAGTTTTGTTTTAAAAATAGGTTATGATTCCCGAGTCACAATACATGAAAATAAAAATCATTATCACTCTCATTTAGTTCTATCATCCTACTTTCAATATATATATAGTCTTGTTATAGCCTATTGCCCACTTTTTAAATTGGATATTTATTTGGTCATTCATATAAATGTTATTATGAGATAAAATAATTGGATTTTGAACAATTCTTAAGTTGTCATTTTTATTACATTTATAATGATAATAATTAATGTGCTTATATTTACTCAAAATTTATTGTCAATAATATTTCTATTATTTTGACAACAAATATTGAGTGCATTCTATTGTCTTATCTATGTGTTATGTAAAATTATTTAATTGCACAACCCCATATTCGATGAGTGGACCTCATCAGACGCGCGAGTGAGGCAGTTTTGCCTGTACTCGCCCAAGGTCTAAAGAGGGGCATTCACATAGCCCAAGGCCTACACTCGACCAAGGCCTAAAGGGGGCACTCGCCAGTTCTCGCCAAGCTGGGCGAATGGTCGCCCAACCAGCACTCGCCTCCCCAGAGAGCTTCAAGGCGGCGAATGCGTTGTGCTCCCAGCATTCGCCCCTTCCGCCGAGTGGTGCTCTCACAGATCATTCGCCCAATAAGGTCCAGAGGTAAAATTACCTCGATACCCTCGTAGGAGGTGCAAATAGTCATTCAGAACAGCGGAGTTACGTTGTTGGCAGACCAATTTGAACTGTGTATAGCCGTTTAGAATATCGGGGATTAGTTGTTGGCAGACCATTTTCAGAAATTTATAAATAGACCTAAGGGGGTACCTTAGAAAACACACTCACTCGTGCCCCGGTCTTCTTGTGCTTTTTGAGGTATCCTTAGCTCGACATTTAGCTAAGGAGGTGAAGTACTCTAAGATCTTCCGGGTGTGTGGTGGGACCTCCAAGCCGAGCCCTTGGGTCTGTTCCCGTTTCCATTTCCTTCGTCGTTTAGCTCGCGGGAGAGAAGTAATTGTGTGATTGTCCCTTCCCCAAGGGTGAACTCCATAGCGACCGAGTTTTCGGTTTCAACATTTTGGTGCGATGAACGTGGAGAGTGGTCAACACAGAAAATCTTCGGCAAACTCGATGACTGGAGGAGAAGGGCATGGTTCGAACAGAGCTGACTCGCCACCCCCCTCCCCCTCTCGCCACAGTGGGGATGTTCGATGACTTCAGGCAGGAGGTACTCGACCTCGTCAGGTTCGCACTCGGCGTGCATGTCGAGTGCTCGACACCAGCAGCACCTGTACTCGCGGTCCCGGCCCTTGGCGAGTAAGCTCCTGGCAGGCGAGCTGGGAAGGAGGTTGTAAAGGAGGCAAGGGAGCGGGACCTTCTCGGGCGAGTTATGTTCCCTAGTTCGATGAGTGGAGGTCGGTTCAGCGAGATGGGGGTGCAAGATCCTTCGGCTTG
Organism: Platanthera guangdongensis; assembly: GCA_039583875.1. Lineage (NCBI taxonomy): Eukaryota > Viridiplantae > Streptophyta > Magnoliopsida > Asparagales > Orchidaceae > Platanthera > Platanthera guangdongensis. Next base: position 5,178,772 of record CM077152.1, read on the forward strand.
CCCAGCAGGGGGAGGCAGCCTCTTCAGCGAGTTGGTTTCTTCTGCCCCAGTTTCAGAGGGGTTCAGCGAGTCAGAGATGTCCTACTACACCGGAAAGGATGACTCGGTCCAGCACATCCAGTGGTTCGAGGATGTGGTCGATAAGGCAGATGTCAGATGCCTTTAAATGCCGACTCTTCGCCATCACCCTCAAGTAGAAGGAGAGAGAGTGGTTCCACCAACTGCTGGCCAACTCCATCTACTGCTTTGAGCACCTGCGCTGTGGGTTCATGTTGTGGTTTACCACTTCCAAGAAGAGGAAAGAGTCAGAGTCCCCGTTCCACATCAAGCAGGGGGTGAACGAGACCCTGGGGAGTTACGTCGACCGGTTCCAGTAGAAGGTCACCCAGGTCCAGGAGATATCAGGGCACACCCTGATGATGGTCTTTACCTTGGGTCTGCAACAAGGTTTCTTCAGGATGGAGCTGAAGAGGGTGCTAGCTCTCTCCTACGAGGAGCTGATGAAGAGGGTAGCAAGAGAAGTCGATGAGGAAGCATCAAACCCCGAGTTTGCGAAGAAGTTGGCTAGGTGGGCCACAAAAGAGGAGAAGGGGCTGGGAGGTGGCCGGGGGCAAAAGGTGAGGAGAGCCGAACCACGACAGAGAGAGCGGCAACAGCAACAACAGCATCCTAGGTGGGCGCATTAGGAGCAGAACAACCGGCTCTGCTGGAGGCAGCCGGAGTAGCAAGATCAGGGCCAGCGGAGCGGTTTTCACGGAGGAGACTTCCGCCGGGGAGGCCAGGGTCAGCATCACCCTTAAGGATGGATGTTGAAACCAGAAACCTGGTCTCTGTGGAGTTCGGGGTCCCTTGAAAGGGGTGACCTCACACCTACTACACTCGAGAGAACGTCACGGACCAAAGGATCAAGAAGCTAGGAACAGACCCTCGGCTCTAGCGCGGAGGTCCCACCTCACACCCGGAAGGCTACCTGAGCACTTCCCCTCCCTAGCCAATGCTCGAGCTTGGGTGCCTTGGAGGAGCTCTCTCAACTCTACCAAGAAGAAACTAAGGGAGGAGCAAGCAAGAAGAAGAAGATGCCGTCCTTTTCCAAGGCACCCAAGGGGGTCTATTTATAGTTTTCCAAAACCCCTTGGACCAAAATGACCGAGATACCCTCACGTCCAAAAAGCCTTGGGCCAATAGAAAACAGCCACGCCGGGGGGTAAAGGGGGAATTTCCCCCGAGGGCAAGAAGGTAAAACTGCAGGGGGCAAGGGCGAGACCGCGGCCTCCGACGGTCTCGCCCCGCCAGGCCGCTGAGCAAGAAGAGGCGGGGGCGAGACCCTGGCCCCCGGCCGGTCTCGCCCCGCTAGGCCGCCGAGCAAGAAGAGGCGGGGGCGAGACCCTAGCCCCCGGCCGGTCTCGCCCCGCTAGGCCGCTGAACAAGAAGAGGCGGGGGCGAGACCCTGGCCCCGGCGCCGTCTCGCCCCGCTAGGCCGCCGAGCTAGAAGAGGCGGGGGCGAGACCCTGGCCCCCGGCCGGTCTCGCCCCGCTAGGCCGCTGAACAAGAAGAGGCGGGGGCGAGACCCTGGCCCCCGGCCGGTCTCGCCCCGCTAGGCCGCCGAGCTAGAAGAGGCGGGGGCGAGACCCTGGCCCCCGGCCGGTCTCGCCCCGCTAGGCCGCCGAGCTAGAAGAGGCGGGGGCGAGACCCTGGCCCCCGGCCGGTCTCGCCCCGCTAGGCCGCCAAAAGTTCGAAATACTGGCGGCCTGCGACCTGGCGGCCTGAGGCGGCTTGCCAAGAGCGCCTTGGGGGGAGAAATATTTTCTCCCCCTACCAGTATGTTTTACACGTTCACCAAAAATTGGCCCCTAGGAGTGCAAAACTCCCAAAAAGCTTAAAAACTTGTTTACTTTGTTTTGGGCCCACTCTTCGCGAATACGGGGTTGTACACAATCCCCGCTCTTTTCGAGGTTGGCATAAGCTCGGAAAGAAACATCCAACCCAACGTATTCGCGGAGTGTAACTTCCCCTCGGGGTCAACCTGCCATGCCAGCTATGGGAGCCTGGGTGGCGAGACCTCCTCTGGGTGAAAACACTTAGTCTCCACGAGAGGTACCACCGGCCCTGCCAGCTAGTGGGAGCCTGGCAGCGGGACCACCTCGGAGCAAAGGAACTTACTCTCCACGAGAGGTACCACCGACCCTGCCATCTAGTGGGAGCCTGACAGCGGGACCACCTCGGAGAAAAGGACTTGGGCTACCACGAGAGATCAACCTACCAAGCCAGCTAGTGGGAGCCTGGCGGCGGAATCGTCATCGGAGCTAAGGACTTGGGCTACCACGAGAGATCAACCTACCCAGCCAGCTAGTGGGAGCCTGGCGGCGGAATCGTCATCGGAGCTAAGGACTTGGGCTACCACGAGAGATCAACCTACCCAGCCAGCTAGTGGGAGCCTGGCGGCGGAATCGTCATCGGAGCAAAGGGACTTGGGCTACCACGAGAGATCAACCTACCCAGCCAGCTAGTGGGAGCCTGGCGGCGGAATCATCATCGGAGCAAAGGGACTTGGGCTACCACGAGAGATCAACCTACCCAGCCAGCTAGTGGGAGCCTGGCGGCGGAATCGTCATCGGAGCAAAGGGACTTGGGCTACCACGAGAGATCAACCTACCCAGCCAGCTAGTGGGAGCCTGGCGGCGGAATCGTCATCGGAGCAAAGGGACTTGGGCTACCACGAGAGATCAACCTACCCAGCCAGCTAGTGGGAGCCTGGCGGCGGAATCATCATCGGAGCTAAGGACTGGGCTACCACGGAGATCAACCTACCAGCCAGCTAGTGGGAGCCTGGCGGCGGATCATCGGAGCTAAGGACTTGGGCTACCACGAGAGATCAGCCTGCCAGCTAGTGGGAGCTTGGCGGCGGAATCGTCATCGGAGCAAAGGGACTTGGGCTACCACGAGAGATCAACCTACCCAGCCAGCTAGTGGGAGCCTGGCGGCGGAATCGTCATCGGAGAAAAGGGACTTGGGCTACCACGAGAGATCAACCTACCCAGCCAGCTAGTGGGAGCCTGGCGGCGGAATCATCATCGGAGCTAAGGACTTGGGCTACCACGAGAGATCAACCTACCCAGCCAGCTAGTGGGAGCCTGGCGGCGGAATCATCATCGGAGCTAAGGACTTAGACTACACAATCAAACCTTGCCAAATCCTACATCCTCAAACGGGGAAAAAAGATGGGTTACATGATTCCCCCGACTCAGTTGGTCGGGGGTTAGACTCATTACAAGACAAGATACATACAGGACTCTGCCGAGGCGAGGCTTCCTCAGGGGGTCTGGGCCTGGTGGTCCTCATCCGCTTCCTGTTCGCCGGACACTTCCATCCTGCTCAGGCTCTCCATGATCTTCTCCATCTCCTCTGCCTTGGCCAACCAAGAGATGGTGTTGACGGCCGTGACGTAGCACTGCCGTGCCATCCTGGAGTCTCCCTTGACTCTAACCTGGATCCCTCCTGAGCTGAACTTGAGGCATTGGTGGAATGAAGACGGCACACAACGGAAGGCGCTGATGAGGGGCCTTCCGAAGATGGCGTTGTAGCTGCTCGGAGCGTCAACAATGACGAACCGGCAGTTCCTCGAGACTCCTCCCAATTTTACTTGGAGCCCCACTCCACCCTCGACCTCCTTCCTCTCTCCTGAGAATCCGAACAGGGGTCCATCCGATGCCAACACCCTCCTTGGCTCTACCTTCATCTCGTCAAACGCCTTCTTGAAAAGTACGTTAACGGAGCTTCCGTTGTCAACCAAGACCCGGGAGACGGTGTAGCCTTCGATGGCCGTCTGGATGACCAGTGCATCGCAGAACGGATCCTCATGATCTGGCAGGTCCTTCACCGAGAAGGTGATCTTTTCCTCTGGGGGCGGGGTCTGGGAGGTTGAGGCAACGCTCCTTCGGTACATGACATGGAGGCTTGCCTTCCGAGTGGCCTCGACCCCCACTCCACCGTGGATCACTCCTATACCACCTCGGGTTCCCACGTCGACCCGGTCATCGCATATATCATCACCCCCTTCTCCGGGTATAACCTCTTCTACCCTCACCGGCAGCTGCGGCTGCGCAGGGCCTCTCGCTCCCCTCACTTCCAAGAACTCGGGGCAGGTAGCTGTGGCGTGCCCCTCCACCTAGTGGAAGTCACAGTACGGTAGCGCTCCTCCCCTCTTTCGGCGGGCTGGACGCTCTCTCCTGTTACCTCTTCCCCCTCCTATCGCCAAGGCTTGCTGCGGCGGGGGCAAGAGCTGCCTTGGGGCTTGCCTCTGGAAGTTATACCTCCCTTGGCCCCCATGATAGTTTCCCCCTCCTTGGATGAGAGCTCTTTCTGGACCTTGGGCAGGTCCTCCCTGCTGCCTCCACCCTGGTTCCGGACCCTCCTGCCCTTGGAACCCCTGAGCTCTGTGATCCTCTCTCCTTCTTCCTTCCTGATGCCTTGAGCCACCCTGCTCCCTTGACTCCACCTCCGTCAACTTTTCCAACCTCTTGACAAATGCCGGGTTGGCTGCCTCCATGGCGATCTCCTCTGCCGCCCTTTCCATCAGCTCCTCGAAGGAAAGGGGGGCCTTCCGGGTCAAGCTCATCTTGAAGAAGCCCTCCTTCAGCCCAACAGTGAAGGCCATCTGGAGAGCATACCCTGGCATCTCCTGGACCTCCAGGATCTCCTCTTGGAACCTGTCAACGTAGCGGGCCAGCGACTCCTCGGCCCCCTGCCTTATTAAGAAGATGGACTCAGGACTCCTCTTCCGCTTCTTGGAGGTGGAGAAGCGGAGCTGGAAGCTTCGGCTCAAGTCCTCGAACCCATAGATAGATCTCGGAGGGAGTTGATGGAACCAGTCCCTTGCCTTCTCCTTCAGAGTGATCGCAAAGAGGCGACACTTGAAGGCATCTGTCATCGGCCTGATGGAGACGGCATCCTCGAACCATTGCAGATGCTGAACAGGGTCATCCTTCCCGGAATAGTAAGCCATGTCTGGCTCTCTGAACCCCTCGGGAACGGGAGCTGAGATGATCAACTCGCTAAAGGGTGACCCCCTAAGGGGTGGTCTCGCCACTTCTACTCGTGCGGCCTGCTCGCCTGGGAGGTTGGCACTCGCCGGGCTAGAGAACAACTCTCGGCCGGTGAGGTCTCGCTCGACCCCATCGCCCATCCTCTCCTTCCCGGGCCTTCTTCCTGGGACACTTCCTTCTCCCCCTGCTGGGGTCATCTCGCCTAGACCCCTGGGAGTCGACTCCTCGAGAGGGGGAGCTAACTCCTAGGGGGTCGGGGTGGAGCTGCCACCCTGAGGAGCAATGCTTCGCAGCATCTCCATGATACCTTGGATGGAGGCCATGAACTCTTGCCTCCCCACAAAGGGTCCTGGGGTGGGGAGCTCGCCGAGATCATCACTACCTCCTTGACCTCCCGCCATGACACTCTCCTGAGATCTTCTGTGCTGGTCACTCTCCACGCTCACCGCACCAAAATGTTGAAACCAGAAACCTGGTCTCTGTGGAGTTCGGGGTCCCTTGAAAGGGGTGACCTCACACCTACTACACTCGAGAGAACGTCACGGACCAAAGGATCAAGAAGCTAGGAACAGACCCTCGGCTCTAGCGCGGAGGTCCCACCTCACACCCGGAAGGCTACCTGAGCACTTCCCCTCCCTAGCCAATGCTCGAGCTAGGGTGCCTTGGAGGAGCTCTCTCAACTCTACCAAGAAGAAACTAAGGGAGGAGCAAGCAAGAAGAAGAAGATGTCGTCCTTTTCCAAGGCACCCAAGGGGGTCTATTTATAGTTTTCCAAAACCCCTTGGACCAAAATGACCGAGATACCCTCACGCCCAAAAAGCCTTGGGCCAATAGAAAACAGCCACGCCGGGGGTAAAGGGGGGAATTTCCCCCGAGGGCAAGAAGGTAAAACTGCATGGGGCAAGGGCGAGACCGCGGCCTCCGACCGGTCTCACCCCGCCAGGCCGCCGAGCAAGAAGAGGCGGGGGCGAGACCCTGGCCCCCGGCCGGTCTCGCCCCGCTAGGCCGCCGAGCAAGAAGAGGCGGGGGCGAGACCCCGGCCCCCGGCCGGTCTCGCCCCGCTAGGCCGCTGAACAAGAAGAGGCGGGGGCGAGACCCTGACCCCCGGCCGGTCTCGCCCCGCTAGGCCGCCGAGCTAGAAGAGGCGGGGGCGAGACCCTGGCCCCCGGCCGGTCTCGCCCGCTAGGCCGCTGAACAAGAAGAGGCGGGGGCGAGACCCTGGCCCCCGGCCGGAGGTCTCGCCACGCTAGGCCGCCGAGCTAGAAGAGGCGGGGGCGAGACCCTGGCCCCCGGCCGGTCTCGCCCCGCTAGGCCGCTGAACAAAAAGAGGCGGGGGCGAGACCCTGGCCCCCGGCCGGTCTCGCCCCGCTAGGCCGCCGAGCTAGAAGAGGCGGGGGCGAGACCCTGGCCCCCGGCCGATCTCGCCCCGCTAGGCCGCCAAGAGTTCGAAATACTGGCGGCCTGCGACCTGGCGGCCTGAGGCGGCTTGCCAAGAGCGCCTTGGGGGGAGAAATATTTTCTCCCCCTACTAGTATGTTTTACACGTTCACCAAAATTGGCCCCTAGGAGTGCAAAACTCCCAAAAAGCTTAAAAACTTGTTTACCTTATTTTGGCCCACTCTTCGCGAATACGGGGTTGTACAATGGAGGCAGGGGCAGAGACCCTCTCTCCCCGATCAACGCCAGACTATGATCATAGCCATGCAGAGGAGGAGGGGGCATCAAAGGAGAAGGAGGGAGGTCAGGGTGGAGTTACCTTATAGTGACTTCCACCAAGAGGAGGGCCACGCCACGACAACGTGCCCGGAGTTCCTCGAGATGAGAGGGAACATGAAGCAGCAATAACAACAAGGCCTCTAGGAAGTACAGATTGAAGAGGTCCTACCTCGGGCAGAGGAGAACAGGTGTGAAGACCGGGCGGACGTCGGAACCTGGGGAGGGATCGGAGTGATCCATGGGGGGTGGGGATTGGGGCTTCCCGGAAGGCGAGCCTCCACACCATGTATCGAAGGAGCATTAGCTTCACATCCCAGACCCCACCCCTAGAGGAGAAGATCACCTTCTCCAGGAGTGACATGCCGGATCATGAGGATCCCTTTTGCGATGCGCTGGTCATCCAGATAACCATCGAGAATTTCACAGTCTCCTGCATCCTCATTGACAACGGGAGTTCGGTCAACGTCATCTTTAAGAAGGCGTTTGACGCGATGAAGGTGAGGCTAAGAGGGTCCTGGCCTCGGATGGACCTCTGTTCAGATTTTTCGGGGAGAGGAAGGATGTAGAAGGATGAGTAGGACTCCATGTGTAAGACCCCCTTTTTTTCTTTTAAAACACCGGGGTCTTAGGCCCAGAACCGCCGCTCTGCGGTGACACCTTCGCACTCGAGAAGGTCATCACTACAAAACGCCGATCCTGCCGGCCAAATCGATCACACTTGTAGTAAAATAGTAAAACATATCCACATAAATCACATATATATGTAAATAATCTCCACGAAGGGAGTGTCCACAGATACATGGAAATATAAGATCTTGGGCTCATGCCCGGTACATCAAGTCCTCGCTACAAATCTCTCAACGCGGAAGAAAATACTATAACTAATAATGATCAGGACTCACAGTCCCTGTTATCTAAACTCCGGTACTAGACTGGCTCATCTCCATGCGTGCCGACCTCCAGGGCTGCTCCTCTATGCTGGGCTCCACGATCCCCTAAAATGATGTGGTTCGAAAACCGTTAGTCTAAAAGACTAAGTCCTATCATCACCCACCCCTTCCCCCATGGCCCCTAGGCACCGAGCGGAGAGGAAGAAAGGGGAGGACTTGAAGGTGGAGAGTAATCAAGAAACAGATGACAACGGACCTATACTAGCAATTTTTATAGTACATGTGGCAGTAAAGTAAAGTATGAAAAATAACCTTAACTTATACGGAACATATAAGCAAGGGATCTTTTACAGGGCTCTCATCGTATAAAAAGTCTCATACCAATTTATACGTTGGAGTGTCGGTTAATAACAGCAATATATATATAAAAAATTTAACCTTAATTTAATTTAACCTTAATTTATAAACTTGCTCACACAAGCTTATAGACCAAGGGGTCGTTATGCAGGGCCTATTGTATAAGCGTCTCATACCATTTATACAATAGTTGACAGGGGTTTTATGCTATGATTATGATATGACATGCAAGTGGGTTATGATGTGATCATGCAAGTGCAACTCACCCACCCGACTCTGTGCACATAGACCTTTAGTTCCCCCTTTATGGAGTCTCACCTACCAGGATACCTCCGTAGTGGCAGACGGAAGCGGTGGGTTGGGCCTCGCCCACCTCTAAACCAGTAAAGCACTACCGGTTAGACCTATCGTACTCCTCAATGCTGGTGCACAAAGCAGACTCCTGCGTACTCTTGTCGGCTGGCGTACCGGACTTCTATTGGCGAAGTGCTAGCCACACTTGCCGAGTCAACGTATTGGCGTCGGTGCATCGACACTCCAATACCGAAGACCCATCACCTTTATTTTATGCACATGCAACCTTATGTATCAACACCGAGCCAAAGCTCCCCGGACCATCCCGTCTGTTACAAACATCAACCGAGCCAAAGCTCGACGGGCCATCCTGGCCCTCACAAATATCAACCGAGTCAAACCAACTTCCTGAGACACCGGGGTGTGTGAAAGTGAACCCCTAATTATTCTAGTTGTTCTTTAAGATTCATCACTCCTACAGTTTTCGTTAGCCCAGGACTGCCCAAGGTATACCCCGTGAAGGGCTCTCGAAGGCACTAGGAACTACGATGAGATTACGCCCAAAGCTCCCTTTCGCAAGCACTTACTATTATTGGTTGCTACCCGATTTTCCGACCCTTAATTAATTTTACTGAATCTAGCCCTAGTGCATTAAACACTTCCTCCCTAAGGGAAAGACGATCTTTCGTCGATCCCGGGCACTGCCTAACTCTAGCCAATCCATCACTCTACTTATCCTACTACCAATAATAAACTTATTTTTATCTATCCAAACCAGCATACCACTAATCCCAAGGCATGCATCAAATTATACTCCAACATAATTTCTGCAATTTTTACTATATGCAGACCACTTAAGCTACATGACCCGTAAATGAGAGGTACATCAAATAATCATTCAGTACTCCTATAATAATTATTGGAGGGCCATTATGAGCTTTGAGGACTAAATCCAGAATTTCACAATTTTTTTATTTATCTGATAATTTATTTAATTAATTTAGTAGCCAAAAATCCCATGTTTGAACATAAAGTACCAATTTCATATACGATAATATTCCACCAAATTTTTGTTAAATACAATATGAATATAGAAATCAAAATCCAAAGCCTCAAAATTTTCTAGTAAGGTTTAACCCTTTAATTGTAATTTCAAATATATCTCATAATAATTCATTTTAAGAGAATTTACAGCATTACTAATTCCAAAAATTCAGAGAAAATTCATGGATTATTGTAATGACATATAAGTACTCTAGATTAAGTTTCACAATTTATCATTGAATAATAAAGTCTATATTTGATTTTTTTCATAATATTCCAAGTTAAGGGGTTAATGAACAAAGTATAGCAATTATCCATCTAAAAATTCCAAATAAATTTCCATATGAGTATACTGCACTCGGAACATTAATTCTCAAGTTTCATAATTGTTCAACAAGTATTGAGCTCTGTAAGAATTATTTAGCAAGTTCCCAAATATTTGAGGTTGTGCAGTAAGTACCATAATTATGTATCCAAAAATTCCATAAAAATTCACATATAATTAATATGATCTAAAACTCCCTCTGTCAAATTTTCATGATTGTTTTAAGAGTCTTGCTAAGCTATTCTGGCCCTAAAATATTTGTGCCCTAGGCTAGGGTTAGGGTTTTGTGGGCCCTAACCTTTCCAAAATCCCTTAGGATTTTTACTAGAGGGTTTAATCTATCCTAGCACCCTCCCTACAACGTTACAAGTTCATTTAAGGTGTTTTGGCCTCATACCCTTCACAAGACACAAAAGCCCTTCCTAAGGGTATGGCCTTAGGTCTTAGGGCAAACCAATTCCAAACTACCCCATCTTTCATGATAAGGTGAAAGAAGCCATGCCAAGCCAGTGTCCCCAATCCCAACCTCTGTTGAGGTGATTTGACCACTCAAAACCCAAAATACACCTTTTGACCAAAATACCCCTTTTAGGGCAATCTAGGGTTTGCAAGATTGTTGTTCAAACCACCTCCAAATATGATGAAATTTTAACCAGATACGTATATTGACCCTAAACACCTCTCACCAAAATTTGGGTGAGTTTGGAGGTCATTTGTCCCTTAAATTAATTAACACTAGATAAATTAAATATTTTCAAAAATTATAGAAAAATTGTCCCCAAAAATTTCCATCTTTGGGCAGAACCTAGATATGGTCTAGGGGGACTCCTTGCCAAAATTTCAAATAATTTGGACCAAGGATGAAGTGTGGGCACTCAGTTTAATGTCTGCTTAGCCCTAGGTGTAGGTCCCACAAAATGGGTGCCCTGGTCAAACCAGGCACCCAAATTAGTTCAAATCAATTTTTAAATAAAGTAGACCCAATGTGCTACAAATCATGTGTTGACCAGTTTCTCATACAGAGCATCTAACTATGTTTAATAATTTAAAACATTAAATGTTAATAATGTGACAGAAATCATGAAAATGAATATATAAACCTATAGTTTAATAAATCAAGTGTTGCACGAATCTTGGCGCATATTTGACGGGATCCCTTCATCTCCTTCCTCCAGCCGATGGCTCCGATTCATACCGCCTGGAGCATCTTCCAGCAGCTGCCGCCGGCGATCCGGCCACCTCCCCGGCCGGCCACCGCCACCACCACCTTCGTTGAGGTGGTGGTCGTCGCCAGGTGGCGGCACAGCCGCCGAGGGCCATTTTTCGGCGATCCTGACAGGTGAAAGTTCACGGAAAAACCAGAAATTTTTAAACTTGGATCGGGCTCAATTGAGCCCGAACCTTGGCCCTAAAGGATGCTATGATCTACTCATGAAGTAAGGAGAGGAGGAGGACCTTGCTGGGCGGCTGTAGCCTTACCGATCGCCGGGAAGCCATGGTGGTGGTGGTGGTCGGATTTCTGCAACAGCACTGTGAACTCCCTTGGCTCCTTCAGGTAAAGGGTGGAACTGACTCCTTGGAGTCCAGTGAAGCTTTTAAGAACAAGAAATGCGGTATTAAGTGGGGAAATCTTGCATTGCCATTATTGGCTCTTGGTCAAGGTTGGCGGCTATGGTAGGTAGGGGTGGAAAGCTGGCTCCAGCCATTCAAGGAGTAGCTGGTTGAATTGGGGCTGCCTTCCTGGTCTTAATGAACTGAATGGGAGGTTGGGGAAGGGGAAGGAATGAGCCCAAAGTCTCCTTCATTACTTCTCTTCTCTTTCTCTCTTCCCTTAGGTGGATTTTTCTCTCTCCTTCAAACCAAGTTGAATTGACTCCTACCTAACCCTATGACAGCCCACATGTCCATTACATCCATCAAAGCAAGGTTAGCCCAAGTGAATTGGGCTTGAGCTTGAGTTAGCCCATTTGAGCTAACTTGACCTAAACTTTGACCATGGTTGACCTTGGTCAATTTGGTCTTGAGGTTGCCCCTAATGGGTCCTTGGTGAACCATTGGCCTCCCCTAAGGTCTAGGTTGGGTTGTCTTGGCCCTTTGGAGGTCACTTGACCCTTAAGCAAGGTACCTTGTCTACTTTAGGGTTAGAGTTGACTTTGGTCAACTTAGCCTTTTTGATTGGTCCCAATAGTTCCTTGGTGACCCATTGGCCTGTCACTAGGGTTATGAAGGTATGTGTGGGGTCCACTTGGCTAAGGGAACTTCAATTGGCCCTTGTGCAGGTCAGTTTGACTTATTTAGGGTTAGAGTTGACTTTGGTCAACTTTAACCCTTTGACTGCCCTCCATGGATCCTAGGTGAACCATTGACCTCACTTTAGGTCTAGGAAGTCCCTGGTAGGGTTAGTTGGGCTTTACCATGGCACACTGCCCTTAGTTAGGGCACCTTGCCCAATTTAGGCTTATGGTGGTTCTAAACTTGGGCACCCTGAGCTGACTTCAATGGACCCTTAAGGCTCTACTGGACCTTACAATGAGTTGATGAGACCATGGTGTGGTCTTGAAGTCTTGGTGAAGCCCCATGATCATCTTAACCAAGAGTTCAGAAATTTACTATGTGCAGACTATAGTGGTCTCACCCACATTCTTAGGTTTACTCGGTCTTCTTGGACTTCCTAGGGTTTTGTCATGATCTAGTCATGACCAAAACCACTCTTAGTGGTCTAGTTGGAAATGTGATGTTACAAATCCAATAAATAAAAAAAAGATTTCGTCCCCGAAATCAAGGTTAAGCCTACGAGAATTTCTATCGAAGAAAAGGAAACTTGTAACATCCCATAAGAAGTGAAAGATTACATCTCGACGCCATATTTGCCAGGTGGGGTTTAAAGGGAAACCTAAATCTATGACCAATTCGCCTAATTGACAAAATCAAGATCCCAATAAACAAAAGATTAGCCTCTATTCTTCCTAGAGCAGCCCTACTAGTTTAAAACAGGAAAGTAAATTGAACATCTTGGGAGGTTGTGAGGTATACCTGAATGAACAGCTCTGGATACTTTTGTCGCATCAGGTCCTGCGATTCCCAGGTATGCTCCTCCTGGCCGTGGTTTCTCCACAAAAACTTGACTAACGGAACCTTCTTGCGACGTAAGATCCGTACTCCTCTGTCATCGATCCGAACCGGCTCCAAGTGAACTGACCGGTCTGAAGCTACCGGTCCATCTGTGGTCGAAATCTGCTGCTCCGGGCATAGTAGAGCCCTCCTAAGTGAAGAAATATGGAACACGTCGTGTAAACCCGTCAGTTTCGGTGGCAACTCCAGCCTGTAAGCTAGGGGCCCGATCCGCTCCTGGATCCTGTAAGGGCCTATATACCTAGGGCTGAGCTTCTTCTTCCGACCATACACTCGTGAAACTCCGTGCATGGGCCGGATCTTCAAGAAAACCCGGTCTCCCGCCTGAAACTCTACCTGACGGTGTCGGGCGTCGTAGTACTTAGCATGTCGGCTCTGTGCTTCCAGCATCCTGTCCCGTATCAGTCTCACCTGAGCTTCAGTGTCTTCGACAAAATCCGATCCCAACGCCTTCGGATCCTCGTCCTGAACCCATGAAAGTGGAGTCCTGCATCACCTTCCGTACAAGGCTTCATAAGGAGCCATCCCTATGCTGGACTGGTAGCTGTTGTTATAGGAGAACTCGACCAGAGGTAAAAGCTTCTCCCAAGGTTCGTTTCGATCCAGAATGCATAGCCTTAGGAGATCCTCCAATGTCCGTTTGGTGCGCTCTGTCTGCCCATCCGTCTGGGGATGAAATGATGTGCTGAAGCTCAATCGCGTGGCTCAGTTGGTGTTGAGGGAGTGCATGTTTATCAGCAACGGTGAGTAGCCCTAACTTTGTTTTCGTCCAAATCCTTACAGATTTGTGTTGTCATGATTTTCTTTTTTGCTGATCCTTGACGTGTAGTGCTTAGGAGGCTGGCAATCGGAAGATTTGAGGCAAGTGGTGCACTCCACCTCTTGTTTATGCTTCTTTTAGTTCTTCTTCTTCTCTTTACATTTAAATTTCAAGACCCGATGTCATAGTATTTGTTTTCCTGGTGTTGGTCTTTTTGAGTCCATACGTTTCGGTTGTCCATAGTAGAGTTCATTGAGTAGATACAAAATTCATCAAGTAGTTACGTAAAATTTGTCGAGTAGTTACATGAAATTCGTCGAGTAGTCACGTGAAATTCGTCGAGTAGTTATGTAGAATTCGTTGAGTAGTCACATGAAATTCGTCGAGTAGTTACGTAAAGTTCGTCAAGTGCGTCGAGTGATTTCGTCGAATTTGTCGAGTAGTTAAGTCGAATTCGTCAAGTAATTAAGTCGAATTCGTCAAGTAGTTAAGTCAAATTCGTCGAGTAGTTAAGCCAAATTTGTTGGGTAGTTAAGCCGAATTCGTTGAGTGGTTATGTCAAGTTCGTCGAGGGTTCTTATAAGTTTCGTCGAGTTGTTACGACGATTCGTCGAGGGATCACGTCGAATTCAACATGTAGTCTCGATGAATTTGTCGTGTAGGACTGTTTTACTTGGAATTTTTGGGTTTTTCTTCCCTTTTGTCGTCGTGGAGATCTGATACCAAATCATATGTGGTGCCAGATTTTGTTATGATATTTTTGGATTGTTGGTTGGGTTGGAATAGATGACTACCACCACAGTGTCTGTTAGTGAATCATTACACCAGGTGGTTTTTTATGGATTGTTGGGTTGGGTTGGAATGGATGACCACCACTACAGTGCCTTTTTCTTTGAATATTTTTGTCTGATGGTTTGTGTTGGAAAGAATGTCACCACCTCAGTACTGTTTTATGATCGATGTTAATGATTCACTCTTCAAGCTGATCGGTATCTTTTACTATATATATGATTATTTATATGAATACTTATCGCACTTGGTGCAAGTCTTTCTCTTATATAACCAATTTGTGCTGAATTATTTATACTTTTTATTCATATGATTTTTGTTTGTTGTTGTTTCACAACTATCCTTGTGGGGTTGGTAACTTCCTAAGTTTATTAATCTTTTGAACACTATTTATTCTGTCATTTACGCATTTGTGCTGAGGCATTTTTTTCTTTTTGAATGCCTAAGTTTCAGACCAGTAGCAGTTAAAGCTGACCAAGTTCGTTTCTTCCAAGCATCAGTAGCTGATTCTCTTTTCTCTTATTAGTGAGAGGTAGTCTGTTATTTTTCTTGACTTTGTGGTATACCTCAAACTTTTCTTTTGGTGCTATGAGTTCGTGTCAGATTGTTGGCACCCATATCATAGTTTCTTTATGTGTTAGACTGTTTATTTGTTATTTTTACTACTACTACTTTTTTTTATTATTGATACATACTCTCTGTGAAGGTTTTATATTATTATGCATATTAGTTATTTTAATACGTATAAAATTCTGCAGCTTTGCTCATACTCATCACATTTGTTTCAACTAAATGTCACCCTATTTTGAAGATCTTAAAAGTTCTTTTTCTAGTTATACAAAATTTAGAAATTTGCATATCATTAGTTCATTGTTAGGTCTTCATGCTCATGTACGATAAAATGAATTAAACTCTATTTTTTCCCGCTGCATATATACTTTTCTATTTGTGAACTACCTGATTCACTGAACCGAGGGACACAGATTTGAAATTTAAACTTAAATCATATTTTCAACATAAAATATATGTGTATTTTATGAAAATAAATGAAGGGAGGGAGTTGTCTGAGCGTCTGTAGTTGTCACATACACGACGTGACATCATGACACGTATTTTCTATCACTCTGATAATATATTTATATATTGAGAAAATGCGGGTTGAGACATCACGAGTAGCGCGGATAGGTTCTGGCGAATAGGTTATTCTTCAGCATATCTTCTTCTTGTGGTCTGCTTGATAGCAACCCTGGAATGTTAAACATGCAATTAGCTTTAGCTAACTGCGGACTGCGCAGTCTGGATTGGGAGACCATGGAGGCTAGTAGATCACCGCTTTGTGTAGTTAGACTTCTAGTCGTGTGGCTATCAGTGTGGCTGCTTAAGTCCATGTGGACTGAGGTTGTTGTTTGCATAGCTATGTATACTAGTGGTGTTAATCGTGCACAATCTGGTGTTGGCAGTCCATATATTACGCGGACTGGTGCTGCTAGCTGCCACATCACTGGCGGTGATTCTATCCCCCTGGGTAGTGATGGTATCCGCCCGTCCGCCTATAAATAGGGATGTTGGCCTCATCATAAATAACAAGAATTGTAAGAACTGTTGCTTGGGTCAAACTCGATGGTTACGTGTTTCTAACCATGTGACAAGGAGAAGTGACTGATTTATTACCGTGTTTGCAAATTGTGTGACTAACACTTAGGAGCCAGGAAACTGGTTGTGAAGGCAGTGCAGATAACTGGTAATAGTCAGCGGCGGTTAGTAGCAAGTTGCGGTTCGGTGACTAAGCATCATCTTCCTTGGCAGTTTCCCAGCTTGGATAAGTCAGTTCTCCTTTGGCAGACTGAGTTGCAATTCGAATAAGCTGCTCGCTCAACTCGCGGTTAGGCAACCTTGGCAGTTAGGTGACCTAGTGTTGAGGACAGCAGGTAGCTCAGTTCCAGTTCATTTGTTCGCGACAACTTCAGTGGTTAGGAGACCTCACAGTCAAGCGACTAGATGTTGCAGACAACGTTGTTCACTTCAGCAGTTAATAACCAACAGTTTACGTGTATACGGGTGCGGTCTATCAGTTTGGAGGTCTTGGCGGTTAGCCTTTGCGGATAGGCGGCTTGCACGATTATAGTTTTCTTCCTGCCAATTTTTTGGACTTGTCTTTTTTGTGATCTTCATCTAGTGCATTGTGAAATCATGTCTTACAATGTATGCCTCGCATTATAAAGAAAATTGATAATTCAATTGTGGCTCTTGTTCTTCTATCTATTACTGGTTTTCTTTGCTTAGTTGGTTGAGTGTTCCTGCAACCTTTCTGCTTTCACAAAATTTTACATGGTATCAGAGGGATAAAGATTTTAGCATTGATCAGGCACAGAGGTTTGATAAGTCATTTTGAAAGTTCAATTAAACCTGAAATATATCAATTAAATGAGGTTATACAAAAGACCTTGGAATTGAGCTCTCGACACAGACCAACTTCAAGAAGTAGAAGTCATGCATGGAGAGATATATTTTTGGCGAGGACCTCTAAGAGGTCGTTGGTGGGGAGGAGAGACAATAGGTGATTGTTACTGAAGGAAATACACAAGAGGTGAGAGCTTGGAGAAGAACAAATGCAAAGGCTGAGTTCGCACTCAAGCGAGCGAAATCACCTGATCGAGCTCTTTGACCATATCATTAGATATATGCCAGTTGTAGAGATTTGAACGGCCCTTGATGATTTGTTCAACAAGAAGAACGTAGCTCGGCTACAGTTCTTGGAGAATGAGTTGACGAAAGCAACTCCGGGGGATCTGTCAATATCATCGTTTTTCTTAAAGATAAAGAACATATATGCTGAGATTTCAGCATTAGACCCGAATAAGCCCATCTCAAAGGCGAAGCTAAAAAGACACATTATCTATGACTTGTGGAAGGAGTATGTGGCCTTTGTTACTTCTATACAGGGCTGGGCCAATCAACCATATTTACTAGAGCTGGAGAATCAGCTGGCCTCGCAGGAGAGCTTGGCAAGGCATATGGCTGAATGTTCTATCTCAGGGGGAGATAACGAGGTTCTCTACTCTAGTAAAAAGAAGAGATGAGACAGGAAGAAGAAGTCGTATGTAGAAGATGGTCCTTCAACTTCATCACAATAAGAGAGGATCAAGGCTCCTAAGCAGGATGAAGGGGAGAAAGGAGGACTCAGGTGCTACAAGTACAACAAGCCTGATCACTTCAGAAAGGATTATAGAGTCAATCTTCATTCAGGTCACACTATTGGTAAAGAAAGAGCTGAATCTATGAAGGAAGAAGGCGAGTGGAGGAACTACTTCATAGCAGATATGATGACAATGTTTGTTTGTGCCTTGGCCTCCATAAACTATCAGGAGGACTGGATCGTGGACTCGGTGTGGTCATCACCTCACCGAAGACGAGTCGAAGTTCTCTTCATTGCAGGCGTATACAGGTAATTAATGATATTATCATTATTGTTGATGATATTGTGCATGCAATTGAGAAAGAGGGAACAGTTTCATTAGGCAGTGTTACAGGCTCACTCACTTTAATGAGTGTTTATCATGTGCCGAGAATGAAGAAGAACATGTTCTCGGTGACCAATATTGTGGATGCTGGCTATCACGTTCTGTTCGGCTAGATAGAAGTGAAGTTTCTTCGGAACGTGTCAGCGGTGAAAGCTGGCGTGACTCATGTCCGAAGATGGGTGAAGGACTTGTTCGTTCTATTGACAAATTCTTATGTTGCTAACATAAACTATGCTGCGCTAGAATGGAATGAGTTAAGGATTCGCATAGATTTTGATTTCCACACGTGATTCCTTCGCTTGTCTGTGATATATGGCGTGGGGTCCCGACCGGACCCACCGTTATATGTCATGTGACAGGTGGGGGCGTGACAACAACAACGTGGTTATCTGACAGGAAAGGCTGGGACATATCAGGATTGACAAGTTAAATGATATAATAGCAAGAGGTATGGTGAAAGACCTGTCTAGTCTTTCATCTCTAGGTGGCGGTCATGTTTATGCAAGGTGTCGGTATGGAAAGGCGCATTGCCTTTTATTTGATAAGTCCCTATCCAGGTGCAAGGCACCGTTGGAATGCATCCATGGTGACCTGATGGAACCGACCATCACCCCCAGTCTTGGAGGTAGATGATACATGCTGGTCTTGGTTGATGATTTCACTAGATATACTTTGGTGTATTTCGTAAAGGAGAAGCTAGATATTTTCCAAAATTTTGTGGAGTTCAAAGAGCTCGTGAAAGGCCGACTAAATCTGCGGATAAAAAAGTTGAGATTAGATAATGGATGGGAGTTTACTTCAAATGAGATCCTTAACTTCTGCAGAAAGCATGAAATCCAGAGGGAGCTTTCTAGTGCGCATACTCCACAACAAAACAGTATTGCGAAGAGGAAGATCTGCCATTTGGAGGAAACCTGCAAGTGCTGGCTTCTCTCTAAAGGAATTCTGAGGGCCTTTTGGGCTGAGGGAATGACATACGGAGTTTATGTTATCAATCAGATGCCTTTAAGCCCCAACAATATGAAGTCTCCTCATGATCACATGTTCAAGGAGAAGCCTAGCGTGACATACGTTCGGGTGTTTACATCTACCTACTACGTCCATGTTACAGATGCTCTTAGAACAAAGCTTGATGCGAAGACAAGGAAGCTTGTCTTTATTGGCTACGACAAGAGGAAGAAAGGCGGGAAGTGCATGGACCCTGAGACAATGAAATTTGTTGTCTCAAGCGATGTGATATTTGACGAGATGATGTCATACCAGGGTAGTTCCTCTGTAGAACTATAGGAAAGCAGGGTGGATAGAAAGCAAGAAGAAGCTATGGGTGATCTTTTGGTAGAGCTGTCTGTATCTCCAGGAGCTCCGATTGCGTCAAGCTCGGGGGCAGGTGCTTCTAGTCCTGTAAGCAGGAGGAGTGATGCTCCTAGTGTACTCGGGAGAATAGTTGATGCGGGAGAGATAGCTGGTGTGGTGGATCATGGTCAAGTCTTGTGGAGGTCGAAGAGGACTATTATTCCACCAGCTCGGTACAAGTACGGAAACATGGTAAGCTTTGTCTCATGTTTCTTTGTAGGTCCTCCAGACAAGCGGAAGCTGTTATACTTTGAGAACGTCACTAATATTAAGGATGGGAAGATGTCATGCATGGATGAGGAGATGGTCACCCTTAGGAAGAATGAGACTTGTGATCTTGTGCCCAAGGTCGATGATATGACTCTTGTTACCTGCAAGTGGGTTTATAAGCTCAAAAAGAAGGCTGACAATAGTATCGAGCGGTACAAGGCTTGTCTCATAACTCGGGGGTTCTCCTAGCAGTATGGAGAAGACTACGAGAAAACGATCAGTCAGGTGGCTAAAATCACTTCAGTATGGGTGGTGATTGCCTTGATGACTTACTGAGGATGGAAGATTTGGCATCTTGACATGTAGAACGTGTTTCTTTATACAAAAATTGACAAGGATATCTTTATGGTTCAGCCACCTGGGTATGTGTCTGAAGATCATTTAGGACACATCTGTAAACTCAAGAATGCTCTCTATGGCTTGAAGTAGGCGCCTCAGGCGTGGTACGGAAAGATAGCAGAATACCTCCAATTTTGTGGATACTTTGCTTACATTTCGGATTCAAATCTGTTCGTAAAGAAGTGGGGGTGCATTCAAGTCTTGGTGTTGTTGTATGTTGATGATATGATCGTCACGGGAAACTCAAAAGAGGAGGTTGCTAGGTGCAGGGCGGAGCTAGCTATCCGATTTGAGATGAAGGATCTTGGGGAAATCACCATTTCTTTCGTCTCGAAGTGGAAAGGAAAAAAAGGTGGTGTGCTCGTTTCTTAGAAAGGGTATGCGGAGCGGATCGTGAAGCAATTCAGTATGCAGGAGGAAAAGAGCAGCTCTACTCCACTAAAAGTCGGTCTGAAACTTTGACGTGATGAGGGAATGGTTCTTTCTGATCCCTTGGTTTTTCGGGCTCTGGTTGGGAATCTAATATACCTTACGATTACATGACCGGATATTGTTTATGTTGTAGGCCAAGTAAGTCGTATATGAAGGAGCCGTGGAAAGCTCATCTGGTTGTGGTAAAGAGTATCTTGAAATATGTGAAGTCCACCTCATATATGGGTCTCTTATATGAGACGGACACGAGCTTCAAACTGTACGGTTATACAAATATTGATTATGAGGGAGATACCGATGATTGAAAGTCGACGTCTTATTACGTCTTCATGTGCGAATCAGCAGCTATCTCGTGGTATAGTAAGAAACATGATTTTGTGTCCGTCTCCACCACTGAAGCGGAATACAAGGCGTCTGTCTTGGTAGCTCAGGAAGTCATCTGGTTGAATAGATTGGTGGAGGACATCCATGAGATGTGAGCTCCTACTCTGCTACGCGGTGACAACAAAAGTGCTCTCTAGCACTGACAAAGCACATTGAGATTGAGAATCACTTCGTTCGGGAGAAGGTGATGGAGGGATCTCTGATGGTGTAATATATACATAGCCTGGACAATATCACTGACATCTTCACAAAGATGTCGTTGAAGGGACCGTTTATGTGGTTACATGGACTACTTGGGCTGGTTTCCACTTCCCACTTCAAGGGGGAGTGATGAAAATGTTGAAATGGAAGTGGACGGTGTGCGGTGTGCAGACCGCACAGACCGTGCGAGTAGCATGGATAGGTTCTGGCGAATAAGCTATTCTTTGGCTAATCTTATTCTTGCGGTCTGTCTCAACAGCAACCCTGGAATGTTAACCGCACAATTAGATTTAGCTAACCGCAGACTGCGCGGTCTGGATAGGAAGACCGCGGAGACCGGCAGACCGCCTCTTGGTGTTGTTAGACTTCTAATCGCATGGCTATCAGTGTGGATACTTAAGTCCACACTGACTGAGATTGTTGTTTTCATAGCTATGCATACTGGTGGTGTTAACCGCGTGTGGTCTGGTGTTGGCAGTCCGCATGTTGGGCGAACTGGTGCTGCTAGCTTCCACGTCACTAACAGTTATTCAATCCCCTTGGGCGGTGACAGAATCCGCCTACCCGCCTATAATTAGGGGTGCTGGCCTCATCATAAATAACAGGAACTGTAGCTTGGGTTAAACTCGACGGTTACATGTTTCTAACCGCACGACAAGGAGAAGAGACTGTTTTATTGTTGTGTTTGCAGATTGTGCGGCTAGCACTTGGCAGCCAGAAAACTGCTTCTGAAGGCAGTGCAGATAGCTGGTAGCAGTCAGTGGCGGTTAGCAGCAGGTCGCGGTTTGACGATTAGGCGATTTTCTTCCTTGGTAGTTTCCCATCTTGGATAAGTCAGTTCGCCTTTGGAGGACTAGGTTGCAGTTCGAATAAGTTGTTCGCTCAACTCACGATTAGACGACCATGTGTTGCGGACAGCGGGTAACTCGGTTCCAGTTCATCTGTTCGTGGTGACTTCAGTGGTTAGGCAACCTCGCGGTCAGACGACCAGAAGTTGCGAACAAGGTTGTTCACTTTAACAGTAAATAAGCAGCAGTTCGCGCGGCTCAGGGTGCGATCTGGTAGTTTGGCCGACTTGACGGTTAGCCTTGGTGGATAGGCGGTTTGTGCAGTTACAGTTTTCTGTCTGCCGGTTTTTTGTACTTGTCTTTTTTGTGATATCCATCATGTGCATTGCGAAATCATGTTTCGCAATGTATGTCTCGTATTGTAAAGAATATTGATAATTCAATTGTGTCTATTGTTCTTCTATCTGTTACTAATTTTCTTGGCTTGGTTGGTTGAGTGGTCCTGCTACCTTCCCGCTTTGACAAAATTTTACACAAAAAATGTTTAAGAACACTCTCCTCAATCCTTATATATATTTATAATTCTGTTTATGAGTTTGAAATATACAAGCTCAAGCTTTTTAACTCTAAAAAACTTTGAACTGTTTCTCTCATAATACATATTGGAATTAGACAAATAATATATGCATTTTATAGCCAAGAACGAGATTTACAACTTTCATGTTGAACATTTTCCAAAATTTGCACGGTCTGACCGGAATCTTGCCCGTAAGATTGCTGACTCGAATTTTGAAATTTATTATTATTATATTCATTTCGAGTCAGCAACTTTTCGGGCGAGATTTGGACCAAACCGTACAAATTTTGGAAAATGTTCAACATGAAAGTTTTAAATCTCGTTTTTGATTATAAAATACATATACTATTTGTCTAATTCCGACAGATATTGTGAAAAAACCAGCTCTTGTTTTTTAGAGTTAAAAATACTTGAGTTCTTTTTAATTTTTTTTAGTGGATTATATATAGATAATAATTCTTTAGCAGACTTATGATTGTGTGAGCCATTAATTCATGCAATTTTAAATTGTAACACGTAATAAGATGTGATTTATGATGTTGAAAGTTCTAAACAACTTAAATAATTTCTGCTCTAATGAAAGACATTTGTTTATTTTTATTTTTTTTGTATCATTGAAATTTCTGTCAAGTTCATTATTGCAAAATTTTCCACCATTGCTTTCGTCCTCTTCCTCTCTATGAATAAGTACTACGGCATCCCTTTTCTTTTGTCGGGGGTTCACAGTTCTGACTTTGAACCCGAGAATCGTCTCCCATGTTTGCCGACTAGCTAGTCTGTTATCGATTGATACATAGCCAAAAACTTCTCTTAGGCTCCGTTTGGCATGGTGGTGGTGGCCGTAAATGCATGGGTTAAACCGTCATTCATTAAGTATTACCTAACAAATATAATCCGTATGAACATAAAAACAGATGAAGTTCCTTAAATGTGTATTAACGAATGACAATTTAACCCCCATGATCATGACCGTCACCACCGTGCCAAATGGAGCCTAATTTAATCTGTTGACAATTCATAGGATGAAGCGAATTAAATATATCTTTGAAGGATTTTTTTCTAATATTGTCGAGGTTGAGAATTCGGCTTCAAAATTCAGACTTGAGAGATGGGCAGAGGTTATACATAGATTGGGGGTCCTGCTTCACACCATGACTCCATGAGTGTATATAAACTATGGGATGCAGTATACACTTAGACTCATAGGTGGGTCGCACGCCTGTACGAGGTCGATCCAATCACGGACAAACTGGGGCGAAATGATCTCGTCCTTCAACTACGTGATGTCGATTCCTAACGAGGTTTCTGTGGACTGATGACACAGGCTGACTACGAACTTGATGCATGTTGACTACGAGCTCATCTATATAGGGGCAGATTGATAATTAGCCATGTTGAGCTGCCTTTTGTTTATCTAGTCGAGTACGGGTCATACAAATGTTTCTTAATGAAAACTAATAAGATTCTCGGGGTCGACCTAGCTCTTCCCATTAAATTCTTCCTGCCGGAGGACTCCCCCGGGATCATCCTACTTAACATAACCCTTTTGGTGCTAGCAAAAATTCAATCCCAGAACTACAAAAATAAAAGAAAATTGTTGTGTAATGAATTGCTTATTTTTCAAATTTTCCAATTATTTGGATGGCTACCCCATTGAATCAGGCATTCGGAGAAGGTATCATATCGACAAAAGTAACAACATTATATAATTATATAATTATATATATATATATATATATATATATATATATATATATATATATATATATATATATAAATATATAATATCATTGCTTATTTGAAAAAATCAGTAGTGTATGTGGCTGAATTATTTGAATGGGCAAGATTTGTTTTATTAAAAAGCAACGTCAACAAAATAATGATGATTAAGGCATTAATTAGTGCCCTTTAATTAATAACAACCCACTCATTAGAGCACAAGAAATGTAAAGCCACCATACACTTAAAAGCATACACCTTGATGATCTCCTCAGTGAATTAATTCGTTCTAACAAGGAAAGGGAACATGAAGCTTACAAGAGACACCCAAAGTTAAGTTATTTCAACACACTCCAAATTGAAACATGTAAAAGAGGAAATTTTGTTGCCATGGCTTGAATCCCAATCCGCTCATACCTGCCCATCCGGTCGGCTGGGCTTTAAAGAACTCTCTTTTCAAAATTTTGTGCTGCGTGTATTCTAGAATAGTCGTCGATTTCTTGGTCAGAAATTTCTTGGGAAATTCATTTGCATTAAGAGTGTTATATAAGCACATCATGGTTCAAGGTTAGGAGGAAGTAATACAAAATGAAGATTCGAGAGCGGTTGGTTCTACTCAACGTGAACATCTGTCTCGTGACCTTTTCAAGCTAGTATCCTCTGAGAGTACTCAGACATTCCTTGATTGGCCCCAAGTGAGCACTCGTGAATCACTCGCGAAATTCTTTGACCTTGTTGATTTGAGCGCCGAAACTGATGCTCTCTAGCAATCAATTCGGCGTGCAACCCCGAGGCAGCCTTAATTCTCACGGTGTATTTTATCTTGGTTTTTTTGGTTGACTAATTATAAATGAGAAATCAAATTAGTCTCATATCGTCAAACCTAATAATGAATGTGTTTTTTCTCTTCACTGTAATTTGAGGCCGAATTTTAGTGGATCGTGACAGCAAGATCACAATGTCACGTACAATGCTCTATGACAAATTTAAGAAAAGTGAATGTGTTTACTCCAGAGAATCTTCCATGCAGCTCGATGATAATGTTGAAATCGCTGAAGTGGAAGTGAAGTGCAGTGGGTAGTCTGATTGGGCAGACCGCAGAGACCACCGCCGATCTAGCGGCTAGCTGTTGGCGGATAGCCGGATTTCGGCTAGCTATTCTTCTCTCTTGTGGTCTGGTTCAACAAGTACACTGAGAGGTAACCGGGCGGTTAGTTTTGTCTAACTCGGTTGTTGCGCTATGGACTGTGAAACTGCACAGTCCGCTTAGAACTGATAGGTTCTCTGGCTCGCAGGGCAGCAGGCGGTTAGCCTGGTTTGCAAAGGCTAAAGCACACAGTTCGTTGGGACTACTTGCGCAGTCTGAAGCCAGAGTTCGATGGTGTTTTGGACTTAGTTACGGTGTTGTGACAAGTCAGCTTGTTGCCTAGTTCGCAGTGTCTGTATAGTTGCGCGGTCTGCTCTGGAGTTTGCGGAGTTCGATGTACTCCGTAGTCTGGTTGCAGAGTTCGACAGTCCATCATTAGTGCAATGATGGTTCAGGACGCGTGACTGGTTTGATCAAGTCCAAGAAGACTGAGTCTTTTGTCCGCTCGGCTATGCGGAATGGTGGTGCTTTCCGCGTAAGCGGTTATTTAGTTTATCGCACGCGGACTGGCTCCTGTGTCTGCACTTCTATGCAAATACATGATTATCAGTGGCGGACTGATATTGGTATCTGCACTTGTGTGGATACGTGGTGTTAGCTAAAGGATGACGAGCGGTTATCCTATTGCTATGGGCGGTGACCACACTCCCTCTGTCGTCTATAAATAGGGGACTCAGACTCGTCATATATAACGAGAACAGTGAGAACTCAGCTCATGTTTTTATCTTGCGGTTACAGTTTTCTAGCCGGCGCGACTAAGTGAAGTTGACTTGTCTGTGCAGGGTGTGTGGCTAGCACTGGGTAACTAGGCAACTACTTAGATGGCTCAGTGTGGAATAGTACGCGGTTTACAGTCAGTGGTATACAGCAGGCCGCGGCTAGGCGGCTTGAAGTCACTTCCTCGGAGTTGTGGTTAGTTCGAGGTATTCGCCCGATCTATCAACGGGTTCTGTTCAATTCATCGGTATTTAATAATAGGCAGTTCGCGCGGCTTGGTTGTAGTTTAGCGACTTGGCGGTTTCAGTGGACAGGGCTTGAGGTCAGCGGCCTGTGCGGTTACAGTTTGCAGACCGTGTGGTTTCTCTTGCTTGTATTTTTTGTTTCAATTGGATATATTGTGAATCATGTCTCGTAATGTATACCCCGCCTTGTAAAGAAATTGTTGATAATTTCAAGTTTGAGACTTTTATGCTTCTATTATTGCTGATTTCTACTTGACTTGGTTATGGATGAGTGTTTCGCGACCTTTCTCAACTTCCTAGAAATTTTTTACAGATAAGCCCAACAAATAATATATCACAACGATCAAAAGTTTTTGAAATCTACATCCCTACATATATATTTATATGTAAGTCCTCAAATTTATCATTTAATCTTGACAACCAGAGACATTTTTAGACGAACATTAATAAATCCAAGTATTATGTGTGGTTGTGGTTTCATGTTTTTTTTTCGCGAAAACTACGAACTCAAGTCATTGCAGAAAGGGGCGTCACTTCAAAATGTAATGACTGAGATCAGCTGGAAGGAGAAATAAAAAGTGAATCTTAGACTCCATTTGGCACGGCTTTTTGCTCCGGCGAGTTTGGACGACAAAAGCGCCGAGTTTGGACGACAAAAGCGCCACATGTGAAAATGTTGAAGTGCGAAATTGGCGGTTTGAATGTGCGGACCGCACAGCCGCACAGACCGCGCAGACCGCACAACTTGTTGACTTGGCTATGAAGTGTGCGTGGTCTGGCATTGGTAGTCTGCACACCTATGCGGTCTGGTGCTGCTAACCGCTCTTTCTGTTGGCGGTATCCCTATCGTCTATGGCGGAGATTGTACTCTCCCCCTTCGCCTATAAATAGGGGTCTCGACCCCCTCATTTGATATATTGAGATCTGGAACGAGAACTGAAGGTTGTGGTTAGAATTTTTCAGACCACGTGACAAGGATAAGTATCTGCGAAGTTGTGGTTGGCGAATTGTGCGGCTAGCACTGAGCGACTAGGTGACTAGTATTGGCGGTCTATCAGTGGAGTCTCAGTGTGGTACAACGGCAACAGTTGGTGTTATGCAACTGAGTCACGTGTTGTGCGACTGGAGCAGTTCTTCCTTGGGCACAGTTCTCAGTTCTCAAGCAGGCGGTTAAAGACTAGGTCGCGCGACTTGGTTCTCAGTTTGCACAACTTGTGTGGTCTGTTCTCTAGTAAGTTCAAATGTTTTGTTCGTGGGGACCTCTGCAGACTGATTTCTATGGATTGTGACACTTGCAAGTTGACTTTGCGGTCAGGCGACCTCTGCGGTCAGGCGACCTGAAGTCCGGACAGGAGACCTGTTGACCTGGTGCATCCAAGTGACCTGAGGGGTGAACAGACGGCCTTGGCAGTCTTAGTTTTCAATTCACATGTTTGTACTTAGTCTGTTTTTTATCTCCAACGGGTACAAAACGAAATCATGTATTTCGCTTGTATGTCTGCCTTGTAAAGTAGTAAATAATACAATTGTTGTTCTTGCATCTTCTTTACTAGTGGTTTAATTATTCTTGGTTGGTTGATAGTGTTCCTACGACCTCCATTTCTTTAAATTTTATATGATATCAAAGGACAAGTTTTTCGCTTGTATGTCTCGCCTTGTAAGTATACAACCCACTCATTAGAGCACAAGAAATGTAAACCCACCATACACTTAAAAGCATACACCTTGATGATCTCCCAGTGAATTAATTCATTCTAACAAGGAAAGGAACATGAAGCTTACAAGAGACACCAAAGTTAAGTTATTTCAACACACTCCAAATTGAAACAATTAAAAGAGAAAATTTTGTTGCCATGGCTTGAATCCTAATCCGCTCATAGCTGCCCACCCAGTCGGCTGGGCTTTAAGAACTCTCTTTTCAAAATTTGTGTTGCGTGTATTCTAGAATAGTCTGTCGATTTCCTGATCAAAAATTTCTTGGAAATTCATTTGCATTAAGAGTGTTATATAAGCACATCATGGTTCAAGGTTAGGAGGAAGTAATACGAAATGAAGATTCAAGAGCGGTTGGTTCTACTCAACGTGAACATCTGTCTCGTGACCTTTTTCAGCTAGTATCCTCTGAGAGTACTCAAACATTCCTTGATTGCCCCAAGTGAGCACTCGTGAATCACTCGCGAATTTCTTTGACCTTGTTGATTTGAGCGCCGAAACTGATGCTCTCTAGCAATCAATTCGGCGTGCAACCCGAGGCAGCCTTATTTCTCACGGTGTATTTTATCTTGGTTTTTTTGGTTGACTAATTATAAATGAGAAATCAAATTAGTCTCATATCGTCAAACCTAATAATGAATGTGTTTTTCTCTTCACTGTAATTTGAGGCCGAATTTTAGTGGATCGTGACAGCAAGATCACAATGTCACGTACAATGCTCTATCACAAATTTAAGAAAAGTGAATGTGTTTACTCCCAGAGAATCTTCCATGCAGCTCGATGATAATGTTGAAATCGCTGAAGTGGAAGTGAAGGGGAGTGGGTAGTCTGATTGGGCAGACCGCAGAGACCGCCGCCAATCTGGCGGCTAGCTGTTGGCGGATAGCCGGATTTCGGCTGGCTATTCTTCTCTCTTGCAGTCTGGTTCAACAAGTACACTGAGAGGTAACCGGCGGTTAGCTTTGTCTAACTCGGTTGTTGCGCTCTGGACTGTGAAACTGCACAGTACGCTTAGAACTGATAGGTTCTCTGGCTCGCAGGGCAGCAGGCGGTTAGCCTGGGTGTTGCAAAGGCTAAAAGCACACAGTTCGTTGGGACTACTTGCGCAGTCTGAAGCCAGAGTTCGATGGTGTTTTGGACTTAGTTACGGTGTTGTGACAAGTCAGCTTGTTGCCTAGTTCGCAGTGTCTGTATAGTTGCGCGGTCTGCTCTGGAGTTTGCGGAGTTCGAGTACTCCGTGGTCTGGTTGCAGAGTTCGACAGTCCGTCATTAGCGCAATGATGGTTCAGGACGCGTGACTGGTTTGATCAAGTCCAAGAAGACTGAGTCTTTGTCCGCTCGGCTATGCGGAATGGTGGTGCTTTCCGCGTAAGCGGTTATTTAGTTTATCGCCACGCGGACTGGCTCCTGTGTCTGCACTTCTATGCAAATACATGATTATCATGGCGGACGGATGTTGGTATCTGCACTTGTGTGGATACGTGTGTTAGCTAAAGGATGACGAGCGGTTATCCTATTGCTATGGGCGGTGACCACACTCCCTCTGTCGTCTATAAATAGGGGACTCAGACTCGTCATATATAACGAGAACAGTGAGAACTCAGCTCATGTTTTTATCTTGCGGTTACAGTTTTCTAGCCGGCGCGACTAAGTGAAGTTGACTTGTCTGTGCAGGGTGTGTGGCTAGCACTGGGCAACTACTTAGATGACTCAGTGTGGAACAGTACGCTGTTTACAATCAGTGGTATACAGCAGGCCGCGGCTAGGCGGCTTGAAGTCACTTCCTCGTAGTTGCGAATAGTTTGAGGTATTTGTCCGATCTATCAGCGGGTTCTGTTCAATTCATCGGTATTTAATAATAGGCAGTTCGCACGACTTGGTTGTAGTTTGACGACTTGGCGGTTTCAGCGTACGGGGCTTGCGGTCAGCGGCCTATGCGGTCTGTGTGGTTACAGTTTGCTGACCGTGCGGTTTCTCTTGCTTGTATTTTCTGTTTCGATCGGATATATTATGAATCATGTCTTGTAATGTATACCCCGTCTTGTAAAGAAGTTCTTGATAATTTCAAGTTTGAGACTCTTGTGCTTCTACTGTTGCTAATTTCTACTTGACTTGGTTATGAACGTGTGTTTCGCGACCTTTCTCAACTTCCTAAATTTTTTTTACAGATTAGCCCAACAAATAAAGACGCTATTTATTCACTACGATCAAAGGTGTTTGAAATCTACATCCCTACATATATATTTATATGTAAGTACTCAAATTTATCATTTAATCTCGACAATCAGAGACATATTTAGACGAACATCAATAAATCCAAGTATTATGTGTGGTTGTGGTTTCATGTTTTTTTCCGCGAAAACTACGAATTCAAGTCATTGCAGAAAGGGGCGCCACTTCAAAAATTAATGACTGAGATGTGCTGGAAGGAGAGAAATAAAAAGTGAATCTTAGACTCCATTAGGCACTGCGTTTTGCTCCGGCGAGTTTGGACGACAAAAGCGCCACATGTTGAAGATGTTGAAGTGTGAATTTGGCGGTTTGAATGTGCAGACCGCGCGAACCGCGGAGATCGCACAACTTGTTGACTTGGCTATGAAGTGTGCGTGATCTGGTGTTGGTAGTCTGCACACCTATGCAGTCTGGTGCTGCTAACCGCTCTTTCTGTTGGCGGTATCCCTATCGTCTATGGCGGAGATTGTACTCTCCCCCTTTGCCTATAAATAGGGTCCTCGACCCCCTCATTTGATATATTGAGATCTAGAAACGAGAACTGAAGGTTGTGGTTAGGATTTTTCAGACCACGTGACAAGGATAAGTATCTGCGAAGTTGTGGTTGACGAATTGTGCGGCTAGCACTGAGCGACTAGATGACTAGTATTTGCGGTCTATCAGTGGAGTCTCAGTGTGGTACAGCGGGCAACAGTTGGTGGTTAAGCAACTGAGTCACGGGTTGTGCGACTGGAGCAGTTCTTCCTTGGGCACAGTTCTCAGTTCTCAGGCAGGCGGTTAAAGACTAGGTCGCGCGACTTGGTTCTCAGTTTGCACAACTTGTGTGGTCTGTTCTCTCGTAAGTCCAAATGTTTTGTTCGTGGGGACCTCTGCAGACTGATTTCTACGGATTGTGACTCTTGCAAGTTGACTTTGCGGTCAGGCGACCTCTGCGGTCAGGCGACCTGAAGTCCGGACAGGAGACCGCCGACCGGGTGCATCCAAGTGACCTGAGGGTTGAACAGACGGCCTTGGCAGTCTTAGTTTTCAATTCGCATGTTTGTACTTAGTCTGTTTTTTATCTCCAACGGGTACAAAGAGAAATCTTGCATTTCGCTTGTATGTCTCACCTTGTAAAGTAGTAAATAATATAATTGTTGTTCTTGCATCTTCTTTACTAGTGGTTTACTTATTCTTGGTTGGTTGATAGTGTTCCTACGACCTCTATTTCTTTAAATTTTATATGAGGGACAGAGGTTTTAGTAGTCAAAAGTTAACGAGACTTTGTTAAGTACCTTTGGAAGACAAGCAAATCAGGAGATCTGAAATGGAAGGTGGATATGCAAGAGGCTTTGATATTGAGTTGCTAACTCATACCAATTACAAGAAATTAAAAGTCTTGTATGGAGAGCTATCTATTTGGCGAGGACCTCTGGTAGGTTGTTGGTGTAAATAACAGACATGAGGTGGTTGCTGCTGGAAATAGTGCTCATGAAGTGAGAACTTGAGGAGAACTAAAACGAAGACAGTTTCACTCTCAAGCGAGCTATCTCACCTGAGTTGTTTGATCACATCATATGATCATGATGGCTTTAAGATTTGGACTGCTCTTGATGAGTTGTTCAATAAGAAGAATGTAGTTAGATTATAGTTCCTAGAAAATGAGTTAGCGAGAAACATTCAAGGAGACTTGCTCATTTCCTTTCTTCTAAAAAAGAAGAATATCTGTGTTGAGATCTCAACACTTGATCCAGATGAGCCCATTTCAAGAGTTAAGTTAAAGAGACACATCATCTGCGCTTGCAGAAGGAGTATGTGGCTTTCATTACCTTAGTGTAGGGTTGGGCTAATCAACCATCGTTGATGGAATTGGAGAACTACTAGCCCCTCAGGAGATCTTAGTAACACATGATGTCTGGGTGTTCTATTCTCAGGGGGAGATAATGATGTTCTTTATTCTTGGATAAGAATATGAGCGGTAAGCTAGGAACTAGAGAAGTCCTGATGGGGGAATGCTTCTACTTCATCACATCAAGATGGGAGCAATACCCTTAAGCTTGATGGAGGTAAGAAGGAAGGACTTAGATGCATTAGGTGTAATAAGCTTGATCACATGAAGGACTGCAAGATAAATCTTCAGCTAGGACATGCTACTGAGAAAGCAGGTGGATCCAAGAAGGAAGGTGAGTGGGGGAACTGCTTCATAGCAGACATGACATCATTTGTTCATTCTTTAGCATCCATCAACTTCCAGAAGGATTGGATCATTGACTCTTGGTGTGGTCATCACCTTATCGGAGATGAGTCAAAGTTTTCTTCTCTTCGGGTGTAATAGGGTGACGATGTTATCATTATAGCTGATGATATAGTACATGTAGTGGACAAAGCAGGAACAATCTTCTTGGGCAGTGATAAGAGACCACTCACGCTAAAGAGTGTGTATTAAGTGCTAGGGATGAAGAAGAATATATTCTCAGTGACCAATGCGGTAGATGTCGTCTACCATGTGTTGTTTGGTCTAAAAGAGGTGAAGTTCCTTCAGAACTTTTCATTATTAAAGGCTGACATCACTCATATTGGGAGAAGTGTGAAGGACTTGTTTGTTTTGTCAACAAGTTCCTATGTTAAGAAGATGATGGCAAACGACAGCGTTGCTATCTGGCGCGAGAGATTGTGGCATGTAAGGATGGACAAGCGGAAGGCTATGATGGCAAAGAGCCTGGTGAAAGGCTTGCATATTCTTTCCTCCCTAGGCGACGGCCATGTATGTGAGGGATGTCAATATGGAAAGACACATCACCTTCCATCTGACAAGTCACTGTCCTGGTGCAAGGCTCCTTTGGAGTGCATTCATATCGACTTGATGGGGCCGTGCTTCACTCCTTGTTTAGGTAACAAATATATGTTGGTCTTTGTTGATGACTTCACTATGTATACTTGAGTGTATTTTGTGAAAGAGAAGTCAGAAGTTTTGAGAAGTTCTTGGAGCTCAAGTAGCTCATTGAAGGCAGGCTTAATCTGTCGATAAAGAAGTTGAAGATAGATAATGGGAGAAGTTTGCTTCCTCTGAGTTCTTCAATAGAATGGAGTTGCAAAGAGGAAGATCCGCCATCTGGCGGAGACCTGCAAGAGTTGGCTTCATGCCAAAGGTGTTCCCCGGGTCTTTTAGTCAGAGGCAATGGCCTATGCAGCATACGTCATCAACAGATGTCATTGAGTCCTGTCAACATGAAGTCTCCGTATGAACTAATATTCAAGGAGAAGCCCAACATGGCACACCTTTGGGTGTTTGATTCTACCTGCTACGTGCATATTCTGGATGCTCTCAGGATATAGATAAACGTTAATGTAAGGAAGCTCGTTTTCATTGGCTATGATGAGCAAAAGAAGGGATGGAAGTGCATGGATCCTAAGACAAAGAAAATTTTTGTCTCGAGAGATGTGGTATTCGATAAGCTGACATTATACCAAGGTAGTTCTTCTGTGGAACTATAAGAGAGCGGGGTAGAAGGAAGGAGATAGAAAGTTGTTGAAGATCTTTTGGTGGAGCTGCATGTGTCTCTAGGAGATCTGACTATATCAAGCTCGGGGGCAGGTGCTTCTGGTTGTAGAAGCAGGAGGAGAGATCCTCCTAGTGTGCCTAGTAGTAGAGCTGGTGCAGAAGAGGCAGCTAAAATGGTGGAGCATGGTCAAGCTTGAGGAGGTCAAAGAGGACTATTATACCACCAACTTGGTACAGAGATGGCCACATGGTGAGCTTGGTCTCATGTTTCTTTGCCAGACCTCTAGACGAGTAGGAGGCGTCATGCTATGAGAACGTCATTGGATTAAAGGAGTGAGAAGAGGCCATGGATGAGGAAATGACTGCACTCAAGAAAAACAAAACTTGTGATCTTGTCCTAAGGTAGAAGGCATAACTTTTATTACTTGCAAGTGAGTCTACAAGCTCAAGAACAAAGCAGACAGCAGTATCGAGCAGTACAAGCCTCATCTTATTGTTCGAGGGTTTTCGCAATAGTATGGAGAAAACTATGATGAGACATTTAGTCATGTGGCCAATATGACTTCAGTTCGGATGGTGGTTGCCTTGGCGGCTTGCCAAGGATGGAAGATTTGACAGCTCTATATGAAAAATGCATTTCTTTATGGGGAGATTGACAAGGAAATCTTCATGGTGCAACCATCTGGTTATGTTTTTAAAGATCATCCAGGATATGTCTACAAACTCAAGAAGGTCATCTATTGATTGAAGCAGGCGTCTCGGGTCTGGTATGGGAAGATTGCAAAGTATCTACAACTTTGCGGGTATTTTGCATCTGACTCAGACTCGAGTCTATTCAACAAGAAGAGGGAGAGTTTTTAGTCTTGGTGGTGTTGTATGTCGATGACATGATCGTGACAGGGAACTCTAACGAAGAGGTAACAAAGCTTTGTGTTGAGCTATCTATTCGGTTTGAGATGAAGGATCTTGGTGAGCTTCACAATTTCCTTGGTTTGGAAGTGGAGAGGAATAAGAGTGATGTTCTTATCTCCCAGAAGGATATGCAGAGCGGATTGTGAAGCGGTTCGGCATGAGGGTGGTGTAGAGCAGTTCTACTGCACTTGAGGTTGGTATTAAGCTTCGACAAGATGAAGGAAGAGCTCTTTCAGATCCCTTTGTATTCCGGGATCTGGTCGGGAGCTTGATATACATGACGATTACTATGTCAGATATTTCATATGTTGTTGGTGGAGTAAGTCTATATATGCAGGAGCCTAGGAAGTCTCATCTAGTGGTAGCAAAAATTATATTGAAGTACGTGAAGTCCACCTTGGATATGGGGCTCTTTTATGAAAGGACAGGAGCTTCAACTTATACATGTTCACATATGTTGATTATGGTGGAGATACAGATGATTGAAAGTCGACATCTAGGTATGTCTTTATGTGTGGATGATGGGCGCAAAATAGAGCTTGAAAACGCAAGTATACGTGCCGTACAAGTAATACAGAGTGAGTGAGATCGTTCCCACGGGGAAGTGATGTGTTTAGTGCTTACAATTACTAGCTACACCGTTTCTATGAATCCAAGCAAAATGATCAATTGATTTTATGAAAATAGATTAAAACTTTTAGATAAATATTAAAACTAAATTAACTAGATCTTTAAGTAATTTCTTAGCAATTAGAGAAAATAGTCTTGCATTTCTGATTTCATATGTGTACATTGATGGTGATAAAATAAATATTTCATTTGGTTGAACTTTGGATTATCATGCGATGATTTTTAAAGAAAAACCCTTTATCTCTCGATACAAGGAGTCTTAATATCTACGCAACCCTAGTTATCTCTAACTTAGGAAAAACGAAAATATTATGAAGTGCAAGAATCAAATTCGCAAGCCTAAAAAGGAAATCTCTTTCACTTTTCAAAACTCAATAGATCTTGTGATGCACGCACGTTTCTCCTCTCTCGACTCTTGAAACGCCGTAAAAATAAAGAAATGTTGGTTAATGATTCGCATTGCTCATCTCTCGATTCTCGCGCTGCGATAAACTAGCCCTTAAATTAACATTACGCCGCTCTTCTCTCGATTCTCGCGGCGCAATACAATAAAAGACATGATCCAACAATTTCACCATAAAAATCACAAGATCCATAAAGATAATCACAAAGCAAACTCAAAATCAAAGATGTTCATCATCAAAATACACATACTACTCTCATCATGCAAGACTAGAGAGTTTTAGTTCATGACTGCGGGAAAATAACACAAAACTGAAGAGATCTTACTAAACATTTCAAAAGAAATGCAAATCTTCCCTTCTCCAGTGATGTAAAAGCGTTTCCTTCTGGTCCCAACGCCAAGACTGCACTGGTTCTTCCCTTTTTTCGAAATCCTTCTTCCTGCAGTTTTTTCTCCTCTAATGGCTCCCCTTGAATAGAATGGAATCCCCCTCTTTATGGCTGAAATTTTCCTCTTTTAAACTTTCCCTCTCTTTCTCCTAGTGGGCCCCACATGCAGTCATTTTAAAATGCTGAATGGATGCTTTAAAATAGGTTGTAACTGTCCAAAATTTGGCATTTTCGGATTTGAATTTTATGTAACTGCCAAAAAATGTTGTGAATATGTTGCAACATTTCTGGTGCTGTTTTTTCTTCTGCATAGTTTGACCTGCCAGCATTTGTTGAGAATATGTTGCAACATTTTTCCCAGATTTTTCACACTACTTAGTCTTCAATCCTTGACTCAAATTCTCCCCGAATCCTATCATAAAAACATATAAACAATGAGAGTACAAACATTGTGACTCCAAATCATGCGGTAATTGGATTTTATCTACTTTTCATGTAAAAATATCACATAACATGGCTAAAAATGGTTAAAATAGAGATGAAGATAACTTCTTTTTGCGAAGTTATCACACCCCCATGCTTAGTTCTTTGCTAGTCCCTAGCAAAGGTAAATCATTGTAAATCATGATATGACAAAGATTTATGACAGTATAATTTCATTCCTGTCTACTCTTCATTATAAGTTAACCAAAATAGCTTCAAGTAATTCTCATTAACTGATGCTAGACTTGCTAGTCCATAAAAATTCAAACTTTCATAATTCTCTCAGATAGATATAAGATAAGGCTCAATTAAGAATTCAAGTGTTATATGTGATGCCCTTAACAATTTGTCTACATCCCTTACAATTCATTTTCGATAAACTTCGTCACCAATAGGATAGATCAAGAGTAGTCTAAGGCTTTGATATGACCTCTACATGAGTTTGGTAGAAACCGATGCCAAATACAAACGACTTGATGAATTTTGGAGAGGTGGGTAGCCAATGATTCTAATTAACTTAGTAGCTTGCCAACTTATGGGGTTTAACTTTCAACAATTTTTTTCTTTCTTTTGATATTTGCACAGTTGGGATCATTCCAAGTATGAGTGAACATCCTTGGGCCATATATCACTATGCTATATATATATTCCTTTTTTTTTTTGATCATAGTTGGGATCATTCCAAGTACGCCGGAGCTAACTTAGGCCACATGTCACTATGATATACACAAATTTTTTTTTTTTTTAAACACCCATAAGTGGTCAGTCTACTAGCTAAAGAACATAGGGAAATGAATAATCAAGTCTTTAAGCTCAAAAGTAATATGTGATGGCCACAAAGGTAAGGATTTACGTGGAAGCAAGGTTAACTACGTACGCTCAATATATTGGCGACTATCATTGAATTAGAACATACTCGATCCAATCCCATTAGGATCCGAAGTTAATTAAATAAATTAAAAGGGTGTAAACATTTTTAAGAACTATAGTGTATGAATGTGAGATAGATTTCTTAATCGAGCTTTAACCAATCAGTCTAATTACAATTTAATAGTCTGACTCATAGGACTGACTCGTCTAACCTTACAATTAATTTGAAAAACTTGAATAGATTTTTTTTAATAATAATAATAAAAAAATGAAGAGTAAACAGTTCTAAAATATACCCCATAAAAGTTTTGTCACGCAAGGTATAGAAGGGACATGCCCCCATACTTTAACCTTTACTAGTCCCTAGTAAAGCAGTTGTAGCAAATATAATAGCCTTATATGCGACTGCGAACTTCATAAATCATAAGAGTGGAATAAAAAGACAGTTTCACATGTGAGTTGCCAATCATATAAATATGAGTGAAGTGGAACATAAAAGTATAAGCGATGAACGGAATATCCCACAAAGTAGCAGATTATAATAAATAGTTTGCATTAACACAGTGAAGGTATTGAGTAACATGTAAAACTTCACGACATGAAAACATATAGCCATAATTTATGAAAACAACATTTCAGGAAACGGAAAAATGCAGCTAGGGAATTGATCAACTATAGTGCAGCAAGTAACAGTTACAAAGATTAGTGCTAGAAAATACATAACCAAGTAATACGTCAACGGTACTGAGCATTCAGTTAATATCATGCATTTCAAGTAGTTCATCAGTAATAGAACAAAGTAGCATGTAGGAAAAATGATAACGAGCGTCCAAGGAGTTAATCAATCTCCGCAATGTTGACAAGAGCAATATGTGCATAAAATAAAGTACTGCACTAACTTTGAAATGTTTCACCATAGAGATGTTTTTTAAAAAAAAAACAAAACAGTCATTTCAGCAGTAAAAATGCAAAGTAAATTTCCCAGATCTGAGTAGTGGAGCATCAACCATCCTCCTCATCGTCGTCAGTGTCATCGACCTCGTCCGAGTCGTCATCGTCCAAAAATTCTTTCATTTCGTCGTCTCCGCCGGATGCAAAGGCTGCACCCTCCTCGACCGCTTCCGTTTCATCATGTGGATTTGGCGAGGATGTCGCCTCCTTTCCCTTAGAAGTAGAGGGATTGTTGTCATACCAAGCAGGATTCACATCGTGGACTGCTATCTTGTCCTCAGGTACATTCAAATGGCGGAGAATGGCTACTTGATTGTGATGTAAAATGTTTAAATGGGATACTATATCACGATGTTGTTGGCGCTGATATTTGGCGGTGCCTTGCAAATATTTAAGGATGATCGGCCAATCCGGGGGGTTTGGGGAAAGTGGTGGTGGAATTGGAGGTTGGGTGGTTTTGCTCGAAGATACGGTGGGGCGTTGTTTCGGAGCGGATTTGGGAGGTGGCTCCTCGGAAGATACTTTAATATAGGAGGAAATCACAGAAAATGTGATTGGCCGGCCTACAATGGTAGTAGTGTCCGTGTCGGCGAGAGATACCCCGGCGTAACGGCACAATGATGTGATGAGCGTGGGAAACCACAGCTGAGTACCCCCCTCAGTTTTGACCTTTTTTTGGATTTGATTGGAAATAATATGTCCTACATTAATGGGAATCCCTTTTATAATGCTATGTATAATGCAAGCCCTATCGAAGGAGACATGGTTGGAGTGTTTCGTCGGCATAATACTTGAGTTTACGAAAAGCAGCCAAACTTTAGCTTCACGAGTAAAAAGCGCCGAATGCAGGACATGCTTTGATTCATTAACCCACGTGATATTTCTAGTGAGGCTCAATGTGGTGGCGATATCGTATGGGTTAGAAGCTCTAACCGACTGAAAGACATCACAATCCAGATTTGGTAAATCGAAGTAGGAGTTTATACCTTCCGCGGAGAAATCGACTTCCTTCCCCCGTATGTGGATTTTTCCGTCCGTGTGGAACTTGGCGTTGGCGTAAAATTCACACACCCACGGTAGGACAGCATCAGTGCGGGGATGGCAGAAGGAGGTCCAACCGAACTTGTCTATTGGCTGCACATACGCTTGACTCCAACCACGAACTTCCAGTTGAAACCCTCTTTCATAGATGAGGGGCTTTACCTTAAGCAATTCGTAGCGAGCCATGGCTTCGTCGTTGATGAATCTTGAGTGCTTGGGCGCCGCCGTCGCCTTCTCTCTACCTTTCTTGGGGGCCATGATACTTCAACGCCTCCGGTTAGTGATAGCAGAACTTCGTAAGAGGACGGCGGGAGGGGGGGGTATGTCCAAAACGGTGTTGTCGCGGGGTTGCCGCCGCCGGCGGATGAGTCGGCGCGGGGCGAGGAGGACGATGTAGGGTTTCCTGGAGCAAAGGGATCGGGGGGCAGCGGAAGTGGGGAGATCGTGTTTTCAATAGCAGCGGGTATTAATTGCACAGGTTATGCTAAATTAACCGGTCAAGGAGGTAAAAAAAATTAATTAATAACCATTAGACAGCCGGTTCAGCTAAATCCCGCAGGCAGCCGGTTAATTATGCAGTTGAACCGGTCACCGCCTGAATTTCCGCTTTTGTAAGGGAAAAGGCAGAGAAAATTTTGTTGCAACATTTTTCGAAAATGTTGCAACATTTTTTTCTGAGCCAATTTGAGCCTTGGCTAGCACTGAATGAAGGGGAAATGCAGGTTTTAAGCGTTCGAGACCATAGGGATTCTGTCATGCATCATCATTTTTTTTTTTTTTTTTTTTTGAAAGAAATTTTTGAGAGAAATAGAAACAAACAAAACAAAAATAACAAAAATAAAGAACTTAACATTAAAATTTGGGGTTGCCTCCCCAGAAGCGCCTTAGTTAATGTCCCGGCTGGACATTCAGCGGCTTGAAAATTTTATTTCAAGTGTATGAACGATATTGCTCGTTCATTTTCGTTCCCTAAATAAGCCTTAAGACGTCCGCCATTGACCTTAAACTCCGAATGATCTTTTTCATTGATGATAGTAACGACCCCATAAGGAAGAACTTCTTTGACCCGAAACGGGCCCGACCACCTAGATTTTAATTTTCCGGGAAAAATTTTTAATCGTGAATTGAATAATAGAACTAGTTTCCCTGGTTGTAAATTTTTGTCCGTAAGATGGCGGTCATGCCACATCTTTGTACGGTCCTTATAAACCCTTGCACTTTCATACGCCTGAGTCCGGATCTCCTCCAATTCATTTAACTGTAGTAGTCTAGATTTACCGGCTTCTTGAAAGTCAAAGTTGATTTTCTTAATGGCCCAATATGCCCGATATTCCAACTCCAACGGTAAGTGACAAGCCTTACCGTAAACTAAACGATACGGGGTAACACCAATTGGGGTCTTGAAAGCGGTTCTATATGCCCATAAGGCATCGTTAAGCTTTTGAGACCAGTCCTTGCAATTTACACTTACCGTTTTAGCCAAGATTTTCTTGATCTCTCTATTAGATACTTCTGCTAACCCATTAGTTTGGGGGTGGTATGCCAATGCTACCTTATGCCTAACCCCGTACTTTTTCAACAACGCAGCAAATTGGTGATTACAAAAGTGACTTCCCCCGTCACTTATAATAGCTTTGGGTGTTCCAAATCGACTAAATATGAAGTTTTTCAGGAAGTATAACACCACCTTTGCATCATTTTTGGTCGTGGCTATGGCTTCGACCCATTTCGAT
Source organism: Platanthera guangdongensis (assembly GCA_039583875.1). Taxonomy (NCBI): domain Eukaryota; kingdom Viridiplantae; phylum Streptophyta; class Magnoliopsida; order Asparagales; family Orchidaceae; genus Platanthera; species Platanthera guangdongensis. The sequence continues at coordinate 5,219,652 of CM077152.1, forward strand.
ACATAGTCTACGGCTAAGAGGATAAATAAATTACCATTCGAATTAACAAAGGGTCCCATGAAGTCTATACCCCATACATCAAATAGCTCAACTTCTAGAATTGGGTTCATAGGCATAGCTTCGTTCTTATTAATATTTTCTTCCTTTTGACATCTATCACACCTTTTCACATGTTCTCGAGAATCATGATATAATGTAGGCCAATAGAATCCGGCCTCTAAGACTTTCATAGCTGTCCTATTTCCCTTGAAGTGTCCTCCGTAGGGAGAACTATGACAATTTTCTAAAATAGGATGCATTTCCACTTCCGGTATACATCTCCTCACTACTCCATCAGCACCAATTTTAAACAAATAAGGTGGGTCCCAAAGATAAGACCGCACTTGGTGTAAGAATCTCTTTCGTTGTTGGTAGTTTAAATCTGAAGGTAAGATGTTACTAACGAGGTAATTGACGTAATCGGCGTACCATGGCACTAACCCCTCTGATATAGCTAAGATTTGCTCATCTGGAAATCTCTCCTCAATCCCTGAATGATAATAAGATTCCTCTGGTTCGATCCTGGAAAGATGGTCTGCTACAGGGTTATCTACGCCCTTTCTATCCTTAATCTCCAAATCGAATTCCTGCAATAATAGCACCCAACGAATCAACCTTGGCTTTGTATCTCTTTTTTCCATCAAATAACGGATAGCCGCATGATCAGTAAAAACGGTCACTTGAGTGCATAAAAGATAAGATCGAAACTTTTCAAAGGCGTAGACTACTGCCAACAACTCCTTCTCAGTCGTGGTGTAATTGATTTGAGCTTCAATCAGAGTTTTGCTCGCGTAGGCTATGGTGTGAAAAAGCTTCTCCCTAACTTGACCTAGAACTACACCCACGGCATAGTCACTCGCATCACACATAAGGACAAATGGTTCACCCCAGTCGGGTGCCACCACAATTGGTGCCGTGGTTAATTGCTTCTTCAGTTTACTAAATGCACTCAAACAGTCTTCGTCAAGATGAAATTTCGTATCCTTTTCCAACAATCCACTAAGAGGTTTTGCAATCTTAGCAAAATCTTTGATAAACCTTCTGTAAAATCCGGCATGCCCAAGGAAACTCCTTAACTCTTTCACATTCCTAGGAGGAGGTAATTTCTCAATGACCTCAATTTTGGCCTTATCTACTTCTAACCCCTTGCTTGACACATGATGGCCTAGCACGATGCCTTCGCGTACCATGAAATGGCACTTCTCCCAATTCAGCACAAGGTTAGTTTCGATACATCGCACAAGCACTCTTTCTAAGCACTCCAAACACTCTCCAAATGATTTTCCGAAGATGGAGAAATCATCCATGAAGATCTCTATACCATGATCCATAATTTCTGAAAATATAGCAATCATACACCGTTGGAACGTGGCTGGTGCGTTGCATAGACCAAATGGCATTCTCCTAAAGGCGAATGTTCCGTAAGGGCACGTGAAGGTTGTTTTCTCTTGATCTTCCGGGTCAACCGTGATTTGGTTATACCCGGAATAGCCGTCTAGGAAGCAGAAGAAATCATTACCGGACAACTTATCTAGAACTTGATCTATGAAAGGCAATGGAAAGTGGTCTTTTCTAGTAGCCTTATTAAGCTTGCGATAATCCATACAAATGCGCCATCCGGTAATAGTTCTAGTCGATATTAATTCGTTCTTATCATTTTTTATTACGGTCATCCCTCCTTTCTTCGGAACACATTGAACCGGAGAGACCCAAGAACTATCGGAGATAGGGTATATTATCCCTGCATCTAACCATTTTATTATTTCTTTCTTTACGACCTCTTTCATAGGTGGACTGAGACGGCGTTGAGGCTCAATGGAACCTTTATAAGATTCTTCTAGGAGAATCTTGTGCATGCATACCGAAGGACTAATCCCTCTTATGTCCGCGATGGTCCAACCTATGGCTACTTTAAATTGCTTCAGCAAATCTATGAGTTGTTGATGTTGATTTGGTGATAATTTTGAGTTGACAATGACCGGTAATGTATCATTGTCTCCTAGATATGCGTAGGCCAAATGTTCAGGTAATGGTTTCAACTCAAGTGTGGGAGGACTAATGATGGAAGGTTTATTTGCACATGTCTTATCTGTCATATCTAAAATCTCCGGCTTGCGAGTGAATGTCGGTGGACGTGCACTTATTTCAAAGCATTCTTGAATTTCGTTCTCACAATGAGATTTCTCTTCATCCGTCCCCTCCTCTTCATCTTCTTCGAGATCCTCACTTAAGTTGTAATCAATAAAGGTCACACTCTTAACTTCCTCTATGTCATCTTCTTCTAAACGAGGGAATTTCATGGCTTTTAGTACATTAAAAGTCACTTGTTCATCGTTAACCCTCATGGTTAACTCACCCTTGTGTACATCAATCAAAGTTTTTCCGGTGGCTAAGAAAGGCCTACCCACTATAATGGGGACTTCCTTGTCTTCCTTCATGTCTAATACCACAAAATCTGCCGGAAAAATAAATTTTCTACCTTGACTAAGACGTCTTCTACAATCCCCTTTGGATAGGTTAGAGATTTATCGGCTAATTGTAATGTAATTGATGTTTTGGAAATCTCCCCCAACCCTAACTTCTTATAAATTGAAAGTGGCATAAGATTTATGCTCGCCCCTAGATCGCACAAAGCCTTTCCCTCGAATTGATGTCCAATAGAACACGGAATCGTGAAGCTTCCGGGGTCCTTTAGTTTTGGTGGCAATCTCCTTTGGAGAATTGCACTACATTCATGTGTAAGGGTTACCGTTTCGTTCATGCCAAACTTCCGTTTTTTATTTAATATGTCTTTCATGAACTTTACGTAACTCGGCATCTGTTCTAATGCTTCGGCAAATGGTATATTAACTTGCAACTTCTTAAAGATTTCTAAGAATTTCTGAAATTGTTGATCCAATTTGCTCTTTTTTAGTCTTTGGGGGAAAGGTGGTGGTGGATAGGTTCGTGGGTTCTCCTTCCTTCTTTCCTCTTTTTCTCCTTCTATTACCTTATCATTTCTTCTTGTTATTACTCCTTCCTCCTCACTCTTATCGTCCTCATTTCTTCCTATTATTACTTGCTCACTAGGACCCTTGAATTCTTCTTGGTCTTGATTTTTATCTTGTTCATGAGGATTAGTTTCTTGACCAACTACTAACTCACGTCCACTTCGCAATGTAATGGCCTTACAATGATGATTTTCTCCCTTGGGATTGGGTGTGGTATCCGTAGGGAGTGTGCCTTGCGGTCGCATACTTAAAGCGGTGGCGATTTGTCCTAGTTGTGATTCAATCATTCTCATGGACCCTTCCAAACTAGAGAAACGGGCTTCATTCTTTTGCATTGATTCAATGATGAAGTCATCCGTTACCTTTCTAGATGGTCCTGCTTGGTTGGTATGATTGTTTTGATGTTGAGGATTAGCATTAGAATTAAATAAGTGTGGTGGAGTAGGACCGGAGTTGTTCTTCCAAGAGAAGTTAGGATGGTTTCTCCATTCGGGATTATAATGGTTTGGGTAAGGGTTTGTATTTTGCTTATAATGCCCTCCTAAATAATTAACTTCTTCATTACCCCCTACAAGTTGTTCAATTGTTAAGGTGGGGTTAGGAGAAACCATGGGAGTTATAATGCTATTGACTTGAGGATTCATTTGATTTTGGTTCAACGTCAAAGCATCCAACCTTTTGTTAATGGTATTAAATTGGGACGTCATTTGGGCTGCAAATGACGTTAATTGGTCAACTTGATACAATCCTGCCGTAGTGGGAGGATGTACTTGACGCTCGATCGTGTGGTAATTATTAGAAGATAGATCTTCTAAAATACCGTATGCATCTTCAGGGTACTTGTTCATCAACGAACCTCCCGCAGCTCCATCTACTTGGATCATTGTAGATGTCTGAAGGCCGTTATAAAACGTCCATACTTGTTGGTGAATGGCTAGCCCATGGTGGGGACATCTGCGTAATAATTCCTTAAATCGTTCCCACGCATCATATAGGGTTTCTCCATTCGCTTGCATGAATGTAGAGATATCCCGCATTAACTTGGCAGTTTTAGATGGAGGGAAATATTTGGATAAAAATTTTTCAACCAATATAGCCCAAGTAGTAATAGACCCATTAGGCAACGAGTTCAACCAATCTTTTGCTTTCCCTTCTAGAGAGAAAGGAAATAATCGCAATTTAATGGCTTCTTCAGATGCGCCATTAATCTTAAATGTGTCACAGATTTCTATGAACGTTCTTAGATGAGAGTTTGGGTCTTCCTGGTTATGGCCACTAAACTTATTATTCTGGACAAGTTGCATCGCCGTGGAATCAATTTTAAAGTTGTTAGCCTCTACCGCAGGTCTAGCGATACTAAATTGTACCCCTCCCCTAAAAGGCATATTATAGTCACGACATGTTCTCCTATTTTCCATTGGGTGCCCGTTATGCTCTACTTGGCCTCCTAAGTCCTGTCCCTCTTGATGAACGTCAGCATCATTGTTTTGATTATTCATGTTGTGTTGATTCGAATTTTCCAATCTAGTTGATTTTCTATTACGTCTACAGGTTCGCTCGATTTCAGAATTTAGAGGAATTAATTCAACGGATCGATACCTGGACATAAACTATCAGATGACAAAGATGGTAACCCAAATACAATAAACTAACAAGTGAAAACAAAACTTGACCTCCACGTACTAAGGTTCACTAATATTGTAAGAAGAAAAATACTAAATCCGTTGCACCTCCCCGGCAACGGCGCCAAAAACTTGATGGGCGCAAAATAGAGCTTGAAAACGCAAGTATACGTGCCGTACAAGTAATACAGAGTGAGTGAGATCGTTCCCACGGGAAGTGATGTGTTTAGTGCTTACAATTACTAGCTACACCGTTTCTATGAATCCAAGCAAAATGATCAATTGATTTTATGAAAATAGATTAAAACTTTTAGATAAATATTAAAACTAAATTAACTAGATCTTTAAGTAATTTCTTAGCAATTAGAGAAAATAGTCTTGCATTTCTGATTTCATATGTGTACATTGATGGTGATAAAATAAATATTTCATTTGGTTGAACTTTGGATTATCATGCGATGATTTTTAAAGAAGAAACCCTTTATCTCTCGATACAAGGAGTCTTAATATCTACGCAACCCTAGTTATCTCTAACTTAGGAAAAACGAAAATATTATGAAGTGCAAGAATCAAATTCGCAAGCCTAAAAAGGAAATCTCTTTCACTTTTCAAAACTCAATAGATCTTGTGATGCACGCACGTTTCTCCTCTCTCGACTCTTGAAACGCCGTAAAAATAAAGAAATGTTGGTTAATGATTCGCATTGCTCATCTCTCGATTCTCGCGCTGCGATAAACTAGCCCTTAAATTAACATTACGCCGCTCTTCTCTCGATTCTCGCGGCGCAATACAATAAAAGACATGATCCAACAATTTCACCATAAAAATCACAAGATCCATAAAGATAATCACAAAGCAAACTCAAAATCAAAGATGTTCATCATCAAAATACACATACTACTCTCATCATGCAAGACTAGAGAGTTTTAGTTCATGACTGCGGGAAAATAACACAAAACTGAAGAGATCTTACTAAACATTTCAAAAGAAATGCAAATCTTCCCTTCTCCAGTGATGTAAAAGCGTTTCCTTCTGGCCCAACGCCAAGACTGGACTGGTTCTTCCCTTTTTTCGAAATCCTTCTTCCTGCAGTTTTTTCTCCTCTAATGGCTCCCCTTGAATAGAATGGAATCCCCCCTTTATGGCTGAAATTTTCCTCTTTTAAACTTTCCCTCTCTTTCTCCTAGTGGGCCCCACATGCAGTCATTTTAAAATGCTGAATGGATGCTTTAAAATAGGTTGTAACTGTCCAAAATTTGGCATTTTCGGATTTGAATTTCCTGTAACTGCCAAAAAATGTTGTGAATATGTTGCAACATTTCTGGTGCTGTTTTTTCTTCTGCATAGTTTGACCTGCCAGCATTTGTTGAGAATATGTTGCAACATTTTTCCCAGATTTTTCACACTACTTAGTCTTCAATCCTTGACTCAAATTCTCCCCGAATCCTATCATAAAAACATATAAACAATGAGAGTACAAACATTGTGACTCCAAATCATGCGGTAATTGGATTTTATCTACTTTTCATGTAAAAATATCACATAACATGGCTAAAAATGGTTAAAATAGAGATGAAGATAACTTCTTTTTGCGAAGTTATCAGTGGATCAATAGCAGTTTCGAGGTGCAGTGAGAAGCAGGATTCTGTGTCTATCTCCACCATTGAGACATAGTACAAGGCGTCGTACTTGGCAACCCAGGAGGGCATCTGACTGCGCAGGTTGGTGGAGGATATCAATGAGGAGGTGCGAGGTCCTACTCTATTTTGCGGTGATAATGAGAGTGCTCTGAAACTGGTTACAAATCTAGTGTGTCACAACGAACAAAGCACATCGAGATCGAACAACACTTTGTTCGAGGGAAGGTGTTGGAGGGATTTTTGATTGTGGAGTATGTGCAGAGCAAGGACAATGTCGCTGACATCTTCATGAAGTCACTTTCGAAGGGACCGTTTGAGCGCTTGTGGGGGTTACTTGGTCTGACTTCCACTTCCCACTTCAAGGGGGAATGTTAAAAATGTTGAAGTGTGAAGTTGGTGGTCTGGATGTGCAGTCCGCGCAGACCGTGAAGACTGTGGATGTAACGACCCGGGTTTAGGCCCTTTAGACCGCCCCACGGCATCGCCCGACCTACCACAACACCACACCTGGGCAGGGTAGTACAGCCGGAATATACAAGGCATGCATGATGTACACCCCAAAGCATCATGCGCCTGTTTATTGGTCGCACACATTGTTGCCACGGGGTTTCGAACACGAGACCTTGATAAGGAGCCTTTAATATGATGATGAGGAGTGGTATTAAAGGCTCCTTATCAAGATCTCGGGTTCGAAACACCGTGGCAACAATGCACGCGGCCGATAAACAGGCGTGAGATGCTTTGTGGTGTACGGCCTGCAGGCCTTGTATATTCCAACAGTACTACCCGGCCCAGGTGTAGTGTCGTGGTAGGTCGGGCGATGCCGTGGGGTGGTCTAAAGGGCCTAAACCCTGGTCGTTACAGTAGAGGCCGTACAATTTATTTACTGTGAAGTGCGTGCAGTTTGGTGTTGGTAGTCCGCACACTTGTGCAGTTTGGGGCTGCTAACAGCTCTTTCCGTCAGTGATGTCCTTATCATCTATGGCAGTGATTTTGCTCTCCCCATTTGTCTATAAAAAGGGGTCCCGACCCTCTCATTTGATATATAGAGATCTGGAATGAGAATTAGAGCTAAAGGTTGCGGTTAGGATCGTGGTTGGCAAACTGTGAGGTTAGCATTGAGCGACTAGGTGACTAGTACTGGCAGTCGGTTGGTGGAGTAAGTGTGGTACAACGAGCAGCAGTTGACAGTTAAGCAGCTGAGTCACGAGCTGTGCGACTGGAGCAGTTCTTCCTTTGGTGCAGTTTTTAGTTCTCAGGCATGCGATTAAAGATCAGATCGTGCGACTTGGTTCTCAGTTCGTGTGACTTGTGTGGTCTGTTCTACAGCAAGTCCAAGTGTTTTGTTCACGACGACCTCTGCGGGTTGTGACACTTGCAAGATGACTTTGTGGTTAGACGACCTCTGCGATCAGGCGACTTGAAGTCCAGAGAGGTGACAGGTGGCCTGGTGCATCCGGGTGACCTGATGTACGAACAGGCGGCATTGACTGTCTCAATTTTTCAGTTCATCAGTATGTACTTGGTCTGTTTTTTATCTCTGTCGGGTACAATGCGAAATCATGTCTCGTGCTTGTATGTCTCGCCTTGTAAAGCAGTAAATAATACAAGTGTTGTTCTTGAATCATTTTTACTAGTGATTTACTTGTTCTTGGTTGGTTAGTTGAGAGTGTTCTTGCAACCTCCCCTTCTTAAAATTTTACACCACCATCATATAAATATAGAATGCTTGTTTGATAAGACAATGGTTACGACAGCCAGCAAGTAAGGAAAATTAATTTTGAACATAAAAGTGGACAAGTTTTGTAAGGTTTTGAATTTAGATTAATATTACTTAACATTAATTAATGATGATTTCTATGCAAAAAGGAGTTGGAGACACAGCTAGCATCCCCTCTGACCACCATAAGATGCTCCCATCCATTATCCAATGCAGAGCTCCATAGCTTTAGTCATCTTCCTCATGAAGCAACAGAAGAACATCACAGACTATTAGTAATATATTAAAGATAAGAATGCAGAGGAATAAAATAAAGAGCAAGTGGCTTTCAAAAGAATACAGAGAGATAAGAGGGGGAGGGCATCTACTTCCAATAATGGGGACATGGATGATAAGCGCATTAAAAAAGAAGAAAAGGCATTTGTAATGGAGACAAGGAAGGTGAGGGCGATTGATTGCCAAATTAATGCATTTGTTAACAAATTTTATTAATTGAAGAAGAGTTTCCTTGGTTGACCGGCAATCTGAACAATTGGCCATGGACTCTTCTTCTTGTTGAAATTTCTCACAAGCTGATCAACTGGTAGTTCTGGTATCAAACAAACACTTCCGGAGCTATCAAGTTGATCACTTGATCAAACGGAAAACGAGAACTAGGCGCATGAACACTTCAACCATAAATTGAGCTAAGTAATCAGAGGCAACAAAGAGCAACCACGGATCTTGTATTATCAACTTTACATGGCAAGGTATACATGACGAGACATGATTTCACCAAGTACAATAGAGAGTCATACAAAACAAAAAGAAACTTCAAGCAGGGCGGACTGCCTCAGAGACCGCCTAGTCTGCCAAAACCGCTGAGACCGCCAAGCCGCTGCTGCTGCACCACTGATCTACGAAGTCCGCGCAGTCCGCGGACTACCCATTATTCCGCTGAGACGACTGCTCTACAAGCCGTCGCCGAACTGAAAGAAAAGACCGCCAAGTCCGTCGAGACCGACGAACTGGTTATTGAACTTGAACTTCAATTGCTGGAGAGAAGACTGGTTGGCCGCCAAGGCCGACCTGCTGCAAACCACCGATTGTAAATCGCAAGCTCCACTGCTTCCTGACCGCAATCAGAACCAGACTCCTGGCTTCACAGTGCTAGCTGCACAAGCTGCAAACAACAACCAGTTAACCTTCTCAATCCACGCAGACTAGAAAATCGAGACCGCAACAATTAATCCGCGTTTAACTTACTGTTCATTCAATTACTATTGAAGTGATTGGGGGGTCCTATTTATAGGCGGGGTGAGCAGTGTGGTCACCGCTCTAGTGAATAGAGTCACCACCCCAGCTCGCAGCTAACACAACTCAGTCCGCCGAGTCCGTAAGGGCAATGCCAGACCAGCCGATTCGCCAGGCACCAAGTCAGGAAGCCAATCCGCAACCTGGCGGTCACTGCACTAGTCCGCACGCTTCGCAGCACACAGACAGCAATAGCCGACATACTGCACCAGTCCGCATGCTACACGCGGACACCGCACCAGCCCACACAGCTTGCGAACACCGCACCAGCCCGCCACATGAGTCGACGACAAACAGGCACAGATCGCCCGGTCAACCAGCGGACACCGCGGGCTCTGGGAATACACTGAACTTGTCACAGAGTATGACCAAGTCCAACAACCCACCAAACACATGGCGTGAGCATGGCAGACACGAAGCCAGATCGCCAGCTCCAAGGTCAGTCCGCCATCAAGAATACGGCTATTACCCACCGCATCACTAGAGATCAAGGACATGGACCAATGCCGATCTCGCGATCTCCAATCTCAGTCCGCCACAACGAACTTCGCAGACTCGAACTGAGTCTGCCACATTCCCGTGGATACACCACCAATCCGCCCGATTATTACAAGAACAAGCCAACAGCAGAACCACAAGCCGAGCTGACTGAACTCCGACATCAGGTCGCAATAGACAGGCCACGCCATCACATAACCCAGACCGCACCATCAGGCCGCCCAGGTCGCGCGGTCTGCTTGATCAACCACTTTCACTTCACAATTTTCAACACTTCTACCCCGCCGGCCGGCCTCCTGCCCTCCATTCTTCGTCTGTTCAGCCCTTTCCACCTACTGCCCAACCATTCCATTGAAGGTAAAAACAGTGCTGATCATCAACATATTCATTTCATATGTTATGAGCTGAAATACAGTTTTACTGCAATTCTCTTGCATCTGCTGCTGTTTCTTCCTCTTTCTCTCTCCCTCTCTATCTCAATCAGTGGATTTTTAACAAAACATGAAACAAAATTTCGTAGATTTCAGTGTTAATGCCACCATGAATTTGATCATGAACATATAGGGTTAATTATCGGGACCTTCCCTAGTTCCCTAGGACTTTGCATAATTACAGGTTGTGCTCCTCTATCTTTTAAAATTACATTTACTTCTCCCTCTAACACATCAATTTTTTGTAATCGGGCTCCGTTTTTAAAATCTCGGTCCAAATTAAAGTAAAGCGTGACACATGTTGAAATCCCATAAATATTTTTTTTTTCTTCTCTAAAGCGCGCCTATCTCCTATGAAATGATTTTTGATCTCCTAGGAGATCATTTCCCTATAAAATCCCTCCTCCCAAAAATTAGGCACGGCCGAGGAGAGATTTTATGCCCAGGAGCGTCGTCTTACAATGACACCAACTACGTGTTAGTTGTCCCCACAAGACAACGACCCTGCCGGCATGCACGATCATTCACACAACCAATGAAAGAAGAAATAAATCCACACATCACAACAAAAATATAATAAATATCTAATCAAAAGGTCCACATGACATAAATAAGAGTGCAAGTAATCGGGCTTATGCCAGTACATAAACATCATAAAATATCACTTTCTCTCTCAACTAACAACGCAGAAGCTAAACCAAATGATCATCAACCTGACGTCGGGTAGTAGTGGTAGTGTGAGGCTCCGGCTCCTCTAATCCTGGTGTCTCAATCTCTGGCTCCGCCCGGTCAAACTGCGATGACATCTCTATGTGCCCCTAAAATGATGTGGTCAAATGACCGTTTGTCAAACTAGATTTAGCGGCTTCGTCCCTGCCTCACCCCCTCGACTCATAGGCACCGCGCGGGAGGAAGAAAGCGGAGGACCAATAGTAACAGAATGTACAAACAAGTGACAATGGTATATATAGATAATTCTCAGCATGCAGTTCTATATCAGTATGAGCAATAACAGAAGTAAAAAAGTATTGTAAGAGGAGCTAAGTAAAACTAGTAAAGTAAAGCAACTACAATAGCATCACAGAAGTGTACCATAACTTATATGAATTCTCATACAAACATATAAGTTAAGATTTCTGAAATAGTAACTCATCATATAAAAGAGCTCATACTAATTTATATGATGAGTATCTACAAGTGCGTATGCTATGTCATGTTATGCAATGCAATGATTATGTAACTCACGCACACGACTCTGTGCACAGACCTTTCATGCATCCCCACTTTCTGGAGGTGGCCAACCTCTCAGGTACCAACCGTCGTGGCTCACGGTAATAGTGGAGGGGTTGACTCCACTCCTAGGCGGGCAGGCACACTACCAGTCCTAGATCTCTTGTATGCCTCAACGCTAAGAACACAACAACGGAGCCCCTGCGTACTCTTGCTGGCAGCTACCAGTCTTCTGTGGTCGGGTGTGCTCTTAGGGGACATAGTCCTCCAGACCTCGGTAGAAACATCATACCGGTATCTCCAAAGGTCTACACTCCGCCCCAAAGTCATCGTACTTCCGTCGGTGTGCCAACTGAACCAGTACCGAGTGACACACCACATAAGCAAAAACCAGGTATAACAATACCCTCCCGAGCCTCCAGCTTGCAGGACCAACTCGTCCAGATATCGACCAACATCCCGAGCCACCAGCTCATAGGACCAACGAGTCATATATCACTCCAACCCACACATGGGTGAGATCGCTATAAAATTCCTTAATCCTATCAGACTACTCTAGTCTAACTTTCGGATTACTTACCGATTTATGGTTAACCTTGGACTTCCTGAGGTCTACCCTGTGAAGGGCTCGCAGGGATACTAGTAACTATGATGGGCTGAAGCTCATCACTTCATTTCTCAAGGCACTTAGTAATGTTATGCTACCCTTAATCAAATCCACTCACATGGTTACTAAGTGTGTGACCTCTACAAAACAACAACTGTTGAAAACACTAATTTTCCAAAATTGCAATTGCAGACCACATGAACACATATGTGTATATGAACAGAAACTCTCCAAATATTTAACCTAATGTCCTAAGATTATTTTCCGAGGTCTATCATGACATTTCAGATCTAATTCCATAGATTTATAATTTTCCTAAAATAATCAACAATTATTATAATTTTCCCAAATTATTGCTACATGTGATTTTGAACATAAAGTAACACTTTCTTTTATCAAACCAGCAAGATAAAATTATCCTAATATCATCTTGAGTAATAATGGCTCTGGACCAAATTTCACATCATTCCAATAATATTTGATATTTAATTTCTAATTATAAAAATCCGATCCACTATGTCATGCTACATATGAAGTACTATAAATATTTATCAAATAATTCCAAAAAAAATTAATAGAGGTTACAAACGGTAAATAATTATTTGTTACAAAAATATATAATTTATAACTCAATTTGAGCACAATTATCTCAATAATATAGAAGCGGCAAAAATGATAATTATAACTGCAACACTAAGATTCTGACTTTCAAAAATTCCAAATAATTTATCCAATATTTATCATACTAAATTATTGCTATTGGCAAGGTTTCATAATATTTTCAACTATTTTAGTCACTCTAATTTCACTAATACACTTGCGTAATAAAAATACTAATTAATACATTTGCTAAGCAAATCAACTCCAGATGTTCTAAAACTTTATGAGAAGGTGTACTTTCACTAAATAATTGCATGTATAAAATTTCATTGGATTTGATTAAGCCAATCTTGCTAGATTCACAAGACACATCTTTTTGACTAAATGCACACCAGATCACATATAATATGACAACTTGTAAAGTTTCACCAATCTACAGTGGTCCAAAGGACCTGAAATTTTTACCATAACCTTATAACTCCCAAACGAACTTCTCACCAAAATTTGGGATTAAAATAATTGTTATTTCTCCTGCCATGGTTCACAATTCGCCTCGCAAAACTCACCATAAACGAACCCAAGTTCAACACCATAAGCAAATCTCACCGTAACCCAAGTACACACGCTTCCTTCATCCTCACTCATGACGACAAATTGCCCATGTGTATGCTAACATGAGTATGCTACCATAATTTCTACTTACTCCTCAAAGGATAATGCTAACTAAACCAACAAGTGATTTTAACATGATCATGACATGAACAAGAAAAGCTACATGAATCAACTTCGCATAAGGAGTAATTAAGCATAGAGAAATTTGATAACAAGGCGGTAAGCATGTAAGACATGAAGGAACAAGAGGATTCATGATGTTAACCCAGAAATCGGCGATCCTTCCCAAAGTGGCCAGCTGGCTAATCGCGACCCTTAGATTCTCTCTCTTTGATCGCGATGGGTCCCAGCGTAGGCGGACAGTTTCCCCTATCCGCCTAGGTCTCCTAGCAACCGCGTGTCCTGCGGGACGGCAGGCTATTCCCATGGCTCACCCTCGCGGGACATGCGGTTAGGTCCGCTAATCATGCAGTACTTTCCTTGCAGGAGTCCGCCAACAGCATTGCCAGGAGCGGCCTCCCATTTTCGCCCAAGGGGCGGTGGTCTCTAGCCGCCGTCCCGTCGAGGACGCCCACCGGGGGCGACCTCCCTGCTGCCCGAGGGGCGGCGGCCTCCTGCGCCGTCCGCCGAGGCCGCCCACCCGGGGCGGCCTCTGCCCGACTGCCGGGCGGACTCCCCCTGGAGTCCGCCCAGGCCGCCCGCAAGGGGGCGGCCAGGCCAGCCGGGCGGACTCCCCCTGGAGTCCGCCCAGGCCGCCCGCTAGGGGGCGGCCTCTGCCCGACTGCCGGGCGGACTCCCCCTGGAGTCCGCCCAGGCCGCCCGCTAGGGGGCGGCCCCGGCGCCCTGCCGGGCGGACTCCCCTGGAGTCCGCCCAGGCCGCCCGCTAGGGGGCGGCCGAGCCCTGCCGGGCGGACTCCCCCTGGAGTCCGCCCAGGCCGCCCGCTAGGGGGCGGCCGAGCCCTGCCGGGCGGACTCCCCCTAGAGTCCGCCCAGGCCGCCCGCTAGGGGGCGGCCCCGGCGCCCTGCCGGGCGGACTCCCCCTGGAGTCCGCCCAGGCCGCCCGCTAGGGGGCGGCCGAGCCCTGCCGGGCGGACTCCCCCTGGAGTCCGCCCAGGCCGCCCGCTAGGGGGCGGCCGAGCCCTGCCAGGCGGACTCCCCCTGGAGTCCGCCCAGGCCGCCCGCTAGGGGGCGGCCCCGGCGCCCTGCCGGGCGGACTCCCCCTGGAGTCCGCCCAGGCCGCCCGCTAGGGGGCGGCCGAGCCCTGCCGGGCGGACTCCCCCTGGAGTCCGCCCAGGCCGCCCGCTAGGGGGCGGCCGAGCCCTGCCGGGCGGACTCCCCCTGGAGTCCGCCCAGGCCGCCCGCTAGGGGGCGGCCCCGGCGCCCTGCCGGGCGGACTCCCCCTGGAGTCCGCCCAGGCCGCCCGCTAGGGGGCGGCCGAGCCCTGCCGGGCGGACTCCCCCTGGAGTCCGCCCAGGCCGCCCGCTAGGGGGCGGCCGAGCCCTGCCGGGCGGACTCCCCCTGGAGTCCGCCCAGGCCGCCCGCTAGGGGGCGGCTGAGCCCTGCCGGGCGGACTCCCCTGGAGTCCGCCCAGGCCGCCCGCTAGGGGGCGGCCCCGGCGCCCTGCCGGGCGGACTCCCCCTGGAGTCCGCCCAGGCCGCCCGCTAGGGGGCAGTCGAGCCCTGCCGGGCGGACTCCCCCTGGAGTCCGCCCAGGCCGCCCGCTAGGGGGCGGCCCCGGCGCCCTGCCGGGCGGACTCCCCCTGGGGTCCGCCCAGGCCGCCCGCTAGGGGGCGGCCTCTGGCCTGCCGGGCGGACTCCTCCCGGAGTCCGCCCAGGTCGCCCGCTAGGGGGCGACCTCCAGTTCTCTGCAGGTGGGTCCTTCCGATCGCTTCATTGCTCGACAGTGGCGGACGCAAAATCTCTGTCCGCGGAGTCCGCGCAGGTCGTCATACTGATGTCACTGGGCCCCACTTCTAGAAGAACTTCCCTGGGCCTATAAATAGCCCATGGTGCCTCTCATTCTGCACGGTTGGAGGATCCTGCAAGTCTGCCAGCAAGCCCTGCGGACTCCGTTTTCCAGTCCGCGCAGTCCGTCATCACCTCCTCCAGCAAGCTCTGCGGACTCAGTTTCCTGTCCGCGCAGCTCTCCAGCAGCTCTTCAGCAGCTTGCCAGCAGACTCTGCAGACTCAATTTCCCAGTCCTCCAGCTTGCCAGCAGACCATTTTACTTAGTCTCTGGCAGCATCTCCTCTCTGTTTTCTGGCACTTTCTTCTCTCTTAGCCGCCAGCTTCTCCTTGTACCCTTTAAGTGATTTTGTTGTAAAGGTGTACTTGTAAGCTTGTAATCTCTAGCTATTAATAAAAGGAAAGCCCGTCGCAGGAGTGGCATTTAGGCCGCGGCGGGCGAAGTGTGTTGTTGCCGCTGCTAGCGGCCCCCCTTCTTCTTCTCTCTGCTCAGCAAGCCTTGCTCCTCTGCTCAGCAAGCCTTGCTCCTCTGCTCAACTCAGCTCTTCTCGGCAACCAACCTGCAAGCACAACCGTCCCCTTAGCCGTCTGCTCGACAGCTCCTGATCAACCTCCTTCTCTCCTCTTGATCAACCTGCTCTGTTGATCAAGCTTCTCTCCTCTATCCCCGCAACCCTCTTTGACAAGCCGTTTGCTCCACTCTCGAGCACTCAGAGGCTTCCTTCCTTCCCTCCTCTCCTCCTCTCCTAGCTTGTGAGACCGAACACCCCCTCCGTGTTAGCTGGCTGGTGCCCCGCGACGTTTTCGCGCATCAACACATGACTAAACAAAAACAAGAAGAACAATGCTAATAAAATTGAAAGAGGAAAATTAGCTAAACTTGCGCAATCAAAAAACAAGAAAACAAGATTGGCAAGGGTGAAGAACACCGCTTGCCTGAACCGAGATGACACCACGACGGCTGCTCCTCTCTTTCCTTCCCTTGTCTTAGCTTTGCTCCCTTGATGTTCTTTTTGGAATGAGGAAGAAGATGAAGAAGAAGGTAAAATGAGGAGAAGAAATCTCTGTTTCGGCCTTATTTCCTCCAGAACTGAGCTGGTCCATTTGATCCAGAATCAAAGAAATGAACGGCACAAAAAAACTGGGAAAAATTGATTTTCGGCCCTGTCACGCCCTGTGACACGCCCGTATCACAGGGCGTGTACCGTAAGCGGTGCCGACGCCAACAAATTCTAGCTTATCCACAAAGTACACGGCCGGGTACACGCCCGTGTCACAGGTCGGTCATGCCCGTGACCGAGGGCGTGTAGCCCGTATCTCGACATCTCGTCGACTCTAAGTGTCGACACTCGACAAAGCTGGACACGCCCTGTGTCACGCCCGTGTCACAGGCCGTGTCCCCTCTCTCGACACCCGACACTCGACACTCGACACTCGACACTCGACACTCGACATAGCGGGACACGGCCCGTGACACGCCCGTGTCACGGGGCGTGTACCCCATTCGTCGAGCTCAACTCGACGCAAGAAAATTCGTCGAGTCAAGGAGGTCACGCCCAGGTCACGCCCTGGGTCACGCATCGACACGCCCGTGTCGGGGGGCGTGTCACGCACAAAACGACCATTTTTCCCTATTTTGAAAAGTGTTTCTGTGTCGTCCTAGACCATTTTTGCCTTAAGAACTTTTTACCCCTTTTTGTTTTCTGTACAAGCAACCCGTTTTGAGCAACATTACCCGGGCGCGAAAAAGTGCAAGCATTCCCTAAGAGGCCTCACCGAGTCCCCAACTTGGACTCCAGTTTGCTGGAGAATCGTGCAACTCTGCTACCAAAACAGCCACTCGCAAGCCCGCAGGAAAACCATGCTCGAACAACGGTCAAAGCTAACGTAACGCCCATCAAGCATATGTTTCAACGCACAAAAAAATACGGGGCGTTACACAGAGTATGTTGCATGAAGGAAGGAGATGAATCCAGAGTTGAGGAAGGTGGATGGGGAATGCTTTCATGACATGCACGTGTGTTCGTGCTTTATCCACCATCGACTATCAGGAGGATTGGATCGTAGACTCGGGGTATGGTCATCACCTCACCAAGGATGAGTCAAAGTTCTCTAGCTTCTTTATAGGCGTACTCAGGTAATAACACTATTATTATTGTTGATGACATTGTTCATGCAGTCGAGAAGGAGGGCGTGGTTTCTTTAGGCAGTGATAAGGGTTCACTCACCTTGAGGAGTGTTTATCACATGTCGGGAATAAAGAAGAACATTTTCTCGATGACCAACATTGTGCTTTAGTCCGAATAATATGAAGTCTCCTCATGAGTTGTTATTCAAAAAGAAGCCCAGCGTTAAACATCTTCAGGTGTTCAGGTCTACCTGCTAAGTACACATTCTAGATGCTCTCAGAACAAAGCTGGATGTGAAGACAAGAAAGCTTATCTTCGTGAGTTATGATGAGAGAAAGAAATGATGTAAGTGTATGGATCCAGCAACGAAGAAGTTCGTCGTTTCAAGAAATGTTGCCTTCGACGAACTTACATCATACCAAGGTAGCTTATTTGTAGAACTATGGGAGAGCAGGTCAGTCGGAGGCCAAGAGGAAGCTGCTCTGGATCTTCTGATAAAGTTAATTGTGTCACCAGGTGCTCCGGTCTCGTCTAGCTCTAGGGAAGAGGCTTTTGGATCGGGAAGCAGGGGTAGCGATGCTTCTAGTTTTCCCGGGATCAGAGCTAGTATAGAAGAAGCAGCGAGAGTGGTGGATCAAAGTCAAGCTCTGCGGAGGTCCAAGAGGACTATTATTCCACCAGCTAGGTATAGAGACTGGAACATGGTGAGTTTTGTCTCATGTTTCTTCGCAGGTCCCTTTGATGAGCGGGAGCCTTCATTCTTTGAGAACATCACTGAGGTCATGGAGTGAGATGATGTCATGAATGAGGAGATGGCTGCCCTCAGGAAGAACGAGACTTTGGATCTTGTGCTCAAGGTCGAAGACATTACTCATGTGACGTGCAAGTGAGTGTATCAGATGAAGAAGATGGCTGACGGAAGCATCGATTGATATAAGGCTCACCTTATAGCTTGGGGGTTCTCACAACAGTATGGAGAAGACTACGAGGAGACATTCAATCCTATAGCCAAGAAGACTTTAGTGTGGGTGGTGATTGCTTTGGCAGCTTGCCAAAGATGGAAGTTTTGACAACTCAACGTAAAGAATGATTTCCTTTACCGCAAGATTGATAAGGATATCTTCATTGTGCAACCACGTGTATATGTTTCTGAAGTTCATACAGGACACATCAGCAAGCTCAAGTAGGCTCTTTACGGCTTGAAGCAAGCGTCTCGGGCTTGGTACGGAAAGATCGTAGAATACATCCAATTCTGCGGATACTTTGTTTCTGATTTAGATTCAGACATGTTTGTAAAGAAGAAGGGGGAGCCTCAAGTCTTAGTACTGTTGTATGTTGATGACATGATCATCACGGGGAACTCAGAGGAAGAAATAGTTAGACTCAGGGCTGAGCTAGCTATTCGGTTCGAGATGAAAGATCTTAGTAAGCTCCACCATTTCCTTGGACTCGAGGTGGAGAGGAAGAAGAGTGATATGTTTGTTTCCCAAAAAGGCTATATGGAGCAGATCGTTAAGCGATTCGGCATGCAGGAGGGAAAGAGCAGCTCTACTCCACTAGAGGTCGGACTGAAACTCTGACGTGATGAGGGAAGGATTCTTCCCGATCCCTTGGTGTTTAGGGCTTTGGTTGGAAGCCTTATATATTTGACGGTTATGAGACCAGATATTGCTTATGCAATGGGCCGAGTAAGTCGACATATGGCAGTGCCGCGGAAGCCTCATTTGGTGGCGGCCAAGAAAATCCTAAAATACGTGAAGACCACCTCAGATATGAGTCTCCTTAATGGGAGGGACACGAGCTTCAACCTGCACGGTTACACATATGTTGATTATTGGGGAGACTCTGACGATCAGAAGTCAACGTCTAGTTATGTTTTCATATGCAGATCAATAAGCATTTCATGGTGCAGCAAGAAACAGGATTTTGTGATTGTCTCCTCTACGGAAGCAGAGTACATGGCATCGGCCTTGGCAGCTCAGTAAGTCATCTGGCTTAGGAGGCTAGTGGATGACATCCATAAGGAGGTATGAGTTCCTACTCTTCTATGCGGTGACAATGAGAGTGTTCTTAAACTGGTAATAATCCAGTTTGTTACGCAAGGACCAGACACATCGAGATTGAGCATCACTTCATTCGGGAGAAGGTGTTGGAGGGATTTCTATTGGTTGAGCATGTGTGAAGCAAGGACAATGTCTCTGACATCTTCACGAAGCCGCTATCAAAGTGTCCGTTTGTACGGTTGCGAGGTTTGCTTGGGCTAGTTTCCATTTCTCGTTTCAAGGGGGAGTTAAAATTGTTGAAGTGAAAATGGAATGTTGGGGGTCTGATTGGGCAGACCGCACAGCCCGCAGAGTCCGCCGTGGACTGACGGATAACTTTAGGCGGGATGCCGGTCTTCTGCATTATGTCTCAGCTCAATCTCTAACCGGGCGGTTAAGGATGTCTAACTGCAGATGTTGCGGACTCATCCTGAGTTCGTCAAGACTGGCGTGTTGCGGACTTTTTTGGAACTCGCCGAGATCGGCTTGGTTTTGTACCTTGGGTCTTTTCTCAGGTGGCGCGGTCTGGATGTTGAGTCCGCCGGGATTGCGGAGTCCGCCTGGCATTTGGCTCGCGGGTTGCGGAGTCCGTCTATGTTGAGTTCGCGCCAGAGACCGCTGGAGGTTTGGACTTGGTCTCGGTTTGTACCAAGTCCTATTGTTCCTTGTTTGCCGAGTTCGCGTGTTATGTGCGGACTGGATTTGGAGTCCGTGGCGACTACAGGTCGGCTCATGTTGTCTGGTTTTGTGTCCGCACTCAGGTGTGACCTGGTGCGGGTAGTCGCACGGTGATGAGCACTTATCGTATCTCTATGGATGGTGACGACTTATGGGAAAATTTCAGATTTAAATAAAACAATATATATTCTCTGAATCTATATTCGACAAAGGCAAACGTACACTATCGATTATAGCATAGGATATTAAAAATCAAGGTCGTATTAGATCCAGGAGCGTCGATTGCTTCTACTTTGAGAAAATCGATATATATCTTATCGATTGATTTTGAGTTGTGTTTTTTTTTTTTAAAAAAGTAAAATAACAGATGCGAATAAAAAGATGATCTGAACTGTTTTAAAGAAAGTAGCA